>QLNU02015360.1:33040577-33052935 GCA_006491805.2 Dysdera silvatica
CCGACAAGTGGAAGGTCGTGGGTTCAGGTCCCACCGAACGGAGAAATATTTATTTTCTTTCGAACGTTTCACCATCTAATCACGCCATAACATCGGCGCTGGTATCACTACGCCAATAAACGTTGATTTATATTATTATATGAGTAAGCTATTTGTCTAGGCGCGGTGGCGGCGAGGACATTCGACATTGCTGCTATACCTCACCTCGCCCTCTCTCAATCAGACTTTGTTTTACGCAGCAAATTCTAATCTTGACTAACGGAAATAACGATTTTACCATTTAATAAACAAACGTCTAAAGAAGAAGCCGTTATCGACATGAATCGTTTATTATATTAAACTTTTGGTGTTTTCTCTCCAAAATAGCTCTCACACAGGCCCTGGCGGGGCCCCTTCCGGTGCCGCGAAAGCTTCAGGGCCCTAAAGAGGCTGCTTTCTTTGCTTTATGGTTAATCCGGCACTGCTCTTATGATGCAAAAGGTTCTCGAAATGATCTGACAAGTAAACTATATTCTACAAGCGAAACCTGCAGATCTTTTAACTGGAATCGCGGTGACTGAGAGCGTTAGAAACTGCATTTTGAAACTACGATGTGAGGACAGCTATAAAGAACTATTTTGCGAATGTGGCATTGGGAACAAGTTTCCAAACACTAACAGAAAACGTCCAAAAAAGAGAAAGCAGTACCTTGAGTATTTTTGTAGTCATGTCAATATTCGGAAACAACAAGTCCGATGAAAATGACATATGCAAGCTGAAGCTTTTGCACTTCTCCATGTTAAATAATGTTTCGTTTGTAAGGTATTATTACCCTCCACAGGGATAACACAATTGCCAAATATGGTCAACACAAGAAAGCCTCCGGGGCGAGAATTTTGTGAGTTTTTTACGGAGGGACCCTGGTTCGAATCCAGGATGGGGAAAGCGTCTCTTTTTCTCCAAAATTACATAAGCTCTAGTTTGAGCTGTAATTAATACGTGGGTGGCAAAAATTATAGTATAATAAATTCCCCCACGAAAACTCACAAAATTCTCGCCCCGGAGGCTTTCTTGTGTTGACCATATTTGGCAATTGTGTTATCCCTGCGGAGGGTAATAATACCTTAACATCTTTACATACGGAGAAAGAGAGCGTTGTTTCCTGTCCTCATTCGTCTAGCGGTCCAAGACACTCCGGGCTAAACGGAGGGACCCTGGTTCGAATCCAGGATGGGGAAAGCGTCTCTTTTTCTCCAAAAACGAATAAAGCTCTAGTTTGAGCTGTAATTAATACGTGGGTGGCAGAAATTATTGCGTAATGTTTTTGTTTTTAGATGAATGCACGATTCAGCAGAAGAAACCTCTCTTGTCTCTGCATGTGCAAGGCAGTGGATCCAGTGGCGGATCCGTGGTAGGGAGGGATTAGGAATTTTCCGTCCGAAATCTATAAAAATGTGGTAAAAATCGGTTATAACGAGCGTCGATTATAACGACCAACCTCATATAACGACAGAATTTTTACGAGAAATTTGATTTCTTCTTTTGTTATTTTTTAAATTACTCATTATGTTCGGGATCAAAAAGGCTTGTTCGTTAAAAAATGTTAAATTGTATTGCACTTAATTATTATACCAAACAAAATCCATATTTTCCTCGCTATATCCAGAAACTCGTTAAATGCGGGCTTGTTATAAGTGGGTCCTATTGTATTTTACATCCCCCCAACAAAAAATCCCTCTCCGGATCCACCTCTGTTGGATCCAAGTGGCAGAGCTTTTCTGCAGCGTAATTCTTTGATTCCATTGTCGGAACTTACAAGTGTTTCAACCAGGGAAGGTGAAATGAGAACTGCTAAGAATTTAATAAAACGGAAAATTCAGAACAAGCCTCAAAAACCAGATGAAGCAGTAGCAATAGGAATGATGTCTCTAGTGCTTCCTTTCAAAGAATTCTTTCCCAATATTTATTCCCCATACGCAGGCGCATTAGCTCTTGGAATATCGACGGCTACATGCAAGAAAACTTTCTCGACCCTCAATCGTATACTTATACTTTACAGATGTTCAATGCTTCACTAGAGGAAAGCCAATCTTATTTTACTTTCACCTGAACGTGAAATTTGCAAAGGCCAAACATGGATGAATTTATAAGAAGATTGACTCGCACGTTAAGAGTCTGAAATTGTATTAAAATTCCAGTTTTTGGTGTAATGGTTCAATTTTGAGTAAATAGTAACATTTTCCTAATGGCCTGTTATGAATTTTTCAATATAGCCACTAGGTCTGGGACTCAAGGCGCCGTGGGCAAAATTCTTCTTCTTACACCACCATAAAATTTAAAATATAAACCTCGATATATGCTAATAATATAGTACTTGTAATTGCAAAGCAAAAAAAGAAGGCTATCAGAGGAGCGTCAAATTTATTTGGGATTATAGTGACATAATATTTAAATCCTGTACCGTTCCGGGAAATTGGTTTATACTCGTGAGATCCTGTGTGTCCTGTGCCTCATATGCCCTTTGCCTTACCCTAGTTGCCCTTTAATCCAGTCTACAGGCCTGCAATGAGTTCTACTTTGAGACAAAAAAGTTAGGAATATATGAACTTAATTTCCTTAGAATATTAAATTTAAGCGAAGTCAACTTCGGTCTCTGCTTTGAGAATTCTTATCTGAGATATCGACACACTACAAAGTGGGATACTGTATGCTCTATATCTAAATACGTGTGTGTCTAAATACATCTAAATAAGAAAAAACCTGAACTATCTTCATTAAACATCATGTCACGCTAATAAAATAGAAATCAAAACTGAGTGCAAGTAAGACAGTTCATATGTTGCACCCACTCACCAGCTCGTCTAAGTTTATCTTCGAATATAATTTGAATCCTAAGCGTTTTCATTTCTATTTTACATCACAAAGACAGCTATAGTCTTGCTGCATCGGACATGAAATTGATTTAACCAACCATATGGAATATTATGCGAGTATAATACGTCATATGAAGCCAAGCTACAACAATAATTTCTTTTTGCATAAAAAAGGTAAGAAAAAAGGACTTCAAAAATTACCGGCCAGTTAGCTTGCTGCCTGCTATTAATAAAATGTTCACAAAAGTGCTAACTCATCGCTTGCAGGAAGTATTAGATGCAGAAAGAGGGCAAGCTGGATTTCGAAATGGATACAGTACGATGGATCATACTCTAGTATTAATTGAAAGAACAAAAGGACGTGAACTTCCATTATGTGTGGCATTCATTGACTATGGCAATGCCTTTGACTCTATCCTAACATCAGCAGTCATCGACTCTTTGAAGTCAACATATGTCGATAATGTGTGCATTAACATGGTTAAACGTGTGTATGAAAATCCAAGTGCAAAATTACAGTTATATAAAGAAACCAAAAATATCAAAACTGGTAAAGGTATGAGGCAGAAAGATATTATTTCTCCGAAACTTTTTACCTCAGCTTTATAGATGATTTTTCAACCAATAAACTGGATTAAAAAAGGGTATAAAAATAAACGATTAATATTTACTGATGACACTGTTGTTTTTTCAACGAAATCATCAGAACTCCAGGATATGGTAAGGATCTTTCAACTAGAAGTAAAGAATTTGGAATCAAAATGAAACTGCAAGAAACTAAAATCATGTTCATTTATCTTGCAGAGAAGGCAAAAATGCATAGTGAAGACATTGAGCTAGAAATTATTGATTCATGTATGTAACTTGGCCAATTGATTTCAGTCGAAGGCAACATTATGAAAGAACTCCACAGATGTATTTAACTTGGCTGAAGTGCATTCGGAAGAAACAGTTTTACCCTGAAGAAAAAATTGCTTTTGTGTTTAAAAGGAAAGGTCTTCAACCAGTGCGTATTACCAGTCCTCTCTTATGGATCAGAAACGTGGTGTCTAACGAATGCAGCAATACAGAAATTACAGACAACCCAAAGGAACATGGAGAGGTGCATGCTCAGAACTCAGAACAACTAAGATGGATTGAAAAAGACACACTTGGGTGAGAGAACAAACAGGAGCAGAAGACATCATTGTTAAAGCAGAAAGGTTGAAATAGCGATGGACTGGCCATATAGCAAGAAGTAGTGATCAACAACGGACAACTGAAAATATTTAATGGATTCCAAACGACGACCGAAGACTTAGGAAACGTCCTCAAACTAGATATGGTGATGGAATAAGAAAACAGGTTGGGATGATATGGAAGCCAATTTCCCGGGATAGACTTGCGTGGAAAGCGTTTGGAGAGACCTTCATCCAGCATTGGGTAGATAAAAGATGAATGTGATGATGAAAATAAAGATAATGATGAAGCTACTCCATTGCAAGGAGAGTATTTTATTCAAATAGCACCCTGATGTAATAAATAAAATTAACTCGTAGTGAATTAAAACCTGCTATATTTCGGGTATTTGTGGTCTGAGACGAATTTGAAAAGAAGCATCATATTTTATTTTTCGTCGTATCCCAGCTTTGCATATGTTTTTATTTCTACGAGTCTAATACTTCTGGAAAACACGGGAAGCTTTCGCTTTCAACGCCCAAACGTACCTGAAAAGGATTCGCCATTTTTTAGTTTCCGTTCATTTATGTATTTCATTGAAAATGAAGGGAAGCTTATTACCAAAGTCTATTGTGAGAGGTTCTCTCAACATACATCTCCCTTTTCAACGCACAAAAGACTTTTTTGAAAAATCCACAGCGGCCTCCAAATCTAATCAATCTTTAACGAAAGCGTAAAAATTGGTGCTGGAATAATGAAGAGGCAAAAAAATCTTATTTTAGACCGGCAGCCCTCTTCATTTCTGTCCTTGATGAATTAATTATTGAACTTGATATTGGCTTTCAGAAAATGTCCATGATTTATCATAAGAAGGGAGAAAGCATTAATCACATTTCTGAAGTTTACAGGGTTTTTCTTCTAGACGGATGTTTACACTCATGCAGTTAATCGATATGGAATTACATTAAAGCCAATGACAGTAAAATTGATTTTAAGTGGTGTATTGTAAGTTAAGTTCAGACTGATTTCAGATATACTCAATGGCTTTATTGCGAATAACACATAAAACGAAGTGATATAACACTACTGCATCTTGCTTTACCAGAGATATGCGTAATGACACGATTAGAACATGGCGTATAGAGCTCCATTCTAGTACGCAGCAGTGACAATTTTGACATCGGTGGTTGTAGCAATCCATCTTAATACACTTTCTGCTAGAAATGAAAATAAACGTCAACTATAGAACGTTGTCCACTCATCTTGCAAAGGACTGAAATCTGAACTGACTGACATCTGAAAATACTATGGTATGAAGATGTTTCCTTGCTGAAGGGCCCAGCTTTAATTAATTACATTTTTTTAATTTTTTTAATTTTTAATTAATTTTTAACATTTAATTTTTGATTAATTTTTTTTATTTTTTATTTTAATTAATTTTTAATTTTTTATTTTAAGCAATTTTTAATTAATTTTAACTTTTAATTAATTTTAATTTTTAATTAACTTACAATTTAATAATTATTTTTATTTTTAATTAACTTTTTTAATTAATTACATTATGGACAGAAGTATTATTTATTTTCTAGACTGCATGCAGTCATTCTCAAATTTTAAGGACAATCCATTCTGTGGACCCATTTCCATTCCTGTAGCACCGAATAAATCCAAATAATTAAGATTTATTTATTATTAGAAAACAAAGTATGATAAAGACAAATTAGAGTTTGATGGTATACTCGCATGGTCCTCAAATGTTTGTCACTGATATTAAATCAAAAATTGTCAGCGAAAAAAGGATTGTTAGAGATCCTAATTATAAGTCAAATGGTGATACACTGAACGAAATTGATAAATAAAATAATAATGTACATTATCGCGCAGTTATAAAATTTAATAACATCGACAGCTGTTTCAGTCGCACGTAGCAGTTTTTATCATAATGATACCAACTAATCTGTTGGCTAAGTGTGCCATAACGCAGAACATAAATACGTTGATAGTGGAGATTAAAACTGGAAAGTAAGTCATTGCCGACGTCTCTTGTTGGAAACGTTAACAAACAGATTACTTTTTATCCTTATGACGAGAATAGCTATGTGTTGTTGAAACAGGTAACTATCATTATGTTTAATACACACATAGAAATAATTAAAATAGTGAATCCATTATATCCGTGTATATATTAATACAATGGCCTGTACAAAGGTTGTTGGTATCTAACTGGAAGGAGACCCATACGCTGAACGTATGTGACGATGTATATGGAACCGGCCGGGCCAGTAACCTAGTATCCTATCCCGCCTTCAAGTGGTGCGGGCCGGGCTTTCAATTTATGAAGCAAATTATTATTTGCTGCACGAATAGAAAGGGGGAAGGTGAAGGCTAATTCACCAATCCGTCTAACCAGCGTGGTGAAATGATGGCTAATTCCTCCACTATGCTAATATACCAAAAACCATGGCCCCGAGTCTCCAGATGCTGGAGTGCTCCTGATCAAGGCAGCGGTCAGCGTGGCATGAAAGCAGAGGGTACTAAGAACCACTAGAATGGCCCAGGCTGCCGTTTGTTATTGATCTTGGCTACGTCGGACGAACCCTTACTTCCGAAGCAAAACTTCAGAAATTGGAAGAACTTGACAAAATCCGACGGGACATTGTAGGATCAGTGAAGTCAGAAGAAACAGTGAAGAGTTGGGGGAACTTAAAAGCGGACATTTGCCTTATTACAGAGCAACTGAAAGTGCAAGAGCAAGTGATGTTGGCTACTTAATCAACAAAAGAATTAAACATTACCTTTTTGAAGTTGAAAGCATGTCAGATTGAGCAGCGAGGCTCGTTGTTCAAAATTAACCCAGCGATACCATCTTCAGATAGTACAGGCATATGCACCAACATCAAGTCATACCGACGAACGGGTTAAGGAACTCTATGAAGAAATCAAACAGCTACACACCAAGGGGAAACAACACATCAAGCTCATCATAGGGGATTTTAATGTAAAAGGAGATGTAAAATGCACTTAAATACTAAATTAGAAAGAGAGAGAAGCTCATTAGGAAACAAGTATGTAAGAGGGTGGATTGAAAGAAATTAAAAGGAAATACCGAGGCATGCAAGTTGGAAAAAGTTGACATCTCAGAAGCAAATGAAAACGTTGTTAAGACAATAATTGAAACTGCTGGGGAAATTGGTGGTGTAATATGTAAAAAGCAGAATAGCAAATTATCTGAGAAGACGAAACAACTCATGAAAAGGCGAAGACTTATGAAGGTGGACAATCAAAATACCAGTTGCAAGATCGAGTATGTAGAACTTTGCAAAACTTTGCGCAAAAACATGAAAGAAGATATAAGAAAATTCAATTGTGAGTTAGTAAGGAAGGCCATTGAAAGCAACAAGAGCCTTAGGGTTGTTAAAGGGAGTTTGTCTATTGGGAAGAAACACATCATTGCATTAAAAGGAGAGGATGGCACTGTAACAAGAAATAGGGAAGAAATACTTAGAAGAGTTGAAGAATTCTACAGAAAGCTGTATGAGGGAAACAGTGGATTAAACGAAGACTCTGAGATAGTCGAAAGAACAGCTCCAAAAATCTTAAAAGAAGAAGTAGCATTTGCAATAAAAAGTATGAAGAAAGGAAGATCCCCTGGCGATGATGGCATTACATTAGATATCTTAAAAGAAGCTGGAGAACATGTAGAAGACATACTTGCAAAATTCTTTACCAATTGTCTTTACAGTGGTAACATAACAAACAAATAGGTTTCTGCAACAGTAATTCTTTTCTGAAAAGATATGAAAAATTACCGAGCAAATGAAAGGATCTGAAAAATTACTTACTATTTATAAAATTTTCACAAAATTACTAACATATCGCCTGCAGAAAAAATTAATTCAACTCAACCACGAGAATAAGCTGGATTTCGAAGTGGATTTAGTACAGTAGACGATATTCAAGTATTAAGAGAACTAATTGAAAGAGCACATGAATATGAACTGTCATTCTGTGTGGCATTTATTGAATATGAGAAGGCCCTTGACTTTATTAGAATGTCAGCAGTCATCAACTCTTTAAGGTTAACAGATGCCGAGACTGTGTACATTGACATGGTGAAACGTGTGCATAAAAATGCAAGTGCAAAATTTCGGTTACATAAAGATACCAAAACTATCAAAATTGGTAAAGGTGTGAGGCAGGGAGATACCATTTCTCCAAAACTTTTTACTTCAGCTTTACAGATGATTTTTCATCAAATAAATTGGAATAACAAGGGAATAAAAATAAATGGTGAATATTTAAATCATTTGCGGTTTGCTGATGACATTGTTATTTTTTCAACGAACCCATCAGAACTCCAAGACATGGTACAGGAGCTCTCAACTAGAAGTAAAGAAGTTGGACTCAAGATGAACCTACAAAAAACTAAGATCATGTTCAATAATTTTGTAGAGGAAACAAAAATACAAGTTGACAACACTGAGCTAGAAATTGCTGATTCATATATTTACCTTGGCCAGCTGATTTCAATGGATGGCAACATTATGAAAGAACTCAACAGACGTATTAAACTTGGCTGGAGTGCATTTGGAAGAAACAGTTTTATCCTGAAGGGGAAATTGCCTTTGTGTCTAAAAAGAAAGGTCTTCAACCAGTGTGTATTGCCAGTCCTCTCTTATGGATCAGAGACATGGAGTCTAACAGTTGGAGCAATACGAAAGTTACAGACAACGCAAAGGAGCATGGAGAGGTGCATGCTTGGAATAACTAGGAGAGATCGAAAAAGAAACACTTGGGTGAGAGAGCAAACTAGAGTAGAGGACATCATTGTTAAAGTAAAAGGACTGAAATGGCGATGGGCTGGGCATATTGCAAGAAGAACTGATCAACGATGGACAACAGAAATTCTGAACTGGATTCCAAGAGACCACCGAAGACCTAGAAAACGTCCTCAAACTAGATGGGTGGATGAAATAAGAAAAGAGGTTGGGGTGACGTGGAAACGAATGGCCCAGGATAGACTTGTGTGGAAAGCATTTGGAGAGACCTTCATCCAGCAGTGGATAGATAATGGTTGAATATGATGATGATGATGATATATATATATATAAAATTTTTTCTGCTCATTCTTAGCGGAACAGTGTTTTGGGACGGCACAGAGAGCCATGTTCCCAAGCGTCTCACATCACTTCTTAATGTGCCATGTCTAGAAACTTCCTGACAATGTGACACGTGTTTAGGATTGTGGCTTTTTGTATTTCAATGTAGGTGTTTGGGTCAATGTTGAGTATCTCCAAATTCGTCGCAAGCGTTTTTGGTACTATCCCTGTTGCTGAGATGACTAACGGGATGATGAGGATCTTTTCCATACCCCATATATCTCGTACTTCATGTCTGAGATCTTGGTACTTGGTGATTTTCGTTGTGTAGGTTGTCTGTATGTTATTGGTGTTGGGTACTGCTATGTCGATTAAGTACGTGGTCTTATTCGATTTATCGGCGAGGGTTATGTCAGGACGGTTATGTCAGGACGGTTATATGGGACTGTCTTGTCTGTTATGATTGCTCTATCCCAGTAAAGCTTGTGTGTTTCGTTCTCATGCACGGTCTCTGGCTCATATTTGTAGTACGGGCATTTTTCTGTCAGAAAGCCAGCATTCGCTGCCAATTTCTGGTGGACTATTTTCGCTACTTGATCGTGTCTATGTTTGTAGTCTGACTGCGCAAGTGTCTTGCATCCTGCCATCACGTGTTGGATTGTCTCCGATGCCGCATGACAGTGTCTGCATTTGTCGCTTTCTATGTCTTTTCTCTGGATGAATTTCTGATTGTTCCTTGTTGCGATCACTTGGTCTTGGATGGCTAGCATGAATGCTTCCATCTCTGGCTGGAGAGTGCCTTTGGCCAGCCAAGAATTTCATGCCTTTTTGTCAACGTGTGGTTGTTGTGGTCATTGTAGTGCCCGCCATGCAATGGTTTTCCGGCCCAAGTTCTTAATTTCTGTTCGTTGGCCGTTTCCAGGACACGCTCTTCAGTACTACACAGGTTTAGTGGCGTGTAATTTGCATCTGCTTGTATTATGGCTTGGATGAGTGGCGATCGGGGACTCTTCAACTGGAAGTATCGCTCAGTATTACACGCATATATATTAAGTATTATCACGCTCTTCGGTATTACACACTTTAGTGGCGTGTAATTTGCATCTGCTAGTACTGTGGCTTGGATGAGTGGTGACCGGGAACTTTTAATCTGGAAGTATTGCCTCATGCTCTTGATCTACTTGTCATGTAGATCTTTGAGGTCCCGTCCTCCTTTGTCACGGGGTAGTGTTTACCGTTCAATTGCCGTTGCTATGTGCAGTTGCCCGCCTCTTTTTTGGATGATTCTCATTTTCCGCTGGAGTTGCTCTAGTTCATTGTTGGTCCATTTTATGATTCTGAAGGAGTAGGTGAGCACTGGTACTGCCTATGCGTTAATTGCCTGCTTGATGTTCTTCCCGCTCAGTTTCGGCTTCGCAATGCTTCTGAGTCCTTCTTGGAAGGCTTGTGTGAGCTGGGCCTTGAATTTTATGTGCTCTTGCTGCTGTGTTTGTATTACCCCTAGGTATTTGTAGGTTTCGCCCTCGTCCAAGGTCTTCAGTAGTCTCCCGTCTTCAAGTTCGATGCCTGGTAAATCTTCCTTGCTATTCTTCTGAATTTTGCACTTATCGAGGCCGAATTCCATTCATATATCCTTGGAGAACGTGTCTCTGTTATACTGATGAGTTGTCGGAGTTGAGTGATTGTTGGCGCGTATAGTTTGATGTCATCTTCATACATGAGGTAGGATACCTTATGTAGGTTTTTCTTGTCTTTTTTCAGCATGTGTCCGTATTTACTTGTGTTCAGCATCCTTGACAAAGGGTTTAGCGCCAAGCAGAACCACGGGGGGGGGCTTAATGTGTCTCCTTGGAAGATTTTTCACCGGATGAGGATCTCGACCGATTCTATTTTACTGTCTGGCGTGTTTAATTGTACCCGGGTTCTCCGTTGTTTCATGCTGCTCTGTAGGAATCGGATGATGGAGGGGTACACTTTGTATATGCTGAGTATTTCAAGGAGCCACAAGTGTGGAACGAAGTCTAAAGCCATCTTGGGTTCTATGTATGCGCTGTTGAGCTTCCCCTTCTGTTTTCTTGCTGCTTCCAGGATAACCGAGTCGATGGTCAGCTACTCTTTGCTCCCCAAAGTCCTTTTCGGGCATCCTTTTTGTTCTTCGGTCATTAGGTTGTTGCTTTCGCTGTGCCGGCTTATTTTTTCAGAGATGCACCCTGTAAGTATCTTGTACAGGGTGTTCAGGCACGTAATGGGTCGGTATTTCGCTGGGTTACTGGTATCCTGGTCCTTCGGTAGGAGGTAAGTTATTCCCTTGCAGAGGAATTCAGGCATTTTGCTGGGGTCTTCAATTATCGCCGTAAGTTCCTTGGCTAATGGGCCATGGGCGCTGGTAAATTTCTTGTACCAGAAGTTGTGTATGCCGTCAATACCGGGTGCTTTCCAGTTGTGCGTACGTTGGATTACCTGCTGGAGTTCCTCTATCGTGATGCCCGTGTACTCCATCTCCTCTATTCCTCTCGTAGCCTCCATTTCTTGCTGAATCCAGGGGGCGCTTTTGTGCTGTACTTCATTGGACCATAGTGTCTTCCAGAAGGTCTCTATTTCTGCTGGCTTTGGGGCTTCGTACTTGTCTTTGTTCGCTGGGGTCTCTCGAAGCTTCCTGTAGAAGGCCTTCTGGTTTGCTTGGAATTGCATGTTCTGTTGTTTTCTGTTGGTATAGTCTTTGTATCTTCGGAGTCTTCTGGCGTATACACCCAGTTTTTGTTTGAGGGTATCCAGATATTCGCTGATATGTTTATTGGGCTCTTCGTGTCTTGTATGAATCCTATTTCTCTTAAGGGCCATCTTCACTTTCCTCACTAATTTCTTACTCCTATTTCCCTGCATGTACTGGGTTATTCGCCCTATGCTGCTGCGGAGCTCTTCTATTCTTTTTTGCAGTCTCACTTGCCATGGTGGTTGGGCTTTGTTTCCTCTGTTACTTCGGCCTTCGTTCCTTACTTCGTACCCATTGGCGCGTGATGCCGCTACTGCTGCACAGTATATGGCGGTGTGTATTTCCTGTAGGGAGTTGTGGTTCTGTAGGTGTAGTGGTAGAGTATGTTCATTGAGGATCTTGGTTGCTTTGCAGAGTTTCCAAGATGCCGGTTGGCGTGGTATTCTTGGCCTTGTTGCGGCATCCGAGCCTTCATATTCCGCCAGGGCACATTGGAAACCTTCTTCCATTTTCTCCACGTCCCTCCTCTTTCCATC
>QLNU02015360.1:33053035-33081009 GCA_006491805.2 Dysdera silvatica
TACTCAATTTAAATTCCGTATATATAATACCATCGTAAAAGTGTTATAGGCAATAATTTTACATCTAGAGCTATAGATAAATATTTACAACCGCAAATAAAAGTCTTGGACCTGGACTCTACAAATCGCATCTAACCGTAATTGCTGTCCTCAAAAAGAACCTAGGAATTTTAGGGTAAATTAAGAAAAGAATATGGGAATTTAGGGTGACTGTCTGTGTGGAACACGTCAAGCTGGTGTTCACCAGCTTTTTTCCTGTCAACCCTCAGGTATATTCTACGAATGTATTCTAATTTGTAATTTTGTACCTGAATCATAAATTGATACCTTGATAGCTTGAATACAGCTGTTTAAACTTTACGATGTTTCCAGCCCTAAGAATAGGTAGAAAACGAAAGATTTGTCCCAGTTGAAACACGTTAACGCTGGTGCTTTACATAAGGTGCTCCGTGTTTCACTGCTTTGTACAGAAAGCTAATTTTCTACCTGCTGGAACGATTTCAGAAAAATGAAGAATAATATATATTTTATTAGTCATATTAATATATAGGGTTCCTAGGAAAGTCAGAATGCGGCGAATAACGTTGAACCAAGACAGATAGTGCAGCGAAAGTTAGGAACTTTTATAGTAAAATGACTATGCACTATCAGATGAGATGAATAGCAGCGTGCCTGGTGGCGAATTGAGGAAGTTAAAAATTTTATTTTGAAAAATAATAAAGATAGCGAAATATTTTCAATTAGAAAGTTGTAGAGCATCCTTCAGTTAGTAAGAAAAGACATACGGCTTACATGCACTATGTACACGTACTGCCACAATCTGAGGTGTTCCGGAAGTTTCAATGCATCACTTTAAGTTAATGCTTTATAGCGCTTTAGAGGTTGAGTTGAAGTTCTTATAGGTAAGGAACCATGGTCTCTCTCTCTCTCTCTCCTATAAGAACTTCAACTCTACTTTTAAAACAATCAGAAAGCATTAACTGAAAGTGCTTAAATAAAATTAAAAAGCCATTAAAGAAAAGTTAGCAAAGCAAACTTTAAAAAAAAAAAGACAGCGTTCGCAATTCCGAGATCGAACTTAGAGCCCGGTATAGCAGGGGATATCAAATTAAGCATCCCAAGGTTTCGATCTACAGTGTTACGACGCTGACTAACATTTTGTGTGCCATGTTATATGGAAATATTTATAACGTATGTTGTGAACATTCTTCTATATTTTGGAGCCATTGACAATTTATGAGAGATGAAGGAAGTAGTGGCTCAAAAATGTTTAAAAACCCTGGCCTAATTAGTTTTCATTTTTCGTTAGCAAAGCTTTGTATACTATTTCATGCATTTATAATAGTGCTGTTACGACACAAATCCCTGTAAAACATTTTGAATTTATTTAGTTACATCACATCACCTTCCATTTACCTAAAAAGATAGCCCGAGTAACTTATTACTAAAACTTTTGATTTCATATCAGATTAATTCCACAGGGGCCTTAATTGGAATCCTACTAAAAATACTCATATTTTTAAATGTATGATAATTCAGTCTTTCCAATTAATAAAATTAATTAACTTCATTAATTTGTTCATTAAATCATTATAATTTCTCCAATACAGTCCCCTAACATAAAATACCGAATCTATATAGGTCAACAATCCACCTTGAAGCGTTTTCCTATTATGTGCCCATTGTATTCATTCGCATTTCATCTCTGTCTGTATTGCTTTCCATATGGCGAATTTTCCTTGAAAGGGGGATGATTCACATATACAAAATTGAGAAAAAAGTGTTTACATACTCGTATATTATCCTAACCCAGTTTTACCTACCTTCTAATATTATGAATCGTCTTCGTGTATTCAGAGATTGGTGGCGATGTCTTCGATATTGCATAAACACACGCAGAGGGCCAACAGTTATTAGGTTTATAGAAGGTCCCGATGCCATTTGCAACAGAAACATAAGGCTCACTTATCCTGAAGAAACAAATCATGATTTGGGATCGGGAGTATATAGGCTTTCTTTCTACTTTTTCCTATTCCATAGGAATAAGAAAAGTTCTATCTGTGTTCCAGGCGCCTGACAAGTCCAGTGTTTGTCCACGTACCGCCCACCCTCAGGATTATCCTGAAAGGACCTGGAGTTTACGATAGTGTATCGAGGAAATGGAAACGAAAAAGGAACAGAAGCGGGAAAAATGAGGAAAAAAGTCCTGGACCATGGGAAAGAAATATTTTCTTTCGAAGGTTTTAGCTCGGTTATTTCCGGAGGAATAGGCAAAAATCTCCTATTAATGATAAAGAGACAACTGCGGTCACTAGGGCGATAAATGATACGTTAGAGAAACGACAACAGCAATCAAAAAGGATTTATTCAGCAAATATTCCAGCTTTAAGAGAAAAGGATGTTTCGTTCGGAACGTATATGTATTTTACTCTCGTAGAAATAAGACGGGGCTATAAAATTTGACATTTATGATGTACGGCCTGAGTGTCAACATCTCGAAATGAAAATTTATATACATGTCTGAGCTAAACTTGTAAAATTCTAACGATTTCCCATGAATTTACAATCCGACAAAGCACCGTGTTCCTTTAAAGTTTTCATAATCGTAAAGTTCGAACACGAAATCTCAGGACACATATAGAACATTTGACTAGTTGACTCAAAAATTATGTGTGGTAAAATGTTTACGCGATGCAACATAGCTTGCTATTTACCATTTGCTCCTTTTTGTTCTTCAGTCACATTTCAACTTGCTTTTCTCCATGACTACATATATTCAACAAACTGAAAAAAAAATTCCAAGTTTTATTTCTGACAGTGCGTCTTCTGGTCTCTTCTTCTAATAAGAATTTATATTTTAAAATTTTCGTAAATGAAGACGTTAGGTGAAAAGAGAGATGGAGATGATGCTGTTACCGGGCGCCTGTTCACAGGAGGCCCATAAAGTTTTGAATTTAGAGTGCAGCATGGCATTTGTTTCTATAAATAATGAAAGCCGTCTCAAGACTGCCCATAAATTTAATTAAGACCGAAGAAATGTCCGAACGTGACCCCTCAAGCAGGGACAACTTTTTCTATTCCAGAATTAAACTTCAAATCATTAGTTCTATAGCAAGGGTCTTATTAAAATGCAATCTATGATAAAATCCGAGATTGTATCAAATTATTACAACTTTTAGGCAATGCCAATTATGCTCATGTCCTCACTTCAGTGCCCCTATTAGGCTCAATTATTAAAATAGAGTTAATTAATAAACCCTGCTTAGATAAATATTAAACGGGATTTTCCTATTATAATCTCAAGATTAATAGAGTAACCTAAGGTCACTCTATGCATATAGAATTTATGTATAATTGGTGGAATTTACTCAAACCTTACTTGATATAAAAAGTGCAGTTAGCGGCTTAGTATAATCCTTTAAAACATTTTAACACAAAAAACTCATTACACCTAATTTTCTTTAATCTCAATGCCGTCAAAACCGCTTTAAGCGATGTAAAAAATTACGAAATGGGTCTTCTAATGTGATTACGAAAAGAAGAAGGGTTATTATCAAAAAACATAACAAACTCATTCATAGTTCAATGAAAATGCAAAAAGAAATTGAATTAATTGGCTCATATGAATTACTACTGCTTTCATCCTTTCCATAATATTCAGTTCCAGCAAAAATTTTGCCCGAATAAACGAATTCGCTTTTTTTCTGACGAAGCATTTTTCAAAACTCCTTTCTGCGATATTATTTTCCGTTTAGCTTCGGGGAATATTAAAATTTATTTTTCCCGAACAGAAAAGCGCCATTTATTTCAACATATTTATTAATAATTTAGGTTCTGCGCTGATGATATCATCGCGTTGAAAAGGGACGACGAAGTCAAAATATATGCATTTTAATTCATTCCAAATATCTATTTTGTTCCTCTACCGAAGAAATTTCATCCAGGAGAAAAAAGACCAGTAATGTATGTATGTGTGTGAGAGAGAGAGATTGCTACAACGTGCCCTAGAGGAAAACGAAATAAAATCTGAAATCTTTCAAACTATCGAAAAAATCGATGAATTTTTTGATTCGTCAAGCAAGGTTTCTCAATTTTCACTTTTGGACTAAACTGGTTTTGACTGAGATGGATGGGAGCTTGCAAAAAAGCGCTGCTTGGGACCACTACTTTCCCAAAAAGGCAAAATACCGGCTTCGATAAACGGAAATTCGAAAACGCTTATATTTATACGAAGATAATATTTCATATGCATCAATGGGGCACGGATATTTGTGTGTGTGCAGTTTAAAATCGATATCTCAGTTTCAATTGAGAAGACAATTTCTTTTGCAATCTCTTCTGCTTTCTAGCAAGAATGTATGCCAGCATACAGTCAAACTTTTATTTGACGAGGTTCTGTTTTATGAATTTCTCTATTTAGCGAATTTTTGTGTGGGATTTTGAAGTGTTTACGAATTTTCTCGTAAAAAATCCCTAAATTACTACGCCTATTCTCTATTTATCGATTTTTTTTCTTCTAAATCTTTTCACTAGATAATTCACAAACAAATTTTGTACATTTTAACTTTGCTTCCTTGAAAACATGTTTTTCAGTTTGCCTCACGATTTACCTGCATATAAGTTAAACGTTTTGAGTTCCAGTTTGGATATTATTACTGCTCGTCCTGTATCGGTGAAAATTTGAACCGTTTATTTTATGAAGAGAAGTATTTTATAGTAACAGCTGTTTCGGTACCCATATGCAACCTTCTTCAGAACAAAACTGACTCATGCACTCCCTCAAGCCCCAACCAATAGACAGCTAGAGAGTTTGACCTCTCACACACAGTTTATGCTAGGTGTGGCAAATTATGATTGTCATCCATATTTCAATATTCATTTCACAAGAGATGAAAATAGTTATACTCGTTATAACTTTGGTATATTTAAAGGCAATACGTCAGGCGTTTGGATTTTCTCTCCCTATCTCTCTGTGCTTTTTTAAAAATATGTTGTAACGCCTCCACACACACATACACAATCAATGGCACTGCGCACAGTAATCAAGCGGGGCCGAGAGAGACGTTATGGTGAAGGAATGTATGTTAATGGGTAGCAGAAAACCTTAATTGCCATTGAAGAAATTGAAATTATTGGAGAAACATAAAATAAATTATATCCCAGATATGCAGCTAGTTCGAAACAACCTAGGCTACTGCACAATTTCTAACTATAAATATTTAACTATCAGGCATTCAAACTATAGAGGCTTCGCTTCGAAAGGGAGAAAAGTTTTTCTCGAATATTCGCGAAATTTTCTTATAACTTTAAATATTAAGCTATCTATTTTCCTTCTCTCCCTTATTCTATTTTCTTATCCCTTTCTTTTATATTCTTTATTTTTCTATTATTTATTGATTTATTCTTCTTTGCTGTTTTCTTATCTCTTCTTCTTTTTGTTAATATTTCTCGTTTAGTTATATTAACTTATTAGTTGTTAATATTTTCTCGTAATAGTTCTCGTTTAATTTATTTTCTTTTTCTTTTTCTTCTTAGCCTTTAAGTTTATGTTCCTTTGAAAAATGTTTACTTTCAAGTTATCTTATCTACTTTTATCTGATGTGCTTCATTTCTGAATGGTCGCATATAAACCAGTGATCACCCACGCTATTATAAACCTATTTTTTCGTGCAAAGGTGTCAATGTAAAACGTGTTCTCCAAGAAAGCATGTTAACGGGAAAAGTCATGATTGTGGCTTGTCATTCTTCTGTGTCATAAAATGTAGGCATTTATTTGGAATGTGTTGATAAATGGGACAACGAAAGCTTGGCTGCCAAATGATAAACAAGCCAATTATTTGCCATTTACCCAAAGGCTGAATTTCCACAAACTTTCTCCTTCCAATGTATGGAAGTCATTAGATGCGATTCTCGCTCCTCTTGGGAAAGTACCCAGTGGTATAAAGCCCAGCGAGACACGGAACGAAGAATGGGAAGTTAGGGATGGAATTAACGTTTGGATTTCGTTTATTGCAGCAACTTATTCTCGGTAATGGAAAATTTATTCGGTCCAGAATATGTGCTGTTTTACTTTAAATGCTGATAAACATAAAAAATTATTTGGAGGTTTATGTTTTATGGCGCAATGATAACAAAGAGCATGTTGTACCAGAATCTATCGTCTTCTAAAGAATATGGACAAGTTTTACCTAAAAAAATAAACCGCCAGGCTATTAACTTGTAGAAAAAAGCAGCAAGTGCTGGCTACATGCTAAAATCAAGCCCGCTTACTCGCTCGCTTGGTAGCCCAACGCTTTACAGCTACGCCACCGTAGTGTTGCTAAAGAAATGAAAGTACTATAAAAGAAATGCTGCATGAATTTAGAAAAAATTGTAGAAATGTTTCAATAGAATTAAATAATATGAATACAAAATTGAATTTGACTTAAAGTATACACATTTAAAAGGCGAGAGATAGAATTTAAAGAAGGAGTGACAGGTGTATATGGAATCTTAACTTAATTCTTAAACTTAAAATTAAATTAAAATATTATTTTAGAAAGTAAAATTCAAGCGGAAAATTTAATTAAAACTAGCTATTTATGTTCTCTATATTAAATATTCTGAAGCACCTAAAATGTAAAACGGTTTTTCTTTCGCAATTTTGAAGATAAAACCCCGCAAAGGATAGGCAATCTGCTTAGGGTGTATCATGCGTTAAGAAGTGGACATCTCTCTCATATTTAAAACGATAGCCGGATGAAAAGTCAGCCATAGGAGGAAGTAAAAAGAAGATATCCTTTCTGTTCTCTAATTAGTCAAAATTTACCTGGAAAATAAAATATTTAAGTTATAAAGAAGCATCCTTAATATACATATATATATATATAAAGTTACATCCGCGAATCAACCTCGTTTGTTGACGATATTCCACGTGTTCACTCCCGAAGAAGGGCGAACTTTTATCGCCCGAAACGCGTAGCTTGAACTCAATCTAACATAACACGCTCTTAAACGTTGCTTCGCCATATATATGGCCTGCAAAAGGGTTGCTGGTATCTAACTGGAAGGAGACCCACACGCTGAACGTATGTGACGATGTGTGGAACCGGCCAGGCCAGTAACCTAGTGTCCTACCCCGCCTTCAAGTGGTGCAGGCTGGGCTTTCTATTTATGAGGCAAATTAATATTTGCTACACGGATAGAAAGGCGGAAGGGGAGGGCTAATTCACCAACCCGTTTAGCCAGCGTGGTGAAATTATGGCTAATTCCTCCATTATGTTGACACACCAGAAACCATGGCCCCTAGTCTCCAGGTGCTGGAGTGCTCCTGATCAAGGCAGCGGTCAGTGTGGCATGAAAGCAGGGGGTGCTAAGAATCACTGGAATGGCCCAGGCTGCCGTTTGTTATTGACCTTGGCAACGTATAATGGACGATCCCTTGCTTCTGAAGCAAAACTTCAGGAATTGGAAGAGGAACTTGAAAAGATCAAATGGGACATTATAGGACTCAGTGAAGTCAGAAGAAAAGGTGAAGAATTGGTGGAACTTAAAAGCGGACATTTGTTTTATTATAGAGGAACGGAAACTGGAAGAACAAGTGGTGTTGGCTTCTTAATCAACAAAAGAATTAAAGACTGTCTTCTGGAAGTTGAAAGTACATCAGATCGAGCAGCGAGGCTTGTTGTTCAACTAACCCAGCGATACCAACTTCAGATAGTACAGGTATATGCACCAACATCAAGCCATACCGACGAAGAGGTTGAAGAATTTTATGAAGAAATCAAAGAGTTACACACCAAAGGGAAACAACATATCAAGCTCATCATGGGGGATTTCAATGCAAGAATTGGACAACAGGAACAAGGAGAGACATCGGTTGGTAAATACGGATATGGGGAAAGGAATGAACGTGGCGATCAACTCATCGAATTTGCAGAAGCTGAAAATCTTAGCATCATGAATTCATTTTTTAAGAAGAAACCGCAAAGAAAATGGACATGGAAACACCCAAATGGGGGAACTAGTGAAATTGACTATATCCTGGCAAACAAGAAATCAATTATTGAAGATTGCAGTGTACTGAACAGATTTAATACTGGAAGTGATCATCGAATGGTGAGATGTAAAGTGCACTTAAATACTAAATTAGAACGACAGAAGCTCATTAGGAAACAAGTAAGTAAGAGGGTGGATCTAATGAAACTGAAAGTAAATACCGAGGCATTCAAGTTGGAATTAAAAAATCGCTTTTCTGCACTGGAAGGACTTATTGATGAAAGTGATATCTCAGAAGCAAATGAAAACATTGTTAAGACAATAGTTGAAACTGCTGGGGAAATTGGTGGTGTAACCTGTAAAAAGCACAATAGCAAATTATCTGAGAAGACGAAACAGCTCATGAAAAGGCGAAGAGATATGAAGGTGGACAATCGAAATACCAGTTCCAGGATTGAGTACATAGAACTTTGTAAAACTCTGCGCAAAAGCATGAAAGAAGACATAAGAAAATTCAACTGTGAGCTAGTAAGGAAAGCCATTGAAAATAACAAGAGCCTTAGGGTTGTTAAAGGAAGTTTATCTGTTGGGAAGAAACACATCATTGCATTAAAAGGAGAGGATGGCACCGTAACAAGAAATAGGGAAGAAATACTTAGAAGAGTTGAAGAATTCTACAAAAATCTATACGAAAGTAACAGTGGATTAAACGAAGACATTGAAATAGTCGAAGGAACAGCTCCTAAAATCTTAAAAGAAGAAGTTTCATTTGCAATAAAAAATATGAAGAAAGGAAGAGCCCCTGGTGATGATGGTATTACATTAGATATCCTAAAAGAAGCTGGAGAATATGTAGAAGACATACTTGCAAAATTCTTTACCAAATGTCTTAACAGCGGTAACATACCAAACCAATGGGATTCTGCAACAGTAATTCTTTTGCATAAAAAAGGTGATAAAGAGGATTTGAAAAATTACCGACCAATTAGCTTGTTACCTGCTATTTATAAAATCTTCACAAAAGTGCTAACACATCGCCTGCAGAAAAAATTAGATGCAGCTCAACCAAGAGAACAAGCTGGATTTCGAAGTGGATTCAGTACAGTGGACCATATTCAAGTATTAAGAGAATTAATTGAAAGAACACATGAATATGAACTTCCATTGTGTGTTGCATTTATTGACTATGAGAAGGCCTTTGACTCTATAAAAACATCAGCAGTCATCAACTCTTTAAGATCAACAGACATTGAGGATGTGTACATTGACATGGTGAAACGTGTGTATAAAAATGCAAGTGCAAAATTTCGGTTACATAAAGATACCAAAACTATCAAACTTGGCAAAGGGGTGAGGCAGGGAGATACCATTTCTCCAAAACTTTTTACTTCAGCTTTACAGATGATTTTTCAGCAGATAAATTGGAATAACAAGGGAATAAAAATAAATGGTGAATATTTAAATCATTTGCGGTTTGCTGATGACATTGTTATTTTTTCAACGGACCCATTAGAACTCCAAGACATGGTACAAGAGCTCTCAACTAGAAGTGAAGAAGTTGGACTCAAGATGAACCTACAAAAAACTAAGATCATGTTCAATAATTTCGTAGAGGAAACAAAAATACAAGTTGACAACATTGAGCTAGAAATTGCTGATTCATATATTTACCTTGGCCAGCTGATTTCAATGGATGGCAACATTATGAAAGAACTCAACAGACGTATTAAACTTGGCTGGAGTGCATTTGGAAGAAACAGTTTTATCCTGAAGGGGAAATTGCCTTTATGTCTAAAAAGAAAAGTCTTCAACCAGTGTGTATTGCCAGTCCTCTCTTATGGATCAGAGACATGGAGTCTAACAGTTGGAGCAATACGAAAGTTACAGACAACGCAAAGGAGCATGGAGAGGTGCATGCTTGGAATAACTAGGAGAGATCGAAAAAGGAACACTTGGGTGAGAGAGCAAACTAGAGTAGAGGACATCATTGTTAAAGTAAAAGGGCTGAAATGGCGATGGGCTGGGCATATTGCAAGAAGAACTGATCAACGATGGACAACAGAAATTCTGAACTGGATTCCAAGAGACCACCGAAGACCTAGAAAACGTCCTCAAACTAGATGGGTGGATGAAATAAGAAAAGAGGTTGGGGTGACGTGGAAACGAATGGCCCAGGATAGACTTGTGTGGAAAGCATTTGGAGAGACCTTCATCCAGCAGTGGATAGATAATGGTTGAATATGATGATGATGATATATATATATATATATATATATATATATCATCATACCTGTTACGCCTGCCTGTTGTCACATTTGATTTCTCTTCATCGAGGACTTTTCTTTGGCCAATATTTATATCCCTAGCACTGGTGTACGCAGGGTGTGTTGATACGTGTTGCAACTCCCATTGCAATGAAATTTTGTATATTTAACATAGGAATATGTGAGTTGTAGCTCTGTAACCCCCCATTGAGCCTATAACACCCCCCTTACAAAAGTTATGCGTGCGCCTATGATCTCTAGTACATTTTACTTGCATAGCCAAATGTCAGGAAATACTTAAACTGGTTTGAAAGCAGTGTGATTATAAAAAAAAAGCTAATTGAAATATGGATCGTTACAAGGTTTAAAATGAATAGAACACATATATATATATATATATATATATATATATATCATCATCATATTCAACCATTATCTATCCACTGCTGGATGAAGGTCTCTCCAAATGCTTTCCACACAAGTCTATCCTGAGCAATTCGCTTCCACGTCACCCCAACTTGTTCTCTTATTTCATCCACCCATCTAGTTTGAGGACATTTTCTAGGTCTTCGGTGGTCTCTTGGAATCCAGTTCAGAATTTCTGTTGTCCATCGTTGATCAGTTATTCTTGCAATATGCACATCCCATCGCCATTTCAGCCCTTTTACTTTAACAATGATGTCCTCTACTCTAGTTTGCTCTCTCACCCAAGTGTTTCAGTTAGCTTGTTTTTGTTTCTGTGTGTTAGTTGAACAACGAGCCTCGCTGCTCGATCTGACGTGCTTTCGACTTCAAGAAGGTAGTCTTTAATTCTTTTGTTGATTAAGAAGCCAACACCACTTGTTCTTCCAGTTTCCGTTCCTCTATAATAAAACAAATGTCCACTTTTAAGTTCCACCAACTCTTCACCTTTTCTTCTAACTTCACTGAGTCCTACAATGTCCCATTTGATCTTGTCAAGTTCTTCTTCCAATTCTTGAAGTTTTGCTTCAGAAGCAAGGGATCGTCCATTATACGTTGCCAAGGTCAATAACAAACGGCAGCCTGGGCCATTCCAGTGATTCTTAGCACCCCCTGCTTTCATGCCACGCTGACCGCTGCCTTGATCAGGAGCACTCCAGCACCTGGAGACTAGGGGCCATGGTTTTTGGTGTATTAGCATATTGGAGGAATTAGCCATCATTTCACCACGCTGGCTAGACGGGTTGGTGAATTAGCCCTCCCCTTCCGCCTTTCCATCCGTGCAGCAAATATTAATTTGCCTCTTGGATAGAAAGCCCGGCCTGCACCACTTGAAGGCGGGGTAGGACACTAGGTTACTGGCCCGGCCGGTTCCACACATCGTCACATACGTTCAGCGTGTGGGTCTCCTTCCAGTTAGATACCAGCAACCCTTTTGCAGGCCATATATATATATTAATTGTCCTCGCCCATTCGTGGCGGAAACAGGCTTTGGGACAGGCAGAGCCATGTTCCCAAACCTCTCACATTACTTCTTAATGTGCCATGCTTAGAAACTTCCTGACAACGTGAGACGTGATTAGAATTGTGGATTTTTGTATTTCAATGTATGTGTTTGGGTCAATGTTGAGTATTTCCAAATTCGTCGCAAGCATTTTTGTACTATTCCTGTTCCTGAGATGACTAACGGGATGAGAGAGAGAGACGAAGATCTTTTCCATACCCCATATGTCTCGTACTGCATGTCTGAAGTCTTGGTACTTGGTGATTATCGTTATGTAGGTTACCTGTATGTTATTAGTGTTGGGTACTGCTATGTCGATTAGGTACGTGGTCTTATCCGATTTATCGACGAGGGTTATATCTGGACGGTTGTGTGGGACTTGTCTTGTTATGATTGCTCTATCCGAGTAAAGCTTGTGTGTTTTTTTCTCAAACACGGTTTCTGGCTCATATTTGTAGCATGGGCAAAATTCTCGCTCAAACATTTAATTTTTGTGGTCGTTGAGTATGTCCTTCTCTTAAAATATGGGGATTGTCGTCACTCTAGTAACGCACGTTTGGGGTATTCACATGTCCATTAAAAAAGAATATGCTTTCATCGCTGAAACAAATATTTGTAAAAACTTATTTTCAGCGATTCGTGCGCTCATTACTTCACAAAACTCAAAACGACGATCAAAGTGGTCCTTATTGAGCTCTTGAGTAAAGTGCATTTTATACGGATAAAACGAATGTTTTTTAAGGATTTTGCCGATTGTGGATTTAGAAACATTCGTGCAGTCACTCATTTCACTCAAGGATTGCAGGGGTGTTATACTAGCATTGCCGATAACTTCCAGCACTGTACCCTCAGCCACCTTAGGTCGACCAGAGCGTGGCCGAACTTTTACACTTTGTGTTTCGCGAATTTTTTTTACTAAATCGGACACGTACTTATGATCGATTGATCGGTCAGAAAATAATTCATTGAACCTTCTAGAGGTTGACCCGCAGTTTCGACCACATTCCCCATAAAGAAAAATTATTTTCACTTTGTCTTCCACTGAGTGTGCCATCATACAGCCGTTAAATGATAAAACAAAGAGAGTAATTACATAAGAAATGAAAGTTTAATAAAGATTTATTTAAACTTCCATTGCTTTGAACGAAGCCGAATGCGCCTAGTAACACGTACAAGTAATTTTTTACTGTCACATCTGTCGGTGTTTCTAAAAAAGTAAGTTTAGGCCTATACTCCTTATAATTTATTTTTTATAAACGCTTACCTAGAACTTATTGACTCACCCTCGTACATGAAATATCAATTTAAATTGACAATTCTGCGATTACACCTGTATGCGAATTCAATTACATTTCTTAAATATCTTGTATCTACTTAAACTTTTATGACGAAATTCATAAATAGATCAAAAATTTCCTTATTACCTTTGCTTGAAGAAAGATTTAAGGCTCCTCCATAATTGCATATATAATAACGGGCATGCGCTTATACGCATTCAAATTAAACCAGCATCTAATTATGCTGCAGCGTGCCGTTATAATTAGCATCATCTTTCACACGAAAGCATTAAAACTCTTTAATAAACAAAAACCTCCAAAATTACCTCGTGCAAACATTTGAGGCCAATGTTGCAGCAATTGAATTACCCAGATTAGCTAATTGAAGCTAGTTAATAACAGAGCGTTATATTTATGAACTTATTTTGATTTTCTTAACATATTTCCTATAAATTGCATGATGTAATCGAACCGAATACACACACACACATATACATATCAGCGTATTCAACCATAACCTATCCATGGCTGGATGAAGGTCTCTCCAAATGCTTTCCACGCAAGTCTATCATGAGCAATTCGCTTCCATGTCACCGCAAACTATTTTCTCCACCATTTTGAGGATGTTTTCTAAGTCTTCGGTGGTCTCTTAGAATCCAGTTGAGAATTCTAGTTGTCCATCGTTGATCAGTTCTTCTTGCGATATGCCCAGCCCATTGCCCTTTCAGCCTTTTTACTTTAACAGTGATGTCCTCTACTCCTGTTTGTTCTATCAACCAAATGTTTCTTTTTCGATCTCCTAGTTATTCCAAGCACGCACTTCTCCCTGCCCCTTTGGGTTGTCTGTAACTTCCGTATTTCTCTAACTGTTAGAGTCCATGCCTCTGATCCATAAAAGAGGACTAGCAATACACACTGGTTGAAGATCTTTCTTTTTAGACACAAAGGCAATTTCCCCTTTAGGATAAAACTGTTTCTTCCAAATGCACTCCAGCCAAGTTTAATACGTCTGTTGAGTTCTTTCATAATGTTGCCATCCATTGAAATCAGCTGGCCAAGGTAAATATATGAATCAGCAATTTCTAGCTCAATGTTGTCAACTTGTATTTTTGTTTCCTCTACGAAATTATTGAACATGATCTTAGTTTTTTGTAGGTTCATCTTGAGTCCAACTTCTTTACTTCTAGTTGAGAGCTCCTGTACCATGTCTTGGAGTTCTGATGGGTTCGTTGAAAAAATAACAATGTCATCAGCAAACCGCAAATGATTTAAATATTCACCATTTATTTTTATTCCCTTGTTATTCCAATTTATCTGCTGAAAAATCATCTGTAAAGCTGAAGTAGGAAATGGTATCTCCCTGTCTCACAGCTTTACCGATTTTGATATTTCCCCTTCATAATAAAACTGTTTCTTCCAAATGAAATCCAGTTAAGTTTAAATCGTCTATGGAGTTCCATTATTATTAAATATTCCTTTAATATTAACTGGCCAAGATAAAGGTATAAATCAGAAATCTCTAGCTAAATATTATAACCCTGTGTTTTCGCTTTCTCTACGCAAACGTTGAACATGAACTTAGTTTCTTGTAAATTAATTTTGTGTCCAACTTCCCCAATTTTATCTCTAAGAGCTCCTATACCACATCATATATATAATATATATATATACATATATGTGTGCGTGTGTGTAAAAAAAAGGTTTTCCTCGCCCATTCTTGGCGGAAACAGGCTTTGGGACGGGCAGAGCGCCATGTTCCCAAGCCTCTTTTTACATCACTTCTTAATGTGCCATGTCTAGAAACTTCCTGACAATGTGACACGTGTTTAGGATTGTGGCTTTTTGTATTTCAATGTAGGTGTTTGGGTCAATGTTGAGTATTCCCAAATTCGTCGCAAGCGTTTTTGGTACTATCCCTGTTGCTGAGATGACTAACGGGATGATGAAGATCTTTTCCATACCCCATATATCTCGTACTTCATGTCTGAGATCTTGGTACTTGGTGATTTTCGTTGTGTAGGTTGTCTGTATGTTATTGGTGTTGGGTACTGCTATGTCGATTAAGTACGTGGTCTTATTCGATTTATCGACGAGGGTTATGTCAGGACGGTTATGTGGGACTGTCTTGTCTGTTATGATTGCTCTATCCCAGTAAAGCTTGTGTGTTTCGTTCTCATGCACGGTCTCTGGCTCATATTTGTAGTACGGGCATTTTTCTGTCAGAAAGCCAGCATTCGCTGCCAATTTCTGGTGGACTATTTTCGCTACTTGATCGTGTCTATGTTTGTAGTCTGACTGCGCAAGGATCTTGCATCCTGCCATCACGTGTTGGATTGTCTCCGATGCCGCATGACAGTGTCTGCATTTGTCGCTTTCTATGTCTTTTCTCTGGATGAATTTCTGATTGTTCCTTGTTGCGATCACTTGGTCTTGGATGGCTAGCATGAATCCTTCTGTCTCTGGCTGGAGAGTGCCTTTGGCCAGCCAAGAATTTGATGCCTTTTTGTCAACGTGTGGTTGTTGCAGGTCATTGTAGTGCCTGCCATGTAATGGTTTTCCGGCCCAAGTTCTCAGTTTCTGTTCGTTGGCTGTTTCGAGGACACGCTCTTCGGTACTACACAGGTTTAGTGGCGTGTAATTTGCATCTGCTTGTATTATGGCTTGGATGAGTGGCGATCGGGGACTCTTCAACTGGAAGTATTGCCTCATGCTCTGGATCTGCTTGTCATGTAAGTCTTTGAGGTCCGCTTGTCCGCGTCCTCCTTCTTCCCGGGGTAGTGTTTGCCGTTCAATTGCCGTTGCAGGGTGTAGTTGTCCGGCTCTTCTCTGGATGGTTCTCATTTTCCGCTGGAGTTGTTCTAGTTCAGTGTTGGACCATTTGATGATCCCGAAGGAGTAGGTGAGCACTGGTACCGCATATGCGTTAATTGCTTGCGTGGTGTTCTTCCCGCTCAGTTTCGTCTTCACAATGCTTCTAAGTCTTTCTTGGAATGCTTGCGTGAGCTGGACTTTGACTTTCTTGTGCTCCTGCTGCCGTTTTTGCATTATCCCTAGGTATTTGTAGGTTTCGCCCTCGTCCAAGGTCTTCAGTAGTCTCCCGTCTTCGAGTTCGATGCCTGGTAAATCTTCTTTGCTATTCTTCTGTATTTTGCACTTATCGAGGCCGAATTCCATTCCTATGTCCTTGGAGAATGTCTCTGTTATACTGATGAGTTGTCGGAGTTGGGTGATTGTTGGCGCGTATAGCTTGATGTCATCTACGTACATGAGGTGGGAGACTTTATGTAGGTTTCTCTTGTCTTTCTTCAGCATGTATCCGTATTTACTTGTGTTCAGCATCCTTGACAAGGGGTTTAACGCCAAGCAGAACCACTGGGGGCTTAGTGCGTCTCCTTGAAAGATTCCGCGGCGGATGGGGATCTCGGCCGTTTCTATTTTACTGTCTGGCGTGTTTAGCTGTAACCGGGTTCTCCATTGTTTCATGCTGCTCTGTAGGAATCGGATGATTGAGGGATGCACTTTGTATATGCTGAGTATTTCAAGGAGCCACGAGTGCGGAACAGAGTCGAAAGCCTTCTTGTAGTCTATGTATGCGGTGTTGAGTTTTCGCTTTTGTTTTCTTGCTTGTTCCAGGATAACTGAGTCGATGGTAAGCTGCTCTTTACATCCCAGAGTCCCTTTCTGGCATCCCTTTTGTTCTTCCGTCATTAAGTTGTTGCTTTCGCTGTGCCGGCTTATTTTTTCAGAGATGCACCCCGTGAGTATCTTGTACAGGGTGTTAAGGCACGTAATGGGTCGGTATTTCGCTGGGTCACTGGTATCCTGGTCCTTCGGTAGGAGGTAAGTTATTCGTATATATGTATATATATATATTTGTTATGAGAGTTTTTTTGTATATGACTGTTATTCCGAACAAATTAAGGATCTGGACATGTTCCAGAAAGTACACTTAAATATGTGGAAGAGATCGCTTTTGGTGAGAAAGCTATTTAGTATTTATTTTTACTTATATTTTTGCATTCTGTAATTTTAGTCATTAAATTATTAAATGTTTAAAGTAGTTCATTATTTTACTGCGTTAATTATATTTAAGTTGATGGTTATTACCCTTGGTTGTAAATATGTGATGATGTTTAATAAAATTCATTGTAATATTAAAATTTTGAGCACTATGTGTATATATATTTATGTTTGTACGACAGTTTAAAATCATGCTGCATTTAAACTGATATGTATGCTCCATGACAGATGTATTGTGAATTATAATGAAATAATTTCAAGAAAATATCAAATAGTATATAATTCCCTATAAAGTAAGGTTCTAACGCTTCTCATAATTTCCAAAACAAAACGGTCGCACTAAATTCACCAATTTTTATGACATAACAATTTATAATATTGTACGTATTACAACAATTTGCATTATATATAACTGTATTAGAGATTTGTATAAATTCTGGTTTCTAAAACCAAAGAGAATTAAATTTACTCTCTTATAAATATGTGAAGAAAAGCCTCGATATTTTTTTATATTTCTTTTTACAATTCGGAGTATCTACAATTGTAATTGATACTTGTAAATAAAGTTTGTATTGTATTGAATCTTATCTAACTAAGATAATTAAACTCCATCTGAAAACGGTGGAATCCACGTTGTATATATACACATCAACGTCAATGACATCTATTTGGTCAAATGCTGGATAAATAAATTATTTCTAGCTTTTAAAAGTTAACAATAACCTCTTCATTCCAGAGGTACACATATGTCTACCTTGAGTTGCAATGCTTTTCCTACTAAATAAACATAAACTGCTAACTCAGACCAAAGGGTATCATTTGTGCACATTTTAAGCTTTCTTTTAGTGTCACTAGATGTCGCTGGAAAGCTTAGAAAAACGAGGAACCAGAACTTGCTTTTGCGGAAGTTGCATCATGTCGACTAACACTCTGATCTTAAGAGGCTAATGTGAAGCCTTAGATATATTTTTCGAAGAAAACGTAACAATTTTCCCCACGCTTTAAAACTAAAGTAATTAGATTGCATAGAAAATATCTCTTATGATATTAATCTTAATGAAATTACAAAATATATTTAACCAAAAAATGAAAATTTTAAAATAATTGTGGACAGAAATCTATAGATTTTGTCCTATTTCTCACATTTACCTAGATTACATATCTCTAGAGAAAGATCTTGAACCCTAACTGTATCTAGCCTAGTGATGTTTCGCATATTGCCTTCGAATTTTTTCCCTAATCCACAATAGCCGTATTCTACTAATTTGGGAGATTTGTTTGAAACATATTAGGATATAAATTATGAGCGAGTCCAAATTTTTTACACGTGCGATTTTCTCAATTTATTCCTTTATATAATTTGAAAATAAAGTAATATTTTTTGGGTTTCTAATGCATTGCCCTAGGTACAAGAATAAATGACAACACTTATTGAATTGTTAATTTCTAACCAGATACAAACACAATTTTACATGAGCCTTCATACTAAGGACGCTGTCCGCTTTCAGCGATTTCCTTTTTATACAAATGAAGCCTTGACGTTTCGACTTTCTTTCCTTCTTCAAGTTTTAATAAATGTTCAGAGAGCGGCCACTTTAAAACTCCCATTAAAAAAAGTAAACACTGTTATTGCTGTGAAAAAGTGTAATAATCTCTTAGGAATTTCAGACGAAACCCAGTTTTAAAGATAGGACGACTCAGTGCAAAAAAAAGTCTTGCCTGTTAAGCCGTCTCGATGGCTCAAGAAAACCTACAACAAGAAATAATGCCCTCATAATGCTAAAAAACATCAAGTCTAAAGCTTTTCAAAAAACGTGAAGGAAAATTTTATGTTCTAGACAGTTTTCCCCAAGAACTCATTTCCAGTAAAGCGCTTGACAAAATTTAATATAGTTTGCATACTGGACGTTAGTCGCCAAAGTAAAAATAGTCGCTATTAGGCAATTCCTCCAACAGATAATAATCAGATCAATTTCAGAATTGTTCAACCATTCTCCTCCTTAAAAACGTTCAAGAGATACGAATTAATAATAAATTAATGGGAGAATTATAAGCATGCACAACAAGTTAAATTGCGCTTATCTAGTTTGGGTATAAACAACGGCACGCAGTTGTATACGTATCCACCACCTATTGATCCGCTGGTTTTGCTCTCGATTCCCAAGTCAGCTTGCTTGATCGTAAACGTATCGTGAAGTAGTGTCAGTCTCCAAGCGTGTTGCCCGTATGGGAAAACGACTGACAATTATCTGCCTGTAGCAGTCCTCTCTTATGGATCAGAGACATGGAGTCTAACAGTTGGAGCAATACGAAAGTTACAGACAACGCAAAGGAGCATGGAGAGGTGCATGCTTGGAATAACTAGGAGAGATCGAAAAAGGAACACTTGGGTGAGAGAGCAAACTAGAGTGGAGGACATCATTGTTAAAGTAAAAGGACTGAAATGGCGTTCGGCTGGGCATATTGCAAGAAGAACTGATCAACGATGGACAACAGAAATTCTAAACTGGATTCCAAGAGACCACCGAAGACCTAGAAAACGTCCTCAAACTAGATGGGTGGATGAAATAAGAAAACAGGTTGGGGTGACGTGGAAGCGAATTGCTCAGGATAGACTTGTGTGGAAAGCATTTGGAGAGACCTTCATCCAGCAGTGGATAGATAATGGTTGAATATGATGATGATGATCTAGCAGTTAAAAAAACTGACAGCTACCAAATGGCAAGAAAACAAAAATAGCGGTCATTTCACAAAAAAATCAAGCTTCTTTACAATCATTTCAAATTAAAAAAAAATCAATACCCTTTTCTTGAATCTGCAGCTAATGAGTCTCCGCAGACAAAAATCTGAAGTTACAAAATTACGACCCGGTTTATTTTATTTTTACTGTTATTTTAATTTTAATTATTTTATTTTATAATATAATTATTTCATTTATTCTGTGACAAAGAAATATGATTATTATTTTACTCACACGAGTGGGTCAAACGCGTCTCTCAGTGTTTATTACAAAATCTTAAAAGCATTTTATGAAAACTATAGAATAATAAATATTCAATTTAGTTATTTAATATTTTAACAGTAGTAATTTTATGCATTTTGTGAATCGCCGGTTAAGTTATAAAAGTCTTATTCGCGTAAATTTTATTATTGTAAAGTCATTAATCTGCGATTATTATGAGGAAGACATTTGATGAATTTCAAGCAATAGATGGTCATTAAATTAATCGCAACTAATATCCACAATAAAGAATTATTTTATTATTAATTGCTTACTTGCATTTCATTTCTTAGATTCATCAGTATAATCATAGAAAGGGCTGAACTATATACAATGATATTCTTTGTCTTTATCATCATACTAATATTTTTTGCGATGATTCTACTCTTATTTAGAAAAAAAACAATATTTTTGAAATAACTATTAGTTACAATTTCTCTCCGAGTATCACTTAAGGCTTAATAACGATTATAAAACGTGTTGAAATTTTACATTAATATGTTAGAAGATAAGGAGCATTGACCCCGGAATTCATATTCAATGATTTTTCTTAATTGTATAATAATATATTGTAGACAATAATAATAATTCAAAGATTTGCACATAGAAAGGTTCTAAAAGAGAAAAGCTAAAATTGTTCCAGTTATAGTGGGTGCATTGGGTGCTTTTCCCCAAGACTCTAGTACACCACCTCAACTCATTGAAAATAAATAATAAATAGTGGCACAAAATCCAAAAATCCGCAATTCTAGAAACAGCCCACGTCATACGCAGATGCCTTTAATTATATCTGAGGTCCTTAGGAAGGACTATGTAACTAAATAGATGAAAACAGCCAAAGTCAACATTAACTGTGAATTTTCATAATAATAAAAATAATAATAATAATAACAATATCTTTTATAATTAAGTAATAATATATGTTATAATGTATATATATATAACATATTATAAATATGTATAATATCTATTATACTTAAGTATAATAACTTTTATAATTAAGTAATAATAACTTTTATAATTAAGTAATAATTTTTATAATTAAATGATAATTTAGCACATATTACATCATGATTTATATAATAATATCTACCTAATTTATATTTATGCCTAAATACCTCATTACTATTCAAGTTAAATGAAAGGGCGATAAAATGGTACGATTCGATAAATATGTTTTCTCTTATTCTCTTTTAAAGCAGCAAGTTTTCGATCTGCAGAGCTTTTAATTTTCATTTAAAAATTTTGTGATATGTCTAAATTCATAACTAACGAAATTTAGCATCGATTTTTAAATTCAAATAATAATGAGTGAAAAAAAATATTGATTAAGTATTCATCAAAAAATAGGGTTTTTTTTACGTATTTGTGCATAACTGTGAATAAAATTTTAAAAGAAAATTTAGTGTAATAACCAAATCCATGCTACAGTTTGTTCCTATTATAAGTGTAAACATGGTTGCTAAGTTTTAAAACGATTCATCAAAAAATGAATCGCAAGAAACATTTTGCATAAACCCGAAAGGTGAAAAAAAACGAAACTGAGAAAAATAGATTTTATAATAAAACTTCTTATATACAGTAATTTAAAGTGAGTCACTTTAAATGTTGTTGTTTAGCATCTTAAAATTTCTAAATTTTAAAACTGAGACCACAAATATATGCGCAAGAAAATAAATGATATTTTAATGTAAAAGACAATTTTTTTTTCATTTTTTCGGCATATTTTTGCTTCTGTGACCCCTTAAAATCAACAGACTTCGTAGATGTGTAAATTGACATAGTGAAAAGTTTGTATACAAATGAAAAAATTTCGGTTACATAAAGATACCAAAACTATCAAACCTGGTAAAGGTGTAAGGCAAGGAAAAACCACTTAAAATTTTTACTCCAGGTTTTCAGATGGTTTTTTAACAAATAATCTGAAATAATAAAGGAATAAAAATAAATGATGGATATTTAAATCATCTGCGTTTTGCTGATGACAATGCTATTTTTTCAACGGCTCCATCAGAACTCCAAGACATGGCACAGTAGCTTTCATCTAGAAGTAGAGAAATTGGACTCAAGATGAAACTACACAAAACTAAAATTATGTTCAATAATTTCGTAGAGAAAACTAAAGTACCGGTTAACAACATTGAGCTAGAAATTGCTGATTCACATATTTATATTATCCAACTGACTTCTATGTAAGGCAACATTATGAAAGAACTCGCCAGACGTATTAAACTTGGCTGGAGTGCATTTGGAAGAACCAATTTTATCCCTAAAGGGGAAATTGCCTTTGTCTAAAAAGAAAGATCTTTAACCAGTGCCTATTGCCAGTCCTCTCTTATGGCTCAGAGATATGGAGTCTAACAATTGCAGCAATACGAAAGTTACAGACAACCCATAGGAGCATAGAGAGGTGCATGCTTATAATAACTAGGAAAAATCCAAAAAAGGAACACTTGGGTGAGAGAGCAAACAAGGGTAGAGGACATCAATGTAAAGTAAAAAGACTGAAATGGCGATGGGCTGGACCTATTGCAAGAAGATCTGATCAACGATGGACAACAGAAATTCTGAACTGGATTCCAAGAGACCACCGAAGACCTAGAAAACGTCCTCAAACTAGATGGGTGGATGAAATAAGAAAAGAGGTTGGGGTGACGTGGAAACGAATGGCCCAGGATAGACTTGTGTGGAAAGCATTTGGAGAGACCTTCATCCAGCAGTGGATAGATAATGGTTGAATATGATGATGATATGCATTGCGCTCTCTAAAGTCTGGTGTTTCGCAAATAACTTTTGAACGAAGGCTCGTAGAACTGTAAAAGTTAGGTGCGAGTATAGTAAAGTGCCCATGGCCGATGAAATGAGATCGACGGCAGCGTCATCTGTGGCGAAATTAGGAAGTTATTGCACCTAATTCTGGAACTAGAGGAGATACAGAAAATTTTTCAATTACAAAGTTGTTAAGCACCAACTAATTAGTAAGAAACGTGTTTTTTTCACCACCTTAATAGGGCAAAATTCACGATTTAAGAGGTTTTAAAGGTATCCGTCCAGCAACGCCAGTGTTGTTCAAAATTCCAATTTAACGTCAATCATTAACTTCAATTTTCAAAATTCATGTTAACTTCAATCATTCATTCTTGTAATTCCGTAAAACTTCATTCATTATATAAGTGCAGATGGCACGTTACGTACTATATGCAGTATGGTGGAAAAAATTCGATGTTATTAATGCTCTTGTAAAAATGTTATCATTTTGTGTTATCATGGTCATTTGGTATAATGCGATAGCGATGATAACCCCATTCTGCCATAGGCGTACCAGTGGCGTAGTTGGTTAAGGCATTAGCCTGGAAACTAATTGGGTTGTCGTCGCTACCGCATCATACCAAATAATCATGATAACACAAAATAGTAACATTTCTACAAGAGCATTAAAAGCACAGATTTTTTCCACCATACTATACGTAACATACAATCTGTACTTACTTAATGAATAAAGTTTTACTGAATTACAAAATGAATGATTGTAGTTAACGTGAATTTTTTAAAATTGAAGTTCATGATTAACGTTAAATCGGAACTTTGGCCAACAATGGCTTTGCTGGACGGACACCTTACAAACCTCCTAAATCACGATTTTTGCCCTATTAAGGTAATGCAAAAGGTCGTTTCTTACTAATTAGTTGGGGCTTAACAACTTCGTATTTGAAAAATGTTCTGTATTTGCTCTAGTTTCAGAATTAGGTGCAGTAACTTCCCGATTTCGCCACGAAGGGCGCTTCCATCGATTCCATCTCATCGGCCATCAGCACTTTAGTGTACACATACCTAACGTTTACAGTTCTATGAGTCTTCGTTCAAAAGTTATTTGCGAAACACCGTACTTTAGAGAGCACCCTGTATATAAAAATAAACTGTTCCTTTAGCGTATGCATCTCTTGAAAAACCACTGTTGTTAAAGGGGTCTGGTACCACTTCTTGTTCAAAAAATTGATTTTTCATTTTTTTGCATGGAAAAAAATAGCATTTTTTTCTGAATACAATGATGTTTTTAATTTTTTCCGGAAATACTAAAATCAACTCCACCCCCATAAAAAAATGGCCATTATTGTAAAATTATAAAAAAAAAGTCTATTTTTGTACTCAACAAACTTAAAATTCGGTTTTCTAAAATTAAAGTTTTTGAAAATGTTAGGAATTCAATTTGATGTCCTTTAAAAACCGTTTAAGATTAGAAGCTTTTAAGGCATGTTGTTAATATTGTTTTCTTTGAAATATCTTCGCAGAATTTACATATATATATTACAACCTGTGATATGAAATTTTAATAACGACAGTTACAGACTTAAAGTCCGAAAATATTAATTTTGAAATTTTTATATTTTAATATTTTTCTAAACAACGTCTTAAAATTTCCTGAAGACAATCTTTTCTTTCTCTTCTTATTTATAAGAAAATATTTTTATTTTATCAAAAGTCAAATAATATTTTGTTAGATAAAAAATGTAGAACATTAGTTTTTCGAGTTTTTTCACATATTTTGAATTAACAAAGAATAGATTTGATTATATATTATGCTTACGATTATGCTGTAATTACTATAGAAAAAAGAGAAGGCATATCTTCAAAAATATTTTTTTTGAAAAGTGGTACCGAACCCCTTTAAATATTAAATTGAGTGCAAACCCACAAAAATATAGTTCAACTTTAAATAAATAACGAGATGTGCCCGTCACGTCATGGCTAAAAAACAAAATGGGCAACCACAAGAACAAGTGAAATTTTTTAAATTTAAAAATACAAATTCTAAAAAAACTCTTTTCAAAAAAAATTCTGCTTTAAAAAACTGCAATTCAAATTGGCGAGGAAGCAAAAAGCAAGTTATTCCCAAATTTTCAGAAAAGAATTTCTCCTGATGTTAGAATGAATAAATATGAGCGAGCAATTACTTAGCAATCGATGCGTCAAATTCGGCTTTAGATGACTCTGAATGAGAGATTGAAGGTGAATGAGTCCAAAAAAATATATCTGAAAGTACATTTTCTATATTTAGTTCAGATATTTGGATAAAAATTCGCAAAAAAATACATATATAATTTAGAAATTGCAGCAGAAAATAAAACTATCGGAATAATAGAAGTAAGGAAAAGATAATCGGGGCAATTTAAAACAAGAATCATATGCTGAAGCAAATTATAGGGCACTTAGATTTATAGGAAAGATCTAAAAATAAATTACAGGGAACGGTTACTAGGCAGCTTATTTATAATTGCAAAAATTCTGCAATACATAGAAAATTGTATAGCTTTGCATAAAAGAATTTTTGCAAAATGGGGAATATCCACCTTTCATTTGCCATTTAAGCAACAAAGTATTTTTTAGATTTTTCTTATTCCAAAAACTAATGGGATTTTAGCTGTTTGGATAATGTACCCTAAGGGCTATACGCAATTTATGAAAGACATAGTCTCACAGATAAAAAATTAGTAATGTATATTAAAGGGGAGAGAAAAAATATAATATATATTCAACTCTCCCCTCTCTCTCTCTCTTTTAAGTAAAAAATTTTGATGATAGAGTAAAGCAATCTGAATAAAGGGCACCTCTGGACTTGAGAATCTGCTCGCTGTTGGGAGGTGTCCGTTATTCGAGAGGGTTAGAGCATAGTAAGCATGTGGACCGGAAATTAGAAAAGTGCCTGCTATTCAGGGTTATCCCTTAAGGAGACTTTACTGTACAAATAGTGTACATTTTTTTAAGTTGTTACAATAAAGAATTTGGATTAAGAAAAGCTTATTAAATTAAGTTAGAAATGAAAAAGCACAATAAACAATAGTTTGTTGCAAGACTCTGCTCTAAACTCAATTTTGTATAGTATACTTATAGGAAATGTACATTAGAAACGGGTGAGGAATACTTTATTTCTTGTTTGTATAGTCCCGATTATATTAAAATCTGTATTTTACCTAATGTACAGCCGGTGAAACAAAAATCAGAACAACAGTTGCCATTCGCATTATGCTACAGAAAATTCAAAGGTATCATTCGGTAGAAACAATGAAATCTACCAATTCATGTGCACAAAATTTGCATAAGGGACCGTCTCCATATTTAAACTTGCAGAAACTTTGAAAATTCCAATGGCAACACATAAATTTGATATCTAAATCGGATGCTAGACTACTTAATTAGGCTAATTTAAAATTTTAGCGTCGTTCTAATCATTAAAACTCGAGATATTCTATAAAATGTTTGGGGGCTTCCACCATGGTAAAAAACTAAATTTTAGGTCGGAAATGCAATTTTCTGATCAAACCTGTTAAAATCAAAAAGTTATAATACCGTTGACTTTTCTTTTTTTTTTCTTTCTATCACTGATTAAATTTACAAAAATACCTTCTAAATGATGATCAAGAAATGTCACTCGACAACAGTTTTAAAGCATAAAATAATCTTTATGCTATTTTTTTTTTAATTGTTGTAACTATGCGATATCCCTTTAAACCATCGTTTTAACTAATGTCAATCATAAAAAAATACTGATCAGATTGTGCTGAAACTTCTATGTAATAGGTAAAAAACCGTAAGGTTTCAATTCCCATCAGAAAATTAATGTTTTTATTCATATTTTTATCAAATATGATTTTCATAATTTATAATTCAAATTAGATATTATTTTAAAAATGAAAAACATCATAAATTTTATTTGGTCTATTCAACTTTAATGAAATAAAAAATATTGGAGATATATAATGAATATTTCGACAAATATACATAAAAATACCATGAAATATTTTAACATTATCTCAATATCTCTAATATTTAAATCTCATAAACCCTTGAATCAAATTAATTTTTTTTTTTTTTACAGATTCAAAATATTTAATCGAAACAAATTGTTGCCATTGGAATTTTCAAACTTGCTCCAAGTTGAAAATGGTCCCTTATATAAATTTTATGCACATGCCCATGAATTGGTAGATTTTATTGTTCCCTATCGATTGGCACATTTAAATTTTCTGTAGCACAATTACTACGCGAATGGTGAACGGATGTTCAGATTTTTGTTTAACTGGCTGTATCTTTCTTGCTGATTTTTTATGATTCAGATTTTTGTTTAACTGGCTGTATCTTTCTTGCTGATTTTTTATGATTTAGATTTTTGTTTAACTGTCTGTATCTTGCTGATTTTTTATGATTATTGAAAATTTATGATTTGGCATTGATTTCCAAACAAACGAAAATATAAATTGAGGTTAAAAATCTAAATTTATTTAAAGTGTGTGAAATATTTCTATACTTATAAACTAAATTTAATTAAAAAGTATGGTGAAATACATGTGCGACATACATTAATTGTGTTATCTTTGGTATTTAATGCAAAACTAAATACATAAAATGGGATTAGATTTTGCTCTATTATATTAATGGGTGTTTAACCGACATACGTTAAATGCTTATCTCTGCTTTAATTTCTTATGTCTGTGCTGCTCACGGAACTCGCAGAATATTGGAAAAGAAAATAATGATAAAACTTTCGAGAAAATGAATGCGGTAGATGGTAACGTGAAAACTGCGAAAATAAAATATATGAGAAAGATTATGCTATACTCTAAGTAAAGCATTTCCTTAAGTTGCAAGTTAAGTATTCCACAGGTTACTTATTTTATTGTAAATTAAGTTAAAATAAGTTACAAGTTAATTGTATGTTCTGCTAATGAGAAAACTCGCTAACATTTTCTGCTTTAATTCTGTTGCTAGCTTTGTGTATCGCCACTTGTTAAAGAAAATATACAATATAAAACAGTATAATCCATAACTGATATATAAGAAAACACCCTTTGTTGGCTTTTTTCACTTTATCTGTGCATATACCTTTTAAACGCCCCTAACTCCGCTTAGTTGCCAATGAATTAATAAATGAAATAAATAAATTAATTAATTATTAAACATATAAAATTTATTAA
>QLNU02015360.1:33081109-33097863 GCA_006491805.2 Dysdera silvatica
TGCAATAAAAAAGTATTGGAGATATATGATGAATCTTTCGGAAGACATTCATAAAAATCCTATGAAATATTATAATATTATGAGCTCAATATTTCTAATATTCAAAACTCATTCACCCTTGAGCCAAATGAATTGAAATTTAGTATTAGTGGTTTTTTTATTTTTTATTTTTTGCAGATTCGAAATATTTAGTAAAAACTAGTTGTTGCGATTCGAATTTTCAAAAGTTGTTTCAAATTTTAATACGAAGACAGTCTCTTATGCAAATTTCATGCACATGGATTGATAGATTTCATTGTTTGCTATCAATTGGCACTTTTGAATTTCCTGTAGCATAATTATTACGCAAATGGCAACGGATCTACGGACTTTTGTTTCACCGACTGTACATTATTATTAGAGTGCATCTGCCCAGTCAATAATGTTCTGGTTGATCGGAGTCAGCTTTTAATATCAAGGCCTTCCTAAGAATTTAACATATTAAGGTATTTCCTTAATAAATGTGCAGTTCCAAGCTAAGTGGGTTTTATTATTGCTTAATTGTTATTTTCTCCCGACACCTGATTTATTCTGATGGCACATGTGCGTATGCATTTGTCTTCCATGTTATTTCTGATTGCGCAAGACCTACGCCAGTTATAAATAGAATAATCTTCGCTTTTTTCTTCCGTAATTGTTTTATTCCAATCTAAGTTCTTGCACATGGCTAACCTGTAAAATTATTAATTTTATAGAGTATCTTTTTAATAGAACCTACAGCGTATTTCTATCGTTCGTTGCTAATTAAAAATTTCTTCGCTATAATAAATATAAAATTATTTATTACTCTTAAAAATTTCTTATTAAAAACAATGATTTACAGTCCATTTGATCTTAATAAATAGACATCTCTAATGCCTTAAATATTTTAGTGTTGGTTTATGGTGTTGCGACCATGGTTTGTGAACTGATTGAACTGAGTTCAGTTCCCCATAAACTGGGGTGCTTGTAAACATACCATGGTTCAGAGATCAAGACTGTCGAAACTCGTATCCATACTGGGCGAACGCGGTACCAATACGCCACCGCATGGCCCCTCCAAAGGACCTGTCGTGCGGTTTCGGAACATAAGCAGAAAAGCAAACACAAATGCTCAAAAAGACCGAAAGCCTAACTTACCGATCTGTATGGATTTCGCCAAATATAATCATGTATAAACAGCTCTGTGAATCAGCATGTATGAACAGCTCATCCCACGACAGCTCACCTCATGCATAATAGCTCATCTCATGTATAAACAGCTCTGCGAAGAGTTTGTAGCCCCGGTTTGGCGTTGGGATAACCCGTTCGTCTGTTATGTCGTAATTAGGATTCAGTTCCTGGTACCGCAGAACATGCGCCGTTTGTTTTTTCTCCTTACCATAATTCGGTTCCCTCAGCGACAGAGATTTAGAGTTCATGAAAATATATAGATCCCGTTGCAGAATCGCTCTAGCAGCCTTTGCATCGTAAAGCAAATAAGAGGATTTTTAGTTTATTGTCTCAGGTTGAAACGTAGCCCATCTCTATTGTTGGCATACTCGAGTATTAATTTCCTTTCCAAGATTGTTTATAAAATGATATCAAACCAGAGTTTATTTCTCTGTTACGTAGTAATAGAGAAGCTAACTTCATGAGTGATTATTAGAGAGACAGTCAAAAAAGTAACTTTAATATTCTTTTATTAGTCTAAGACATGCAAATATGACTTGAATAGCTGTGCGGTTGTTTTCACATGCTCTCTACCATGTTCAGTACAGATCTGCAAACAATTCGCTAAGCTCCGATAAGTTATTTGTGTGCCCACAATCCACGGAAACTTCTCGGTACTTCTCGGAAACTTCTCGGCATTTTTGGGATGATCTGGGACTGGATCACGACTAGTCTTAAAAATTTGTTTGGAATTGGCGGGTTGTAACCAGACGATTTCCATGTGTAAGTTTGTCCACTTCACCATCTTTGACTGATGATCTCAGTATGAGGCTAAATTCATGAATTATGCATCATTCACACGTTGTTTTAAAGTTTATGTGCCGTTCGTATTCCCGTTAAAGTATTACATATGCCTGAGCTTATTACCACTTCATTCGATGATGGATCTCTACAAGATTCTCGCCTTGTTGCTGAAAAGGGAAATAACTACACGCTTTCTTATCGTGTGTATAATTCTAACATAGCGAAAAATTTTCAACTACGAATAATGTTCGGACCACACGTGACTAGAGCCGGCGCGATAGCAAATACGATACCGGGCGAAACCATATTTTGGCGCCCCCCTTTCTAATTTTTTAATAAGTAAACAATCTGTTTTACTTTGTATACAGTCGGCCCCATTTAAACGAATATTGGCGGTTTCAGAAAAAGTATTCGATTATGCAGGGAAATAAATATACAGCTACATATGCTCATCTTTAAATATCCTTGTGCATTAATGACGACTACACACATAATAAAAATAGTATTGGAAAAAAAATAATGTCCTATACAAAAAAAAAGTTTTGCAAACCTTTGACTGGCAACCACTCGTCGCGTCCGTCGTTATAGTGAACACTACCGTCACTCTACCGTTCTGAGGAAAGAGGAGACTTTTATCTTAATATCATCATGATTTTGCAATCCACTGTAACAAGATGTCATGGAGAGACCTCAAAAATCCTTAAAAATGTGGCGGGTGGGGAGGTGATAAAAACAAATTTTCCCCATATTTGGCTTTTTGACCCATCTGAGCACTGATTTTCATGTTAGGATTGTCCAGTCTTTATTCGATTACCCGAGAACGATCCTTGAATCTTATTCGTTAATGTGGGAAAATTTATCATTGATCCTATAGGAATAATTTTGATTTCAATATCTTCTTATAAACGAAATATTCGATTATCAGTTACCTGATTAAATGGGCACGACTGAAATTATATTATAATATATATTCTAAAAAAAAATTTCTTGCTTTAGCGGCAGCAAATTTATCGAGCTTCAGTCAAATTAACTTTTGTATCATGTTCTGTTCAATCGATAAAATGGCAAGAGATGTTAACCTTTCTTGTCGCATAGTAAAACGTAAATAGTTTTTTTATCAGCTTTAATTTGCTAAAATGTCGTTCTCCACTTGCAACGGTCACGGTTATGGAAATACCTTTCAAACTGTGGTCGTAAATAAACTCGAGTACCTCTCTTGGTACAGTTTGCACTGTATCATTAGCATCTGAAAGAGATACAAAATACTGTTGAATATGTATTAATTCGTCATATAATTCGGAGCCGTTTATGTCATAGGACTCCCCATTTCCATTACTCTCCCTTTCAAATACAGATGCAAGTCTGTAAATTTGTTTAAAAGAGTTTCACGTGTGAGAAGTATTTTTATATTATGTAAGAAACTCCATATGTTGATGCAATATTGTAGTGTTTGAAAACGATCATTAATCATTAGTAAGGGAAATTGCTGTATTAATTATCCTCTTCGGCACTGACTTTCTTAAAATTTATGAAGATTTTCTTTCTGGGTGTTGATCATTACCTGGATGGCTAAAGATATTAAAAATTAAATTTTATGAAAGTTGTTGAAAAATTATTGAAACTACAACATGTACTGCAGGAAGCTTTTCCTTATAGTTCCCCCAGCAAAAATTTGTTTCTCACGTAGTTTATATAATACACTGTAATTATCAGGTACTAAAACCACACACATATATATGTGAACAAATAGTATATGTAGTAGTAATCATAGGCGTAGGAAAGGAGAGTGAGGTGGCTAACGGGATGAAGCACTGGCGTACGCAGGGGGTGTTGATGGGGGTTGTAACCCCCCATTGCAATGAAATTTTGTATATTTAACATAAAATTACATGAAGTTGTAGTTCTGTAACCCGCAGTTGATCCTATAACACCATTTATGTGTATTACTGTGTACGTCTATTGGCTGAGGTCCCCATGAGAAACCAAATTACATTGAGTTTAGAAATTACAGTATTTTAGATGTTTTACGTATGAAATTATGCTTGAGCCCTCCATAATTTTTCAATTGCTATGCCACTGGTGGTAATAGTAAACATTCAAATAACAATATTAGTGGAAAATACAAAAAACACCATACTAATTTTCGTCAAAGAAAAGCTGAATTCAATTCTAGTTAATTCAGAAGTATTTTCTACTTAAAGAACAATCGTGGTCCTGATGTCCTTGTCAGAGGGCATGCATTAAATGTAAATTTTAAAGAAACGGATACATTGTAAATCAATAGATTATAAATATTTAACCCTTAATATTTTATCAAACAAAAACTTCACTTGAAAATAATAGTAAAAACTATTTTTATAAAACATAACAAAAATCAATACTCACAAGCTTCTCTTATCACTTGAAGCCGCCCTTTTTTTTAAATCATGAACACAGTAGTGACATTTAGTGTAAAATTTAAAAACTATTTTATTATATGAGATGTACTTAGGTAAGTACATCAGGCTTTCATCTAAAGAAAATCAAAATATGACTATTAGAATGAATTAAAGAAGACGTCCTGTCAAGAATACCTAAGGTCAGAAGGGGTTAATGGAAAATGCATCCACCTTAAATAACAACTCCTGATTTAAATAAAAGAACAAAATAAAATTTACTATAAAATAAAATAAAATTTACTATAAAATAAAATAAAATTTACTATAAAATAAAATAAAATTTACTATAAAATAAAATAAAATTTACTATAAAATAAAATAAAATTTACTATAAAATAAATACTATAAAATAAAATTTACTATAAAATAAAATTTACTATAAAACAAAATTTACTATAAAATAAAATAAAATTTACTATAAAATAAAATAAAATTTACTATAAAATAAAATTTACTATAAAATAAAATTTACTATAAAATAAAATTTACTATAAATTCTGGATTTGTTAGTCCATCATCTTTTTCTTCGTAATCAAAAGAGTTTTCTTCTTTCTTGGTCGCTTTACTTTAAAGATTGGTTGAATTTTGAGTTGTTTAGCCATTTCTTTTGCAACAGCTTGTGCATTTTTAAATCCTGTATTAATTTAAAAAAATTAACGCAACCTTCAATTAAGTTCATAACGTCAGATATTTAAATTCGTTGATTGCATCATTTTACTAACGATATTTGCTTGGAAAAGGACATCATACCAAACAATTTAAATAACGATAAATAAATAATCCGTAATAATAAAAAGTTCTGAGTATCTTGCTTCTACATTGATTTTTGGATCTTCTGCTTCCTCTGCCATATTACATAAAGCATCCCGGTTTTCTTTAAATTGATATCGGATTGATTTTGCATTCTGAATACGACAACGAATCTGAATATTCCCACCGTATTTCACATACTTGCTTTACTGTAAAATTTTTAAAATTATTTTTTTAAATTGTCTACTGTTTAGTAGATGCTCTGAATAAAATATAGAGACGTTGAATTTCAATACAGTGCGTCCAAATTACTTGCGGTAGAAAATGGCGTACTGCCACTTTTCTTAGGCGCCAAAACACCACATATGAGTCCGATCTTAAAACATAAAAATCTAAGATCACCATCTGTTACATCTAAATTTTACATGAAAGAAAAAAAAAGCAGCAAAAACAAAATGTCTAAAGGAATTTGATGTCGACGACTGTCCTATTACCTAAGTAGGGTCGAAATTGACCTATGGCCCCGTGGTGCGGAAAGTTTAAATTTTCCATTTCCTTTAACCATATAACCCATAACTTTTTCAGTGGTAACCGTGGTTGACCGTTGGGAGACTGTCTTTTCCCCAAAACTATTCCGGGATGTTAACAATTTTACGAGCCTTTAACAGCTGCATTTAGAAATTGAGAAGGATTTTAGAAGGGTCAACCCTCTGTTTCTGGAAGTCCAGGGGGGAAAAGGAGTGGCGTGAAATGCTTTGTTCAATTGTATTGTATAAAAATGGATTATTACTTAACATCCTAAAACGACGCGTCTCCTGGTTAGGCGCCTTTAAGCCGGGTGGACATAGTTGCCTTGATATTTGATCAATTTTTATTGAATAATAACAGAAATGCTGAAAACAAATTACAACGAAAAAAAGCACAACTTACTGATTACGGCGCCCCCTTGTGATGTGGTGCCCCCGACTGTCGCCCGCTTCACCCGTACCTTCCGCCAGTCCCGCACGTAACAACTGATGTGCTTGGTAGTGATGTATCGTTTGTGAACGAAAGAGCTATTATAACCAAATCCTTTCTGTAAACGAGACCGGAACAGGTGATTTATAAAAGAACTGTTTGTAGGTAAGACTGACCTGTGGCCTTCGGGCCTATGTGACCACGCTCACACTGCGGCTTTCATATGACTTTAAAGTCAAAATCTATCGAACGTATGTCCGATGGGCTTTGGCTTTCCTACTACACGGTAGTACTCTTAACGGCAAAAATCTTTTAGTAAGCATACATTTTAAATTCTTATTTTAATCAGATTTTAATATTAGCTGTATGCATTTTAGCTATATATTTATGCAACAGAAAATTTTATAACATTTATAAATCATACTGAAAAAACAGATCAGAAATCGACAGATATACTACACCCACATTTTTTAATATTTCTTGGCCCTATGGCCGTACAGTGGTAACGCGTTCGCCTAGTGTGCATTTAACCCGGGTTTGACACCCAATGATGCCAAAGTAAAAAACCTTACCGAATAATTATTCACTGAAGACCAGGTATTATTTCCCTAGGCCTTTAAAGGTTCATATTACTCGGAAAACTGTAGGTCTGGGCGTAGACCTCTACCGTCCTTACATCGTAAAACACAGGAAAAAAAATATTCCTTCCAATAAGGTATATAAGAAAATTTTAATAATTTTTCACACATCCTATCAAATCTACTGAAAAAACATTATTTTTTATACTGAGAAAATTTATTATTGCTTCTATATTTTTACAGACCTTAAGATAAAAGTTAATTAACAATTCAGATAATTGATTTTGCAAATTGCAAAGATATTGCAATATTATTCACTATACAACAATTTTTGCCGCCCACGTTTAAGTAGTTCAAACTAGGGCTTTTTTATATTTGGAAAAAAAAAAGAAGCGCCGTCCTCATCCTGGACTCGAACCAGGGTCCCCGCGTTGAGCCCGCGGTGTCTTGACCTACTAGAGAAATGAGGACAAGAACAAACGCATTTTTCTCCGTATATGAGGATGTAAGTTTTATTAATATTATTATTATTACATTACATTATTACATTATATTACATTATATTATTACATTATATTACATTACATTATTACATTATATTACATTACATTATTACATTATATTACATTACATTATTACATTATATTACATTATTATATTACATTATTATTATATTATACATATTATATTATATTACATTATTATTATATTATATTACATTATTATTATATTATATTACATTATTATATTACATTATTATTATATTATATTACATTATTATTATATTATATTACATTATTATATTACATTATTGTATTATATTATATTACATTATTATTATATTATATTACATTATTATTATATTATATTACATTATTATTATATTATATTACATTATTATATTACATTATTATTATATTTATATTACATTATTATATTACATTATTATTATATTATATTACATTATTATATTACATTATTATTATATTATATTACATTATTATATTACATTATTATTATATTACATTATTATTATATTACATTATTATTATCATATTATTTTTCACAGTTTTATCCTGAAGAGAAAATTACCTTTGTGTCTAAAAAGAAAGGTTTTTCCAAAAGTTGTGTATTGCCAGTCCTCTCTTACGGATCAGAGACATGGAGTCTAACAATTGCAGCAATACGGAAGTTACATACAACCCAAAGGAGCATGGAGAGGTGTATGCTTGGAATAACTAGGAGAGATCGAAAAAGAAACACTTGGGTGAGAGAGCAAACTAGAGTAGAGGATATTATTGTTAAAGTAAAAAGACTGAAATGGCGATGGGCTGGGCATATCGCAAGAACTGATCAACGATGGACAACGCAAATTCTCAACTGGATTCCAAGAGACCACCGAAGACCTAGAAAACGTCCTCAAACTAGATGGGTGGATGAAATAAGAAAAGAGGTTGGGGTGACGTGGAAACGAATGGCCCAGGATAGACTTGTGTGGAAAGCATTTGGAGAGACCTTCATCCAGCAGTGGATAGATAATGGTTGAATATGATGATGATGATGATTAGGATGTAAGATATTATTACCCTTCACAGGGATAACACAATTGCCAAATAATGGTCAACACAGAAAAGCCTCCGGGGCGAGATTTTTGTGAGTTTTTCGTGGGGGAATTTATTATACAATAATTTTTGCCACCCACGTATATTTAGCTCAAACTAGAGCTTTTTATTTATATTTGGAGAAAAAGAGGCGCCGTCCTCATCCTGGATTCGAACCAGGGTCCCCACATTGAGCCCGCGGTGTCTTGACCTACTAGACGAATGAGGACAAGACAACCTGAAAACAATCTTCATCGCCCACGACTAGTACTTGAGTGTTTAAAGAAAGAGGGGGAGGTTTGATGCAACATCTCTGACCGTGTTACGGTTTACAGTTAAATTTAAATTTGTTTCTGGACATATAATGTGTACTTTTTGATTGTGATTCGTATATCAAACTAATTCCAATTTCCTGAAATACGTCCACCGGACATACCGTATGAAATATCTTCTTTCTACTCAGAATTTGTGAAATTTCATATCAATTTCATATCAAGATATCAATTTGGCTACTTTTACCAAAGCTTTGGTTTCTTCGTTGTCCGCATATAGTCTGATAACTATACTGATAGATGGATGCCCGCAGTATTCGTAAATTTTAGCCGATTTAGCAAAGTGCATGAAATCCCAAGATCCATTGTATATAAAGTAAGCAGTTTAGTCAGAACGATGAGAGGGCGTCATTAAACTAGACGAGACAACTGCTAAAATTTAGGACCGTTCTGAATTAAATGGATTTTCGCTTTCGGCGACGAGCAAATTTAAAGCTTTGGAGAGATCTCTCAACCGCAAAGCCACCAGCCAGTTGTATGGCAAATGGTCTCGCAAAGTTGCGAAAATTAAGTCTATGACGGAAAACGCTGCTGCGAAAGGGACAGTCCTACAAGCGCTATTACTTAGTGCTAATGTCTTCTTCCGTTGGTTCGCTTTCATGTGTTATCGGATTTAGCACAGACGGCCGACACCATGCAAACCATAGTTTTCATCTCTGTCGGACATCTGAATTCAGATTAACGTGAAATTTTACATTCATGATTCTAATTTTTATATTTCTAAAGCGCTGTATCATAATGCAATCATATGCGAGAGTGAACGTTATTCTCATGCACCGTGAAGTATTTGACCGTAATTCGATCAGATATGTTTAAAAAACTGGAGATGTCCGTCATGTACACCATGCATCAGTACGTAGTTGAATGCAGTCGTGACGTAGCGATGTAGTAGTGACATAGCAGAAATAACACATAAGGCTTAAGACTCCTAGAAAAGAGAGCTGGCGCATATCCGCCATATTTTTGCCATCGTATCACGTGATCCCATTCACTGCTGCGTTAAAGTTGAGTGATTTCCAAGTGTGTTATTTTTAATAAAATAAGGTGAAATGGGTGAGTGTTCCGCTGGGAATGTTTCTAATCATTCGAGAAATAAACATAGAATGTTTAGATTTGTAACAGATCCTGTAAGAAGAAAAAAACGAATTATTAATTTTGCAATGGTAAACGTTGTGTTACGAAACCGGAAGTGTACAAGGAAATGGCGGCTGATGCGTCGGCCTATAATTCTAGGAGCTCTACATAAGGCTAAGGCTCCTGAAAAAGGGAGCTAGCGCATGTCCGCCATTGTACGCTGTTGTCGCAAATTGTATTTATTGGCGACATTTTAAAAGTTGCGCCAATGTTTACATTCGTCGAATAATCTTGTACTGTTGATTATTTTATGCCAAAATATTGAGCTAATGCGGAAAACTTTTATCGCCAAGGTGAATAAAGCCGGAAATGTACAACAAAATAGCGGTTGATGCAATAGCCTAGAATTTTAGGGGTTCTGCATAAGACGAATAAGCTTCTCATGCCGGTTATTCCTGCAATACGGCAAACAACCAGGTTTTTTAAAACCGCTTGTCTCGGGATCATAGAAATAATAGTCTCCGAAATCTATGAAGCAACAGCCATAACTCTTAGTCAATGTTTATATAAAAAATACAGGAAAATGCCTATTGTATAGCACTCTAATTCCGAAATTTTTATATAAATTTAAAACACATTTTCTAGTAACATTTATTAAAGATAGATCACTCTTGGGAAAACGAAATGGCTATTTTAGAAAATAAATGAATCCTTCAACACAAATTCTATATATCAAATTTCTTTTTATCAAAGCGTATCAAAATGAATTCCAATGTTTTTTGCAATTCAAACGCCAAACAACACATTGGGCCGACACTTTGCCCAAAATTCAAATACTAAATTTTAATATCATAAATAAGGACCTCTCTGCTGAGGAAGAGAGCCTTGTAACAAGTGTGCTTTTAATCTGTCTCTGAGTCTAGCCTTCTTATTTGGCGCAGTTCTTTTTTAACCAAAAAATTCTACTGTAACAAGCCCACAGATTTTCTTCCATTTATATAGGTACATATAAATGACATTTCTTTAAAGTTGACTAAAATTGATACCTTATCTATTTATTTCTCAGTCGAGGTCAATTTGGAAAACAAGTATACGGAAAAGAACAACTAGTCCAGCCATTATCATCATTTTCAGAGCCCTGAAGAGTTTGGTTCTCCTTTCATAATTTAACACAAGCCGCCTACTATGCGATTCTATATATATATATATATACTGTATATTAATTAATAGGCAATATATGTACAGTAGGTTTGCAAAAGGGTTGCTGGTATCTAACTGGAAGAAGACCCACACGCTGGGTCACGTCAGATCGAGCAGCGAGGCTCGTTGTTCAACTAACCCAGCGATACCAACTTCAGATAGTACAAGCATATGCACCAACATCAAGCCATACCGACGAGGAGGTTGAGGAATTCTATGAAGAAATCAAACAGCTACATACCAAGGGGAAACAACACATCAAACTCATCATGGGAGATTTTAATGCAAGAATTGGACAACAGGAACAAGGAGGGACATCGGTTGATAAATACGGATACGGAGAAAGGAATGAACGTGGCGATCAACTCATAGAATTTGCAGAAGCTGAAAATCTTAACATCAAGAATTCATTTTTTAAGAAAAAACCACAAAGAAATTGGACATGAAAACACACCAACGGCGGAACCAGTGAAATTGACTATACCTTGGCAAACAAGAAATCAATTATCAAAGATTGCAGTGTACTGAACAGATTTAATATCGGAAGTGATCATCGAATGGTGAGATATAAAATGCACTTAAATACTAAATTAGAAAGACAGAAGCTCATTGGAAAACAAGTATATAAGAGGGTAGATGCAAAGAAACTTAAAGAAAATGCCGAGGCTTTCAAGTTGGAATTAAAAAATCGCTTTTCTGCACTGGAAAGACCTATTAAAGAAGTTGATACCTCACAAGAGAAACTCGCAAACTGTCAAAGCTTGATTTTTCTGAATTTCGTTTTATAAGTCAATATGACCGAGTAGATGAAAGATCCAAATTCAAATTTGACCCAGTCGACCTGGGGGTCCAGCCACGGCCCACTGAAAATAGAGCTCACCCTACAATGATGCTTCGCTGCATGACAGGTGAAAACAGTGTTTTGGCGTGCTGGGAAAACATTAAGCGCCAAAATTTTACTGTGAGTTATTTTACTCATGTTAGAAGTTTAGCTTTCTACGTCTTGTAGAAGTGAAGTCCTGGCGCATCGGAAAAGCTGAGGTTCCTTTGCAAATAATTTTAGAGGCACTTTCCAAAATCAATTAAAATTATTTACCGCTGCAATATTGACATATGGAACTGATTTGAATTATGAATATAGAATATTTACATTTAAAACTGATTTAAATTATGAATATGGAGTATTTACATATGAAACTGATTTGAATTAGGAATATGGAATATTTACATATGAAACTGATTTGAATTATGAATATGGAGTATTTACATATGAAACTGATTTGAATTATGAACATGGAGTATTTATGTATGAAAATGAATTTATGTAGATATGAAAAAAAAAATTTTGAGTTACCTAACTGCGGGGGTTTCCAGAGTTATAACTGCGCTCTTGGCTGTGATGAACTTAAAACGCTTTTAATGGAAATGAAAATCAATAAAAAAATGAGAAAGCATAATAACTTTGAGCAATGACTGCAACAAATGAATGAACTGACATCACAGTCCATTTCGTGACACACTTGGTCCGTGAAATTAAAACAAATTTCTTGCACATTGAAGAATTTTTCAGGCTTGGGTACCTGGTACGTTGATTTCCACCAAGCATAGATTATCATATTACGGAATTTTGGGGAAGACAGCTGATTGTGAATGAGTGAATGCAGTTTTGTGATGTTATGACGTTCTGATAAGATTATATGCTCATAATAATGCAAAAGGAAAAATCGTGTTAAGCGTTTAGCGAAATATTTCCATTGAAGAAAAAAATATACGTCGTATGACTGTATGAGTGCTATCCCTCCAGGTGGTGTAATCATCAATTTCGATTGCTCTGAAAGACTGGCTTGACTAAATTTATCATCAACTATATTTTCGTCCATTTGACCTGTCCACGAATCCATAATTAATAGAACTTTTGATGTTACGTTCGGTTTGAGTACTTCGCTGAGGAACATCTCATGTATTTCGGTAAAGGTTTTACCACATTTGGAACATTCCAGAATAACATTAGGAGATTAAATAACTTTTCCTGTACCCGTGGATCGAATACACCCTTTGGTTCCTGATGGATGAGCAGAAATTGTGGTAATAATTGTCCAGCAGCAGAAATGATAGGTCGGATTATTACGGAATGGGATATGGCGTGAGAAGATTGAATGGTATTCGGAGTGTGCTTTTCCCCATTAATCGACAGAGTGCGCGTAGATGCCCGTTCTTTAGTGAATCCGCTGTGGTCAGTGTTTAAAACCTCATCAAAAGAATAGTTGCTCATTGCATCTGTAACTATGTTGACGAATTCTATAGCTCTATCTTCCAAAGCCGTTGTGTGCACAATACGTTCATTCTTAACGAATTTGGTGACTCTTCTACTTGTTATGCCACGCTCTTTTATTAAAATTTTAATAGAAAAGCATCACTTGCGCTAAAGTTTGTGAGATTTTCTCTCATTGCAATGCTCAGAAACCATAACTTTAAATCGGAATCGTGAACTGTTAATAAAGCATATTCCCGGCATTTTTAAACTTCTCAAATACTTCGTCTTTCATCCGTAACAGTTTTTCACATCTTGTACCCTGGGAAGCAACATAATCCCGAAAGCGATAAATTTGTCGACGTGAAAGCGTGTTGTCTTTAAAGCGATGCTGTATGCTTTTCAAGGAACGTAGTTTTCCTGACCCACTCCATGGAAATTCTTTTCATGTCTTCTAATGTGTAAGTTACGCGTGACGGCAAATTAGTTTGTTCATCCCATTCCTCATCATTTACTTCATTACCCTGTATTACATCATACTTCATTTCATTTAAATAAATATCAAGTGTATTCTCGTCATGCATTTCGTATGCTATCCTGCTTATCAAAATTTCAGCAAATGTAAATATTTCTTTAGCAATCAAAATTCACCGCAATTCATCGCAATCAAAATCAGCTGGCTTCCTGTATTTTTCACAAAAAAATGCGAAAAAAGTATTTTGCTATGGTGGAAAAGGAAGACATGGTGACAAATAAGGCTTGAAATTGCACACTTTCTAACAAAAGAATTAAAAAGGTCAAAGGTGATGAAGTTACAGGCAAGTGATGATTGCTTCTGATTTGAAAATTGAAGGATCGCGTCTTATTTATTCAAGACTGATTTACGTACCAGGCAGCTTTTTCGAGTTCTTCGCCAAAAATGATCTCAAAATTTGTCAGTTATGCAAAAGTAAGGCAAAATCTTCAAATATTTTTTACTTTTACACCAGTATACATAATGTATAATTATTTCAAGTAGAACTAAAATGACTATTATAAATATGTGCTATATTTTGTTCATATGTATTATTTTTTTCCTACGATAATGTTTGGCGTTTAATGCTTACCCAGCACGCCAAAACACTGTTTTCACCTCTCATGCAGCGAAGCATCATCGTAGGGTGAGCTCTATTTTCAGTGGGCCGTAGCTCGACCCCCAGGTCGATTGGGCCAAATTTGATTTTGGATCTTTAATCTACTCGGTCATATTGGCCTATAAACCGAAATTCAGAAAAATTGAGCTCTGACAGTTTCAATGGAAGGCAACATTATGAAAGAACTAAACAAACGTATTAAACTTTTCTGGAGTGCATTTGAAAGAAAAAGTTTTATTCTGAAGGGAAAATTGATTTTGTGTTTAAAAAAAAATCTTCAACCAGTGTGTATTGCCAGTCCTCTCTTGTAGATCAGAGACATATAATTTAACAATTGCAGCAATACTGAAGTTACAGACGACCCAAAGGAGTATAGAGAGGTGCATGCTTGGAATAACTAGGAGAGATCGAAAAAGAACACTTGGGCGAGAGAGCAAACTAGAGCAGAGGACATCATTGTTAAAGTAAAAGGACTGAAATGGCGATGGGCTGGGCATATTGCAAGAAGAACTGATCAACGATGGACAACAGAAATTCTGAACTGGATTCCAAGAGACCACCGAAGACCTAGAAAACGTCCTCAAACTAGATGGGTGGATGAAATAAGAAAACAGGTTGGGGTGACGTGGAAGCGAATTGCTCAGGATAGACTTGTGTGGAAAGCATTTGGAGAGACCTTCATCCAGCAGTGGATAGATAATAGTTGAATATGATGATGATGTAGTATATATATCAACAATCAAAATGTGAATGTCGTGAATAACGAAATAGGTACTCACTACTGCGTGCGCCCCATGTTTTATAATGAATATAAAATGCAGTACGAATACAGCAACACAAATTATAACTGCGGAAACATATGCTTTGTGCATTTAATAAATTAATGCTACACACATATACATATTCTGTTTATGAAAGGAGCTACTCAAATAAATTATAAACTGGAATTCACCATATCATATTCAAAACAACATTAATAACAAATTTCTTTGGAAATGTTTTCAGAGAAATTTAAAACTAGCTCAAATTATTTTATTCGAAAAACATATATTTACTTTTAAGTACCGTTTTCTCGCAACGCATGGTTACGTTTAACTAGTTGTGAAATTATCTGGGGACAATAATAAACTAATCGAATCGAACCAAGGTACAATGTGCAAAACGTCTGCTATGTTTACGTAGTTTGTAAACAAACTGCAAAGTTTTATCGGGAAGCTTATAATTGAAAATATTTAGTCTACAAATTGTTTAAGGTTATTTAGGTGATTTTCTTTACTTAGAAATTCTCTACTGACAAGTATGCGTTGAGAATTAAATAAGATATACGTGATGACAACATTGGGCTTGCTCTAACAAGATATACACATACAAATGGAACGAACTGAATAATTATGTTGCAAAACCCTCTTGGGGAAATAAATACGAGGAGAGCTAACTTTTGCAAGTCAGATAAGCACATTGTTGGAATACCAATAGGCAGATTTTATTCTTACTGTTACGGGTATTACAGATTTATTCTGAAACGAAATATTTACGCAAATAAAGAACGGAATCTCTATTACAAACGCAAAAATATAGATATTTGTTAAGTATTTTATTACAAGTTTAAACATTTTTCTTCTATGCGTAAACATAACAAATCAACACAATATTTGTTCATATACATATTTTACTATTTATTTATATTATAAAACTATTCATTTACATATATCATTCATTCATAATATAAAACTATTTGCTTTTATATATATATATATCATCATCATCATCATCATCATATTCAACCATTATCTATCCACTGCTGGATGAAGGTCTCTCCAAATGCTTTCCACACAAGTCTATCCTGAGCAATTCGCTTCCACGTCACCCCAACCTGTTTTCTTATTTCATCCACCCATCTAGTTTGAGGACGTTTTCTAGGTCTTCGGTGGTCTCTTGGAATCCAGTTCAGAATTTCTGTTGTCCATCGTTGATCAGTTCTTCTTGCAATATGCCCAGCCCATCGCCATTTCAGCCCTTTTACTTTAACAATGATGTCCTCTACTCTAGTTTGCTCTCTCACCCAAGTGTTTCTTTTTCGATCTCTCCTAGTTATTCCAAGCATGCACCTCTCCATGCTCCTTTGCGTTGTCTGTAACTTTCGTATTGCTCCAACTGTTAGACTCCATGTCTCTGATCCATAAGAGAGGACTGGCAATACACACTGGTTGAAGACCTTTCTTTTTAGACACAAAGGCAATTTCCCCTTCAGGATAAAACTGTTTCTTCCAAATGCACTCCAGCCAAGTTTAATACGTCTGTTGAGTTCTTTCATAATGTTGCCATCCATTGAAATCAGCTGGCCAAGGTAAATATATGAATCAGCAATTTCTAGCTCAGTGTTGTCAACTTGTATTTTTGTTTCCTCTACAAAATTATTGAACAAGACCTTAGTTTTTTGTAGGTTCATCTTGAGTCCAACTTCTT
>QLNU02015360.1:33102190-33145352 GCA_006491805.2 Dysdera silvatica
GAATGGGAAGAAAGTGACCAACCAGAGATCCAGGAAGATAAGATTAACAATAGAAATGGAAGTCCTCAAGTGCACGCTTGGCCTTGGCCTGTCACCCGACGAAGCCAAAAAGAAGAGAAACGCCGATGTTGGATCAGTCATCCCGCGAGTCAGGAAATAATGAGTAAAGGGAAAAGGAGAAGAAAATTGACACAGTTAAAATAATATATATTTCATCATGTATAATTTTATATGCCTTACATTATCCGCTTCCTATTAACCAATTACGATAAACGGAAACTGATCTCCAAAAACTAATCTTGGCAATTCAAGTTCAACAAGTTCAACGACCACGCAATAAATTTCATTCTACATACAAAAGATCATCTAAAGATTCCTATCAAGAAATATACATGCAAAACATTATAAATCGGTGCATATATCCAAATACACAACGTCACAGATGGATGTGCCCCTTTTTGGTACCAAAAGGTAACTCATTTAATTTGAAGAATCTTATGAATGAAAACATGAATGGAGCTCGAAGTGTTCCATCAAATTTTAAAAATAATTGAAATTTTAGTACAATATGTTATTTTCATGATTATCACTCAAAAGTTAACATTCCTTTTCATTCCCATGCATATTTGGTCTCTTGTTCTTTTTCTGTAACATAATTTAGAGCAAGTAGCCCCATATACAGGAAAATACCTTTAACAGACGCTCTCAAATAGCAGACACCTCTATTTAATGGGCACTTTTGCAATACCCAGTCCTAATACTTACTGTATTCTAACACTCCTGATTAGCATACACCTCCGGATAGCAGACAAATTCTCAAGTACCGAGATGTCCGTTTTTCAGAAGTTTACTTTGTAACATGCTCAGCTCGTATAAATATCGTATAAACAAGAGTATAATATGTGTATCACATTAATATCTTATCAACTAAAAAATTTCATTGTTTAAAATATAAATTTAAAAGTAGACAAAATTTTGAAATTATTCTTTTATTTTATCTTTTTAACTAATATTAAAATACATTTTGCGAGTAGAAAAATCTAAATTATGTTTTTAATACTACACCGCACATAAAATAATATTTATATAAACAGGGTGAAACCATTTTTAAATACAGATTGTACAAGTCGAACATTAATTTTTTTAAATGAGAACTAGAAATTTAAAAGTTTCTGTCCCCTGATCTGTACTACTTTCTACAACTGTTCCACTATTCACCATTATCAACTTAAAAATTTTCAGGACATGAGCAGTTATAATTCCCAAGTGTCCTTTATACGCAAACTCCAGTCCAATTAACGAATGCAGATCCCTTCTTTTACAAACATTTGTTTACAATCAAAGCATACTCAAATTCAACCAACTTTAGACATCACAACGTATGTTTTCTTTTTACTGAAATGTGTGAACTCATCACAAAGTAAATTTTCTTTCGAATAAATTAGTTATTTTCAACTTGTTTATTTCTACAAAGTTTATTTTAAATTAATTTATATAAAACATCTTAGAATGCCATTATAAAATTTTATAATATAGCTAATTGAAAGATTTTGTTTTTCTTACATATTCCTATATAAAAATACGGTATGTACTGAGATGCTAAAATACACAAATATAATCTATATTTTTTACTAAAACTAACAAATCGTGCTTCAATTAGAATAATACATATTGTCCATTTTCGAGAAGTTGGCATCTAGGTTCCCTTAGCTGATGTAGAAGACGGGTTGTTCCATTGTAGTTTAGGGAAGGGCGTCTTGCCGTAACTGGTTTTTCGCGCGCAAAACACCCTTCCCTCCACTGCAGTGGAATAACCCGTCTGCTACTTCGGGTAAAAGAACCTGGACGCCAACTTCTCACGAATGGACAGTACACATAGGCATAGTTCCATGACACACACTATGCTGTACAAGGTGCTACTCCTTCTATGCAAATGCATCTATTAAAATTGCTGACAAAATGCCTGCAAAATTTTGAAAACAAAAAATGATAAAATATACGATAAATTTGAGCTTTGCCCTTTCTGTTTCCCTTGTTTATCTACAAGTGTTTTTGAGCGTGTAGTAAGATTTTTCTTTTCCATATTATTAGTAATAAGGACTTATTTTTGTGGAAACAAAATCAGGCGAATAATAAGGGAAGAAAACATATATAAAGGGAACAAGGAATGAAGAAAGTCTTATTTGTTTTATGCCTCAGAAAATTCCCTGTAAATAGTCCAACAACCAAATAGCTGTGACAAAACAATCACCGAACTTCTGAAGCAAAATTTCCTCCGAAATTCTTAGTCCCTTGAAACCAAAGTCGAACCCCTTATCTCTCCGTGCAAAGAAAGGGATAAACTCTATGAAGTCTCCAAACGTCATTACGGTGGATGGTATAAAATTTGTATTTACCGTACTCTGAGCTAGAATAACTGAGTTTGGGAGATTTTAAAACGAATGGAAAAAGGAATGTTTTACGGGATAAAATTATTTCCTGTCTTCATGAAAACCTATTTCAATAAAATTAAAGTAACTGTGAGATTTGTACTCGCGTTCGATATAAACAACTTTCCCCTCTTGCTGAATATAAGCATTAGATGTAAATATAGATTCTTATTTCCTATCTTTCGATAATCAAAAGAGAGCTAATTTCCTTCTAAATCGTTTGCAATAATTCGGCTGCTGAAACAACATGTTCTTGACGTATGGGAAAATGTGTTCTTTGTTTTCGCATACGAAATGTTTCAAGAATTTTATATAGATAACATCTTTGTTAAAAAAAAAATAATTTATAAGGCTACGTTCTTTACTATTCACTTGATACAAAGCAAGTAGTTTATAGAACATTTTTATTATTAATAAATTATCAAAATGGAATTTTTTAAATCGGGGGAATTAATCCAAATATATTATTTATTATTCATCAAAAACCTTTAGTTTTAGAACTAGCATAGCACTGAAACAATAAGAAGGGATATTAGCAAGATCACTGCATATATGTGTAAAATTATTTAGCATTGATGTATGTAAGTCAATTAAAAATTTAGTTGCACTCTTTGAAATAAAAAGGTCCAAATTCTAAAACAATGTTTTACTTACATAAAAGCACCATACAAACGCTACTTTTCGACGTAATTTCCCCCTTTATTTAAACATATCGAGGCGTGGCATGAGTTTTTCTATACCTTGTGCGAAGAATTGCCGTCCAACGCGATATAACTGTTGTTGGATCGCAGTTTTTGCCTACTCATCCAAGTAATGTCGCTTTGCAAATTCTTCTTTCATGGGACCGAAGACGTGGAAGTCACATGGCGCAAGATTTGAGCCAAAAAAGGGGGTGTAGTCCCTTGCTTCTCACTTAAGCTTTTGAAGGAAGTCCCTCATTAATGTCGTCGCATGTGGTCTGGCATTGTCATGCAGGGATGCAATGTCCTTTAAAAAATTACCTGGTCGTTGATCTCTAAGCTATTTTCACAAAATTATAATTTGCGAAAAAAGAATCACTGCACGTATTTACAATTTGGACGTCACCTGCAGCTACCGAGTCAATCTTACGATTAATTAGCGAGCGAACTACAGCTGACCCATCGAAGACGTTACTTTTCCCGACACAGATAAATATCTTCAGTGTTGCCACAAAGTTTCAACGAAATATCTTTTTTTTTTGCCAAGGTTTTTACAGAGGCGTGCAACTCACTTTTTGGTTGACCCCCGTGTAATCCATAATTTAAAACGGTGAATATTAAAAATTAATACTTCTTATGGGCTGGGGGCTCTATTTTACACATTTGCCTCATTTACAAAAATTTCTCGGCAAGGCCCTGATCAACGACCATCAAACTCCTACCTTTTAAACGCTTTGTTCCCTCATTTTAGTGCTCCTCCAATGCTTCTCAGTTATCCTACGTTTTGTTTTCTTTTGATGGCTAGGGTTTCATTTTCCAAGATAGAATTACATTTCGTGCAGGAAAAAAAGCAATTTACCCAAATCTGGTATAGAACACATGACCCTACGCTGCGACAAAAAGCTAATTTTCTCATAAATGACTCTCAAACTGTCTGCTATTAACAGTTTCTTGCCTTTATCGAAGTGTGTCGTTTAATTTAGCAGGGATAAACTAGATATTTTAAGGAGGGGAGGAGGAAGACGACGTTCCCAAGCCCGGTGTCGACCACAGGACATTATGCATTGAAGAAAAGCCATTTTTCTCGTTATTAACCATCAAACTGCTAGTTATTAAACATTTTTTCATTAATTTGTGATTCTGCAAGTATTTCTTACAAGGAAAATACCTGATAGCGAAGGATCTCACCGATTTGCTTGAAATTTACAAAACGAGTGCTAACCAATATCCGAAGCATAACTTTGTCTGCTTTTCATTCGTAAATTTGCCGATACGAGGTACACGCATTGTAAATTCATTCGAAACCGTAATTTTCTGCCGTTTGGGGTTAAGGCGTCATGAGCCGGGTAACTACGCATGTCCGCCTTTGACCATAAAGTCTACCGGGTGTTGCTTCGACAGCCAACAGTAGAGAAAAAATAACGGTTTCGCATCAAATAAAAATATTAACATCTTCGCATGGGCGAATTTTCAAACAAACAGCCGGCATGATTATGCTTCAGACATTGGTTTGAGCCTACTTTGTAAATTATGAACAAATCGGTGAGATTGCTATTAGTTACCTTTCTTGGTGGTCAATATTCCTTTTACTTTTATAACGAATGGTTTCATAAAGGGCTCTATGCAATAACGAAAACATGCAATAACTTACCCGTTGATGACCTCAAACTTCCTGCTATTGAACTTCTATTTCACTTCTTTCGATGTGTTTCTTCACTCAGCAGAGTCTAGCATCAAACTCACGATCCTACACAGAGAAAAAACACTTTTCTCGTATATGACCATCATACTGCATGCTACTAATCATTACTTTTCATTCGTTCGGTGTGTTGCTTTATTTCGTAGGGCCAAACTACATGTTTTAGAGGTGGCGGAAGACGACGCTCCCAAGTGCGTTATCGAACGCTGCTTTTGTGATATCACATTACGTGTTCGGTTAATTTTAAATAAATATTTCATGAGTAAAACTTGATGTAATATAATTTAATATAAAATAAACACCATAAGAAAAAATAAATAAACCGTGTTTGGATGAACATTTGATTAACTTTCGTGTTACGTTTCGTTGAACAGCTTATAAAGTACTGTTTTTTGGCTGTGCTAATTATTAAATAAACACTCTTAATGTATTTGTAATTAATCATTATTAATTAATCACTCTTAATAAATTGTTAATTAGTCACTATTAACAAATTGTTAATTTTATTTTATATAAAATTGCCACCGAAGGCAGAAATATTTATTTTCTTTCGAACGTTTCACCATCTAATCACGCCATACCATCGGCGTTGGTATCACTACGCCAATAAACGTTGATTGATTGACATTGTTGTTTGAAATCGTTAATTATTCACTATTAATAAATTGGTAATTAATCATTAATGATAAATTGTTAATTAAACATTAATGATAAATTGTTAATTAATCATTAATGATAAATTGTTAATTAATCATTAATGATAAATTGCACTAATCATTAATGATAATTAATCATTAATGATAATTGTTAATTAATCATTAATGATAAATTGTTAATTAATCATTAATGATAAATTATTAATTAATCATTAATGATAAATTGTTAATTAATCATTAATGATAAATTGTTAATTAATCATTAATGATAAATTGTTAATTAATCATTAATGATAAATTGTTAATTAATCATTAATGATAAATTGTTAATTAAACATTACAATAAATTGTTAATTAAACATTAATATTGAATTGTTAATTAGCAATAATTAATAATTTGTTAGTTAACTAGTAATAATAAAATACGGGAAATTTTTCTCATCATAGCTGATGATGTGGTAATCTCAGGTGATATATAGATCGCAAAGACAGGAGTGATTTCACGGTACCTGGTAGGAACCGAACCCACGACCTCTTGGTATCCGGCCAAGGACTCTTCCAATTGAGCTACTTATATGCGCTCGCAGAGGGGAGAATGATAGGTCGCCTGTATCTCAGTTGGGAAAACCCTTAGCCGGATACCAAGAGGTCGTGGGTTCGGTTGCCATCAGCACCGTGAAACCATTCTTGTCTTTGCGAGCTATTTATCAACTAGTATTAATAAGTTATCAATAATTCGCAATGAACTTTATTGTGAAATTATTGGCGAGCGTTTAAAAATGTGCAAATAACCCCTTATTCCAGATAACTAAGTAAACCGTAACCACAAAAAAATCTTCAACCATCAATTTCCTAATCATTTTCTAACCTTTTAACCATAAATTCAAGTTACTCCTTTATACGACATACGGAAGAAGAAAGTCCTCTTTATAAAGTACAAATTTTAACTCGAAAAGACCGTTGACTAATTTAAAAAAAATCTTACGTCGTAGGAGTGGGGGAAAGAAATGCAGGAGTTTCATATATTTGAGTTGCAACTTTTTAAGGACGTTAAGTATCATTGCCCATTAAGTTTCTAAAAGCGAGTAGCAGGTGCTCCTTCAGGAAGAAAGAGAAAAGTGTAATAAGAAGAATATGTGATTCATGGTTTTTTAAATTCGTTGTCTGTACTTCTCAAAGATTATAAATCAAAAAGAAGAGGTAGAAATTACATATAAAAAAATTTACAAAGGACCTACGTATTTAACGGAAGTTGGGATGTTATATATAATGAGATCTCTTCATTTGTTTTCTCAGATTTAGCGAAATTATTAATGAAAAAGAACTTATTTAAATGCAATACCCCTAGTTCTACTTTTAGTTCGAGGTTGCGTTAATGCAGTTGTAAACGACGTTTCATTTTGCTTGATTTAGTAAATATTATTTGGCTAAGTATAGAGACGTTTGGAGATCAACTCAAAAGATAACCAATGGTAAAATTAAAATCAATAATAGTGGCAAAATATCCATGTTACGGAGCATCACGAGGTTTCCCATGGGGAGAAAAAAGTACCCTCGCTGCTTTGGCGTGTGAGTTTAGGGCCTGAATAAGGATTTACGAACCCCAAAGTAGTTTAATGGATCGAGTCCTCCCCACAAAAACGATCCTTACCCCCTTCTCCACCTCCAACCATTTTTCAAGAGCTAAAAGCAAACGGATCGTCAAAGCTCGCAATTTTTTAATTAATTATTATCGTATAATTTTTATTATCTTTTCGTTAATTTTTTCCCGACAAATGAAACCATATACCATAAAAATAAGCAGAAGATTTGTCATAACTAAAAATTAGCAGAGAATTTTTGATAATCGCCGAAAGAACGAGCTTCGTCGTCGAGTTTCGGGTCATGAGTTCGATCACCCTAATGCAAACTTGTTTTTTTTTTTCTTAAAAAAGTTTAGTATTGTTCTAGAAAGTGAAGCTATATCCCACGGAAAGGAAACAGAAAGTGTAATAATATAAAATGAGGTAAGGAATTATTGAATATCCCGAAAAGTCGAGTTTCATCATTTATTTTCCTAAATTCTTTAAATCTACACCATCTGACTGCTCAAGATAATGTTGACACATTAACGTATTTTTTTAGAGTAATGATTCAAACAAAATTTTTTCAACATCATCATTTTTCAGCATCATTTTTTTCAGCATCATAAACATGATCTTACTGTTAGAGATATGAAACTGAAGTTCCTTATATAAGCAGACATATATTACTAATCGACATGCATGAAAAAATGTGAGTATAAATTTTATTTTATATATTCATGTATATTTTTATATAATGTTTGTCAATAATTACCGAAAGTAATTAATTTTTAACTACTTAAGTTATTAACTATTAATCTTTTTTGTAAACTTCAAAATAATAACGGCTGATTGAGCATATTGATTTACAAATTATGCATATTAACTATTAAAGGTTACTCTACAAAAATAAGGTTTTTGATAAATGATTATATCGAATGAAGATTATAGCAAATAATTACTATATCCAAAGAAATCCTCCGGTCCCTTGACGTTCAGTGTAGCCGAGTTGGACCTTCCAATTACCCTTTACACATATCTATTTTGAACAATGCGTTGCCATATTATCCCAATTCTCTTACTTCATCCGTTTACCTAGCCTGACATTAGTTCCTGTGTCTTTGTTGGTCTTTTGGAATCTATAATTGAGAATTCCGGCTGTTCCTCAGTGATCAGGTCTTGTGATTTGACTCACGGACATTTTAGGTTTTTAACTATACCAATGTCAGGTATATATATTAGGGTAGGGTGGGTCGAATTTTCAAAAGTTGCTCGAATCGAAACGCAATAGTGCGGAAAAGTTGCTGCTCGTCAAGATAAACACAGTGAAAAAAGAAGTTTAGGAATCGGATAATATCTTTAGGTCGCGCATGACCCCCAAAATTTGAGAAATTAGCCATAAATTGACCTTTTTTAGAAAATTTTGGAAAGTGCCTTAAATTGGTCGGATTATTGTGACAGTTATTGGAATCTAGTTAACGGGAAATAATATTTTGACGGACGAAAATAAACCCAAAAGGCACGAGCAGGAGGGTTGCTTTAGGATCAAAATTGGCCAAAAGTATGAAAAAAAAACCAACATCATAGCAGCGAATTAAACAACAATAACAAAAAAAATCATAGAAGTGTTCATGATTTCAGAAAAATAGGTTAAGCAGACTGTTTGATTATCTATTGCTGTGCAGCTCTTCGCCTGTTTGCATTCCACATTCAGTGTAAAGGAAAACGACCTCGAACTCACCAGGGGATGTTGCCGCACTTCGAATTTCACCTACGCTCTTCCCAACCAACCAACCATAGCAAGACGTGGAAAATCACCATTTTTTTATTTGGTTTGGTTCCTGATGAACTGGACTTCATTTTCAAATATTGGCATTTGGCAGCGAGAAAGCAAAGCCAGGGAAAACTAGAGAAATGCAAATCCTTACATGCGTTCATCATTCCTGATTTTAATTTTAATGCAAAAGACTAGACAAGGTGGATCATCTAGTCATCAACGAAAATTACCTGTCCTCCACTTCTAGCATCTGAAATATCCAAAGAACTCTTAGACCTCATTCATTCCAAGCGGATACTAATTCTCGACATAACGAATTTCCATGTCACACTCAGGAGGTTAAACTTACTGTGAAACTAATCACAGAAGCAGTGAGCAAAGTATGTGGCGGTGACAGCAGAGATGGTTTCATCAGAGCAACTTTGCTTTCTCGCTGCCAAATGTCAATATTTGAAAACGACATCCAGTTCATGTGGAACCAAACCAAATCAAAAAATAGTGATTTTCCACGTCTAGCTACGGTTTGTTGGGAAGGGCGTAGATGGAACTCGAAGTGCGGCAACCTCCCCTGGTGAGTTCTGCGTCGTTTTCCTTTTTCACTAAATGTGGAATGCAAACGGGCGAAGAGCTGCACAGCAATAGTTAATCAAACAGTCTACTTAACCTATTTTTCTGAAGTCATGAACGCTTCTACGGTGTTTTGTTTTTTTCACAATTTTGGCCAATTTTCGTCCTAATGCGACCCCCTGCCAGCTCCCTTTGGGGATATTTTCGTTCGTTAAAGTATTATTTTCCTATTACTTGTTTCTAATTACTGTCACAACTGAAGTTTCATAATAATCCGACCAATTTAAGGCACTATTCAAAAGTTTCTAAAAAAGGTCAATTTATGGCTAATTTCACAAATTTTGAGGGTCATGTGTGACCTGAAGATATTATCCGATTCCAAAACTTATTTTTTCACTGTACTTATCTCGAGAAAAAGCAACTTTTCCGCACTATTACGTTTCGATTCGAGCAACTTTTGAAAATTCGACCCACATTAATATATATATGTGTGTGTGTGTGTGTGTGTAAATAAGTTGAAAGTATCTCAAATCGAGCAGCGAGGTGCGTTATTTAACTAACCCAGCGATACTAACTTCAGGTATGCTGGTATATGCACCAACATTAAGTAATACCGACGAAAAGGTCGCAGAATGTTATGAGGAAATCGAACAGTTACACACCAAGGGTTTTTTTACGGCGCAATGGCAACAATGTGCAGGAACTGTGCAGGAACCTACGGTTTTCTAATTCGAAACTGTTGTCGCAAGAACCAAACTCCGGCCTACGATTAGCAAAGGTAACGGCACGTGTTATAGATGCCATTGGTTTCCATGTGTAACGGCACGATAAACGAACGCGTTACTTTTACGCCTCCGAAGAGCTATTAAGCATTCTACAGACCTAAGACTAATAAATAATCTTTTTAAACCATCCTCATTTCCTAATTAATCAACGTTTAGCCTTTGAGCATTAATTCAATTAACAGAAACGCTAAGTGCGTAAGAAAGCTATTTGATTATAAACATTTATCACCACTTGGAAAGAAAACCGTCACAGGTCACTGAAAAAGAAATATCGGAGACAGCATTCATTAACAAAATGGCGCAAGAGTTGAAACAATCGGATGGTGGTTTTTACAATGCGATTAATTAAATGGTTGGGAAATAAGTGAGAAAAAAAATCTCTTCCTTTCTCTGGAAAATCGTTGATTTTCTTAAAAAAGAAGTCAAAAACTCATTTCCTCTTTCTGTCTAAATGTTGTATAGCAGTGAAAATGGTTCGATATTTGTAGAAACCGTCATGTCCAAATGTATTTGTTCAAAATAAGGTAGCCTACTATTGTAAAAAAATGGTATGAGGAATTTTATGTGTTCACGCTTTCCGTAATTTCGTAATTTTCGCGAAGCGAATTTGAAGCATATTTTAAAGAATAAATGGATGAACGAGTTACAACAGTATACTAAAGACAGATGTAATTCATCCTTTATAAGTATTTAGATATCATCATTTAGAATCATTTAATGATGCAATATAAAGAGATGCAGAACGTTTCTGAATAGCGTTTGAAAATTATATGGAGTCCTCCGTACGGATGCAAACAGCAAATATGAATAGTCCGGCAAGGGTAAAAATATCCATAATGTAAATATATTGGGGACGCACACAATATACACATAAGTGATACAGTTTAAATACACTATATTACCAAATGTAATCAGACATTACGTTTTTGAAAAAAATGGCGTTATTTTGCTTTTTTTAATTAACAGAACTAATACCGCGTCTTTAATTACAGACTAACTCATCTACAGATATACTTTCTACCACGTTTCAATAAGTGCCCACAGGAATATTCTTCAATTCTTCCTACAAAGGAACTGCTAGAGATGACTTTGAAGAAGGTTGTTGCTTTGTGGTAAGGCAGCAGTAACACATCCGCCTATTGTGTCCTTAACCTGGCTCGATTCTAACGTTGCCATAGAATGCGTGCTTTTTACTATGTATACGGTAGTATGGAGTTTTGTTTTCTAAGCAACAGAGGTTTGGGTTATGATGGAATTAGTTATCGGTCAGTTTAACCTAAGTTAGGTTAAAATCCGGACTCAGAACATTTTAATCTCATTCTCAATAAACCACTCTTTCGCACACCATGCTTTATAGGAGGACGCTTTGTCGTGTTGTTAAAGGCAGTGGTCAGTTCCACAATATTGACTCGATGTAGAAAAGGCCGAATTGTGTCCAAAATATCTAGGTACAGATCTGACTGCCTATTCCCTGGTACAACAACCAACAGACCGAGTCCTATACAGCTGCAACACCCACACACCATGATAAAACTAACTCCATACTTGACAATTGGGCAACGCGGGAATAAGGAGTTCTTTATAAATCTTTTCGCAAATTGTCTTCATCCGAACACATCTAGTGAAGCGGAGAAAGTGAATAGCGTAATTTGGCATTTCAAATCACAAATTCCCAGTCATCTATAGTCCAGGAACAATAGGTAAGACACCGATCCAAACACCATTTCGCATTCCTGACAGTATATTTAACTTCTGCATAGCTGATCTATTATGATAACCAGCCATGTGTGCAACTCAATGCAAATATTTATAACACTAAAAAGTGCCAAATGCATTTACTACCTCATCGGCGAGGTATAATGTAGAAAGCGAGCCAGACAATTGTTCTAAGCAGGTTGTCAGGGTCAAGAAACTTTCATTCTTCGCAGAAATTAAAGGCAAAGTCTGTAAAAACTTATTCCGAATTCCACACTAACAAAACAACACGTATATATCACTTAACCTTGCAGTACAAATAATGGCTTTAATTTACCTAATGTTTTAAATAATGGTTAGGTTTTTGTTATCCATTTAAACTCCTATTTCATTTGCTTCCAAAAAAGCAAGGGAAAGAGAGAAATTTGGGAGAAATTTTCTATTAACGTTAATCTTCTGACTTCCTCTCTGAAATCAGTGCAAAAAACATTTTAACTTAATCTTTTTTTTGCGCAACATAAATTACGAACATGTAAGTTAAAAAGCACACACAATCTCATGCACACTTTCGGATCTGTAATCTGAAAAAAATTAAAAAAAAATACTCCCTTTAGATTTATTTTGTACTGTTTTTAAAGGAATCATTGCATTTATGTTTTCTTGCCTATAGGGAAAAAAGAAATGGAAAAATTATTCAACTTCAATGTACTTTTCCTACTGGAGTTAAATGCATTTCTTACAGTATCATTTTAGTCCTGTACACATCTCTAAAGTACTTTTTTGCTCACAAAAAAGTCTTATTTGGAAGCGGAAGGGAAAAAACTATTTAATGATTCTGCCTCCGGCTTAAACGAAATAGATGATCAAGGTTTTTTGATGAACAACTTTACTTTATACGATGAATAATCAAAACCTTTTTTTTCTTCTTAAACAAAGGGGAACAAAAGAAATGAATAAAACAGCTAAATCATGCTCATTACGAAGAAAAATACTGGACATAAAAACGCATCTTTTTGCATGCTTTTTTCTCGAAATAATAAATTTTGAAACTATTTTATTGATATTTTTAAGCTGCGTATCATGTAATAAAAATTTGTCCACGGTAAGTAAACATCTTTGATAGGTTTGTTGTAATTGATAAATAAATCATAGAGTAAAAATTCACAGCTCTCGCTTTAGAAAATCCTTTAATATTTTTGATTTGGTTAAACTACAATGTATCAGTTAATTCGAAATTGGATCACTTTAATGATGCAACAAGCTACCATAAATATCAATAACGCTAATATTTAAGCATATTTTTCAACATTGTTATCTAAATTTATGTCAACTAACCTAAAATGCATCTTTAAATTAGTAATTATGATAATATTATACTATGAGTAAACAAGTCATTTTTATTATTCGCTATATTCTTTTCAACTGAACACACTGTATAACTAAATAATTATTTTAATAATAACCCCACATATATCTGCGATTTCCTAGGACGCACCTAGGAATATCACCGGGCACACTGGTGAACCTGGGCACACTCTTCGAAAACCACTGAATTAAAGAAAAAATACATACGTAGCGAACTCAGAAACGTTAAGTTCAAAGCCTAAGGTGCGTACAGACACGCAACAGAACATCGTCGCATAACACCCCGTGTCACACGATGATGTTACAGGGAGAACATTGCCGCGTGTCATCAGTGCGTAACAGCACTGCTTCCCATCAGTTCACGCCGATATCCAATCTACACTGACAAAACGCTGTTGTTCGTAAACCGGCCCAAATACAGGAACATGGGTTACAACATAGCACCGTGACATTCCTTTGAAACGGCGGGGATAAACGGCCAACTTGTGGGACATGTAAATGTTACAGCCTTCTGTTACGGAGTGCGGTCCAGACTTGGTACGCGACGGTGTTACGATACGGTGTTCTGTTGCATGTGTGGACGCGGCTTAATGCTCTATCCGGGCGTGGGATCGAGCATGAGGTTATGAAGTTCATTGAGCTCATTTGGAAATGCTTTCATTTGCTACCCTTGCGATCTCCTAGTGGTAGCACTTTTGTTACGAACAATTTGGGTTCGATTCCAGCAGGTTCTCAGCGCTTACTTTTTTTTATATGAATCTATAAACGGTTCCTTTCAATTAGGCCAAAGAAATTCTGATTCTACAGAAAACCGTGTAGGTTTTGGCGCATATTACTAGTATCTATACTTGCACCAGCAAACACAAACTAATTTGGCGCAGTATAGCCCAGATGCTCTTGCGCCATAAAAAAGCCAAACAAACAAACAAACCCAAACAGATGAATTTCATTTGCTGTTTCAGAATAACCGTTAAAAAATAGTCAAGTTCAAACAGACGACATATATAGTTTGTCGGCTCTAATACATAAACATACATACATACAAATGAAAACTAAGAATTAAGACAGAATTATCTATTGGTGAACCACACGTATAAAACCAGTTAAACGCTTTTCAAACTTCCAGTGCACTTTAAAATTTAAAGAATTACCTTCATAAGTTTTATTTCTATAAATTTTGTATACGTACCAATACATCATCTTTGACAGTAAACACATCACAATAAAATACATACATTTTGAAACTGTGCGTTTTATGAAATTTTAAATAGAATAAAAGGGAATATATATTGTACTCGTAGCAAATATATCGAGTTTGGAAACCTAAATTGATATTTAAAAAAAGTATTCATGCTGCACGTTTAAAAAAATTATCTTTTATTAATTACTTGTGTATGTTCTCTTTTTATAATAGTGTAACAACAGCATAAAAAAAACAATTTCAGTTGAACATCAGCTGAGGTGAATATAATCAAACATTTCTCTTTTATGTGTATTCTTACAATCAACATATTTTCTGACCTAATAACATCAAAGAAGGGTCCCCGAAATCTTCTTAATCTTAATTCTTAATATAATTTTTAGATTTTTTATATAAGAAATCTAAGAATTCTACTGATTTGAGCTACTAGATTCAGAGCAAATATAAATATGCAACACCCCAGAAAATTTTACAATCACTATACTTTAATATTCTATGGGCATTTTAAGTCTTAGAATTCAAAGCTGGAATAAATCATAAAAGGAAGATCATAAAAACGTTATACATCACAAGAGAGTAAAATCCGCACCACTTGTTTTGAAAAATTAACTTTGAAAAATGCAAAGCGCTTTGAATGAAGTTAGCTAAGCTTATTCCTGGAAGCGTAAGACAATTATTTATCAATTTATATATAAATCAAATCCTCCTCGTCCATCACTCTACTATAGGAGCATACGAACTTCAATGAAGAAAAGGCAGACAAGTAAGAGTGAAAAATCGGAAATCGCAGATGACAAAGTGGAGAACAAAATCCTTTTTTTTATTTAAAATCTCAAATCGATTCTTATCTCCATAGGAAAGAAAACTAACTGCAGTCGAAAAATGATCAAAAAATTGTTATCCAAAAGGGCTCATTATTTTGAACGATGTGCAAAATGCGTAACGATGCCTTTTGGAACAAAATAAGAATACATAACTTCGAACTCAAAAGTTGTGGTTGCGAAGTTTTTTCTTTCTAGGTATCATTTCCCACTTTAGAAACCGGCAACTACAATTCTTCAACTAAATCTAATCGTCCTCAATTTAAGCATTCGTGGAAGGCCATTTCTCTCCACATTTCCATGCTGTTAAACAATTTGAGTTTTTCTTTTATATATCTCGTGTGTTCGCAGTTCTTTAGTGAAAGTATTTTATAGCCTACCTTTTTAAGCAATCATGGCACCTTGTTTTCTTTCTTGTATGTACCAATCAATGTACATGTACCAAGATGTATGTCTGTTTTTTTATGTAGTAAGGAAATAAACTTCTTATATATACCTGTTAAAATTATTTTGTGTGTTTGTGTGTGTGTTTCTAATAATTATGTTAGCAAGTACGCACTCTTTGCTACCCAAAAGACTTTAAATATCGTCCCATATAGATTGAAACACAATCAGACACACAACCACAAATATTTTATTCTGCATTTTAGAAAGTAAATAGTTAAAATGGTAATATTAAATAAATATACACTGAGTAAAACTGAAATTGCAACACCAAAAAAATGATATATAGAAAAGAATAGAATGGAATAAGAAATAAATGTATTTAACCTATACATAGTTGTTGTTGCTACATCTGTTTCAATATTATTCTAATGTTATAATTGAAATTTTCGAGATTTAGAGAATATCGACATGATTATGTTCGAAATGGAGGAGAATAAAAATCAATAGCTTGTTACGATGCTCTCCTCCAGTTAGGTATCTTATTTCATAAATCATGATTTCCTCGATTTCGGTTGCCTCGATTCACGTTATTTTTATGAAATTAATGAATAAGAGAATAATCTAATTTTATTTTCACTGGACTATAAAATAAAGCATCGTTTTATGTAGATTTATACCCTCATTTTATAAATTGCGATATTGGACAGAATAAAGCGTTGAGTTGACGCATGCGTTTTATTTAGTTAGAGAAGTTCGTTATAATTTGGGTACAAGAGATTTTTTAAATTTATTTATTTTTTGTGAAATAATTTTGATGTAAGGTTAGTTAGTGCAAATCAGTTAGTGCTTTTCACTATTTGGATTCAGAGCATGTCATCTGCTAACAACGTCAGTAGATGAGGAGGGAAAAAGCAACGCGAGGGCGGAAGGAATTTCCATATTCTGTGAATGTTTCAGTTTTAAATACAAATAGAAAAAACAACGTTTAAAAGCGTAGTAGAAATTTCTACTACGCTTTTAAACGTTGTTTTTTCTATTTGTATTTATTCTGCGTAGTGCTACGTCATCAGATTAATTTATCGCAGTTTTATCTAGGAAAAAAGTACATATATTTTTTTCAATAATTTTTGTCTAGGGGGAAAAAAACATACAATTCTCATGAAATTTACGAACAGGACTGGATAGGTGTTAAATAATTCACAGCAATATTTCCTGAGCATTATACAAAACAGTGCGTGCTCAACCTGCTGAAAAGTATTTGCTCTTGTTTTCGGTGATTTTGTCTAAACACTTAGTTGACGTCCCATGATGTTCTAGACATTTTGTATTGGGAATAATTCTGGGGATCTGACGGGCCATAGCATAGTGGCATTTTTTAGACAGACGTTCCTGTGAAATATTTTTCGCGTGTGGTTGAGCGTTATCGCCCTGAAATAAAGTGTTTCCCATATCAGTTATGAATGAGAGTTCTTCACGTTTCAAAAACGTTATCAACATACCGGCTAGCAGTTAAATTACCAGCAATGCATACCAAACTGGATTGGCTGTTATCGCTGTTCAAGCCTCATACCATAACGCTCCGAATTCGAATTGTGTGCTGTTCAGAACAATTGGATATATTATCCTGTTAGCCTAGTTACCTCCATGTGGACATCCGACCGCTATCGAAGCCTAAACAAAACGGGAACCGTCAGCGCAGAAGGCTTGATGCTATCCTGTACACCATGCCACTCTAAAAACGCCCAATCTAAACTCAGTGGACGATGAGCTGATATCAGTGATAGGCAGCGTAATGGCCGATGCACATATAATTTTACTTCTGCAAAACTATTAGAAATCCTTTGACGGGTAACGGGTTGACTAATGGTAAGTATCACTGTTCATCTGACTACCCACAAAGCGGCTGCAAGAATAGTTAGGATTCGTTGACGAATGGGGCGATAACCAGCCACTCTTCATACCCCAGTCCTGACTTTAGAGACATGGTTGCCGTCTCTCAATCATCTCTAGAGGCAACTTTGGACCATGGTGCTTTCCCAGCCGACATGTGCTCTTATATCCTGTCTACAGTCCCTTAACTAGTAATTTTTTCTTCAAATCATATTCTAGGCATTGTGAACAACTTAAGGGGGATGAGTACCTTTTAAATGGTCAAAAAATCGATTTTTCAATTATACTTTTTTTTAAATAGCCTGAACGATTTTGGAGAGATTAAAAAAAACGCATCAAAATATTATAATTAGTCACTTTACAACAAGCAAAAACGTAACACCATACATTACTTCTGAGCATGTTTTGTTTACTTTTTCGTTGTTTTTCTCAAAATGTGGGGTTTTTTGTCAACTTGTGCGCTGGGCTACTTTTAAACCGTTTGTGCTTTTTCCATAAAATTTGGTATTTAGTTTGGCATAGTGATTGTCTTTCAATTCTCCCATTAATACTTTGATATTATGTGAAATTACCACCAGGGGGCGGTGTTGTTGTGCATAAATAATTACGAAAATTTTATACAAATTATGGAAGGTGTGTTTAAACATATTTTCATTATATATATAACAATTATTTTAGGATATTTCTAAGGTACATACCTTGGAAATATTTTCCACTTTCCATGGAAATTCTAATTTCAATACAACTAGTTTTATTTTGCGCGAAATCTTAGCATCATGAATTCATTTTTTAAGAAGAAACCGCAAAGAAAATGGACATGGAAACACCCAAATGGGGGAACTAGTGAAATTGACTATATCCTGGCAAACAAGAAATCAATTATTGAAGATTGCAGTGTACTGAACAGATTTAATACTGGAAGTGATCATCGAATGGTGAGATGTAAAATGCACTTAAATACTAAATTAGAACGACAGAAGCTCATTAGGAAACAAGTAAGTAAGAGGGTGGATTTAAAGAAATTAAAAGAAAATACCGAGGCATTCAAGTTGGAATTAAAAAATCGCTTTTCTGCACTGGAAGGACTTATTGATGAAAGTGATATCTCAGAAGCAAATGAAAACATTGTTAAGACAATAGTTGAAACTGCTGGGGAAATTGGTGGTGTAACCTGTAAAAAGCACAATAGCAAATTATCTGAGAAGACGAAACAGCTCATGAAAAGGCGAAGAGATATGAAGGTGGACAATCAAAATACCAGTTCCAGGATTGAGTACATAGAACTTTGTAAAACTCTGCGCAAAAGCATGAAAGAAGACATAAGAAAATTCAACTGTGAGCTAGTAAGGAAAGCCATTGAAAATAACAAGAGCCTTAGGGTTGTTAAAGGAAGTTTATCTGTTGGGAAGAAACACATCATTGCATTAAAAGGAGAGGATGGCACCGTAACAAGAAATAGGGAAGAAATACTTAGAAGAGTTGAAGAATTCTACAAAAATCTATACGAAAGTAACAGTGGATTAAACGAAGACATTGAAATAGTCGAAGGAACAGCTCCTAAAATCTTAAAAGAAGAAGTTTCATTTGCAATAAAAAGTATGAAGAAAGGAAGAGCCCCTGGTGATGATGGTATTACATTAGATATCCTAAAAGAAGCTGGAGAATATGTAGAAGACATACTTGCAAAATTCTTTACCAAATGTCTTAACAGCGGTAACATACCAAACCAATGGGATTCTGCAACAGTAATTCTTTTGCATAAAAAAGGTGATAAAGAGGATTTGAAAAATTACCGACCAATTAGCTTGTTACCTGCTATTTATAAAATCTTCACAAAAGTGCTAACACATCGCCTGCAGAAAAAATTAGATGCAGCTCAACCAAGAGAACAAGCTGGATTTCGAAGTGGATTCAGTACAGTGGACCATATTCAAGTATTAAGAGAATTAATTGAAAGAACACATGAATATGAACTTCCATTGTGTGTGGCATTTATTGACTATGAGAAGGCCTTTGACTCTATTAAAACATCAGCAGTCATCAACTCTTTAAGATCAACAGACATTGAGGATGTGTACATTGACATGGTGAAACGTGTGTATAAAAATGCAAGTGCAAAATTTCGGTTACATAAAGATACCAAAACTATCAAAATTGGTAAAGGTGTGAGGCAGGGAGATACCATTTCTCCAAAACTTTTTACTTCAGCTTTACAGATGATTTTTCAGCAGATAAATTGGAATAACAAGGGAATAAAAATAAATGGTGAATATTTAAATCATTTGCGGTTTGCTGATGACATTGTTATTTTTTCAACGAACCCATTAGAACTCCAAGACATGGTACAGGAGCTCTCAACTAGAAGTAAAGAAGTTGGACTCAAGATGAACCTACAAAAAACTAAGATCATGTTCAATAATTTCGTAGAGGAAACAAAAATACAAGTTGACAACATTGAGCTAGAAATTGCTGATTCATATATTTACCTTGGCCAGCTGATTTCAATGGATGGCAACATTATGAAAGAACTCAACAGACGTATTAAACTTGGCTGGAGTGCATTTGGAAGAAACAGTTTTATCCTGAAGGGGAAATTGCCTTTGTGTCTAAAAAGAAAGGTCTTCAACCAGTGTGTATTGCCAGTCCTCTCTTATGGATCAGAGACATGGAGTCTAACAGTTGGAGCAATACGAAAGTTACAGACAACGCAAAGGAGCATGGAGAGGTGCATGCTTGGAATAACTAGGAGAGATCGAAAAAGAAACACTTGGGTGAGAGAGCAAACTAGAGTAGAGGACATCATTGTTAAAGTAAAAGGGCTGAAATGGCGATGGGCTGGGCATATTGCAAGAAGAACTGATCAACGATGGACAACAGAAATTCTGAACTGGATTCCAAGAGACCACCGAAGACCTAGAAAACGTCCTCAAACTAGATGGGTGGATGAAATAAGAAAACAGGTTGGGGTGACGTGGAAGCGAATTGCTCAGGATAGACTTGTGTGGAAAGCATTTGGAGAGACCTTCATCCAGCAGTGGATAGATAATGGTTGAATATGATGATGATATATATATATATATATATATATATATATATGTGTTCTATTCATTTTAAACCTTGTAACGATCCATATTTCAATTAGCTTTTTTTTTATAATCACACTGCTTTCAAACCAGTTTAAGTATTTCCTGACATTTGGCTATGCAAGTAAAATGTACTAGAGATCATAGGCGCACGCATAACTTTTGTAAGGGGGGTGTTATAGGCTCAATTGGGAGGGTTACTGAGCTACAACTCACATATTCCTATGTTAAATATACAAAATTTCATTGCAATGGGAGTTGCAACACGTATCAACACACCCTGCGTACACCAGTGCTAGGGATATAAATATTGGCCAAAGAAAAGTCCTCGATGAAGAGAAATCAAATGTGACAACAGGCAGGCGTAACATGGAAACCAATTATTCAGAATAAACACGGATGGAAACACTGTGGAGAAATCTTCATCCCGCAATGAACGAATAATGGAAACACTGTACAATGAAGTTGATATATATTCCATTCTATAATAAATAGTAAAATGCCGCCTTCTGTATATTAGATGAATATAAATATTGTCCCATAACGTCAATATATATACTTCTAAAATACCTTAGCTACGATTAAATATTTAAGGAACTTTAGCCCTTTCCTTTTTCTTGAAAATACCTGTAACCAGAATGGTTTATATTTTCTCAAACGTTCAAAAAAATAAACGAAGATCAAACACTTGAGCTGAAACCTTCTATCTTAAATCTCAACCTGACTTCAAATGTGCTTGGAGAAAAGGGAAAAAAAGAAGATTGATCTAAAAACAAGGAGCAAGGAAAAACGCCGTGGCACAAGCAAGCCATTAAAGTGAGAGTGTGGATAGGGTATTTCTCCCCACTCTGCTTTCGAAATTCAGACACATTCGGTTCTGCTGAGTCAGGACGCTCGAAGAGTTAACAGTGAGCTTTCAACTCTTGAGTGATTAGTGCCCGGTCGACTTACGAATTCGCTCTTTTGAGGCGGGAAAAAAATTGATTCTGGAAAGCAGAAAAAAGTGCAATTTTTGCTGGCACTAGCCTCCGAGGAAAGTTTAAGTGAAACTAAACAAAATGTCAACGTTGCGGATTTACCAGGACAAGATGGTGGAATCACTCGAGGGACTGTTCGCACAAGAATGACTGTTACCTTCGAACTGGGATATTCGGTCAATAATTCTTTTTATTGTATTTATGGTAGAAACAGATGCGAATTTTAATCGTCGCTTATTTTTCGTAGCTTTCGATTTCGTGTGTCATAGTAAATAGTCCTCTTTAAAACTGCCTGTGAAGTGAAACAAAATAGAAATGAAAACGCTTGAATTATAAGATGACTAAAATAATGTTAATGTAATTTATATTATTAACGTTTGTAGTTTTGTTGTTTGTATAACTTTGAAGAATTCTGTCATAAAAATATTGTGGAAAAATCGAGCTGAGAAAAAATGAGTTTTATCTCTGGAAGGAAAATTTTCACGACAGGGGAAAATAGTTTTCTAATAAATCTCACGTTAGATTAAACGTAAGTTTTTCAATTACTGAATGTCCATAAATTTAAATATGACTTCCGTTAGCATTTCATATAATTAGACCGTAAATATAATTTGCATACAATTTAATAATTTAATTAGTAGTATAATAACTTTTATGTTATTTGTTGATAGTATGAAAAATTTATATAATTTAATTTGGTAGTATGATAAATTTTATATAATTAAATTTGTAGTAAAATTTATTTTATATAATTTAACTTGCAGTACAATAAATTTTATACAGTTTAATTAGTAGCATGATAAATTTTACATAATTTAATAACTGGACGCATTCCATATAATTTGACCACTACCACAAGGATTTCTATTCCTTCTACTCCTTGATCCTGAATCCGACTTTTGAGTGTGAGTTGCTCTGCGAACACATGTTAAGCCCTGGTTTCGCCTGTATCAGGGGTATTAGTAGTAGTATTAGTAGCGTGGGCAATAGTGAGAACTTGGGGAAGGGTGGCCGCCGAAGGCGGCACTGTAATCCCAGATGGGACACTCAGACAGTGTAACAAATCGCTAGGCTGTTGGAGGGAAGGGGGGGTATTCGATTGTCGACCGTACACAGAACAGAAAGATGCACGCTCGCATATGTGCCGTCATTTAACGTCAACCAATACCAGCTGTCAGGGAAGCCCCCAAGGAGAATGATCCTAACTACTGGTCCGGAAACAAACCTCAGATTCAGCCAAGAACCCTACAGGAACCATCCAACCCCGGAAAGGAAAATGTGGAGCACCGCCAAAGGGGCGGCGAGGAGACGGGTGCATCCAGGTGGTCGGACAGACCTGAAGGTTGGACGAAGCCCAGACGGTGGCGGACGAGAAGGTGCTCATCTCTAATGTAGCAGTAGGCCGGGCACCTCAGCCTGAATCAAGGGTCTTCAACCTGTAGTTGGCCCAGGTCCAATGCTTCTCTCTCTCTCTATCTATCTCTTGTTGGCCCTGCGGTGGCGCAGTGTGGTAACGCGTTCTCCTAGTGCGCCGCTAATCCGGGTTCGACTCCCAGCAGTGCAAAAAGAACGCTTACTCAGAGATCTCATAAAGATCGCACTGCTCACTGTAGTCCGGGGTTTGGTTCCCTAGGCCTTAAGAGGTTCGGATTCCTCGGAAAACAGTAGGTCCCGGCGCAGCATGACCACTGTAGTCTTTGAGCCGTAAAACCAAAAAACAAACAAACAACCTATCTCTTATTAAAGAAGTATCCAAGGGGGGGAGGAATGGCCACCCTTTCCTTTTTCTCCTTTGCATATTTCCTCCCTTCCTTCCTTTTCTTGTTGATTTGCGAGCGGCAATATTCTACCGGCAATATTAGGATTGAATATATATGTATGTTCGTAACATTTTTTTCTTTTACCTTTCACTAGCATAGTTTGCTTGTTAGAAGGTTAAATAGGCATAGTGAAATAAAAAAAATTACAACACGTTCACTCATTAATATATAAAGTGAAATCAAACATTTTTCTATGAGATTCTTGGAACTGTTCATTTTTAACGCGAATATCAATGTCAGGTCTAACTTTTGATAAGCGTTTGAACTTGTTTGGTCACCTGATATTAAAAAATATAATATTGTTACTAAAATAAAATGGAATACATAGGTTCTAAGAGGGAACCTAAGGCATTGTTTTTGCGTGAACTAATTTATAGTTTTCATGAGACTGTGGTCCACAGAAAATATTAAGGCAGGCCCAAGGGCGGACACAGACTTTCATTTGGAGTGGGGGGGGGCGATCACGGACAGAATTTGCCATGGTCTTGGAATAACACCCTTCATTTATCATGAAAGTTGGAATTTTTTACAGTGAAAAAATATATTTTGGGGGTCATGACCCCTGTGACTACCCCCCCCGTGTCCGCCCTTGGGGAGGCCTTGGCCTATAAAAATCCACAAGCGGTATTGAAAAGTAAAAATTAAATATTTAAACACGTGGTGAACAATTTGTTTTGTCTTTATCACGCAAAAGGAGATACATCTAAGAGCGGGATATACAATTTTCCGGGAAATCCGAAGCACTTTCGTCTAAGAATCAAACCCCGTGCTACAAATCGTTAGAACAAAACCTGGCAACCCCTAAGTACCTGCTGGAATCGAACCCAATTGTGAATGCGATTTCCTAGTGCTGGCAGGAATTTTCAGCAAACGCATTAAACTCTGGTTTTACATTAGATAAATCTTCGAAGAGCATATCTTCAAGAAAAAAGTATTATGCACAACCCAATTATATATGATATCGACACAAGAATAGCATATCTTTATGCTTTGGAAGTCTGGCAGGCATGTAATAAGGTGTGTGACAAAGGCATAGGATGTATGTTTCCAAAAATTAATAAATTAGAGGACAACAAAAAGTTACCTATACAATTTTCCCTGTGCTGACTCTTTCTCTTTTCAATATATCAAATACCTTCTAGACAGAAACCTAACGTACTTAGAATGAAGCTATCTGACCACGAAAGCACCATCGGAGAAAGAATTAAAATGTGTCTTGTGAGGAGCTTAGCACGCGAAATGAATGTGTTTACGCCTTCGAGAATATTAGAAATATTTTGTAATAGAGAACTCCATAATAAGGAGCATAAATAAATGAGTTCATAGGAGGAATTATAAAAATTTCCTTTAACCCAGCTTTCCAAAAATGCATTTGGTATGTATAATCTCACCATAATTGAATGCCAAAATATATAGCAAATTTTAACATCTTAGAAAGCTCCAAAATTTTTCAACATTTTACAAAAACAGAAATACTGATTTTTCGTAAAAATATTATATTTGATAGTACACTGTAGTTTACCTCACTGATAAGGTAATTTCCCCCTGAAACAGCCTTTTTTGAACAATGGAATCAAGAGAGGATACAATTTAAAGCATAGAAAGAATTGATGTTTTAAAATAGAATGGCAGTGTCTTAAATATAATTCCAAACTTTATGAATTCTAAACTTTCGATAAAGAAACATGTGACCAAGTCCATATTTAAAGAAGTAACATCATCATTCAGCCTTTGTAAAATCAAAATAAACATTTTCCGATGGCATCAACAACATAACAAGAATGGATGATTTTTCCTTTTGAAGTTTCCATTAGATGAGATTCAATAGATACCTATTCCATCCAATAGATTTGAGATATCTAAAAATATAGAGATGTCTGTATCTTCTATAAACAAGGCTTCATAATAAAACTTGTAGTAACTTTCACGTAAACTTTCTTTTCCGAGTTTGCAAAGGTTTTTTCAAGATAAAGTGTTAATGCAGGAGATGTCGTGTTTTCTACTCTGAGTGCCGCAGCAATGCTGCATAACCTCTGATCGTTTGAAAATTCAAAGAGAGTAAAGGAAGGGGGATAAAAAATTGTCAAAAACTGGGTAGAATATAGCCCTTGGTTTAAGGTTATACTTACATGAGACCAGCAAAACGCCTTGCTCATTTGAAAAATGAAAATATAAATACAAGCCCAAGGCTAGGTGGATCAGGTTTGCATCATTAAATGAAATTATAAAAATATACAATTAAGAGCAGAATACTACAATGTGATAACGAAAATACAAACAAATAAATAAAGATAAAGTGTTCTGCCTCCACAAGCAAGGTTTTCAAATATTTAAGATAGTTTTCCAACGTTATACTTAAGTAGTCTACCACCATCTCTGAAAACAATAAAGCGTAAAAAAACTAGTTTTACACCTTCCGATGGTGAAACTGGGCTGCCATGTATTTTTTTGTTTCTCAGCTTGTCATCAACAATTTATTCGCGTAACCAACTACAACACGTTTTATTATTACATTGATTTAGTATGTAATACTTTTGGGAAATGCACCAAAGAATAACAAACGCGTACATTATGTACACCATTGCATCTGAGAACGCACATTAAAAATATTGATAAAACGTCTTGCATTCTCCTCATTCGAGTAATTAACCACGATGTCTAAGGGGGTAATAAATTTTTCTAGGGATATCACACACCCCATAGCCCCCAAATTACGCCAATAATTCTCATTAAGCAAAAACAAATCAAAAAAGTTGCCACATGCATGAAATCTGAAAAAACAATATAAAGCCTATTATTCTAATTCCAATGAATTATGTTTTTAAAGTTACTTTTAGTATTTTTTTATATTCCTGGAAGTTTTTTTTTATATTTTTCATGTGTGTGTGTGTGTAACAATACTAGTTTTATTTTATTATTGAATAATTTTTTCGATTGAACTATTTTATTGAATGATTGATTTTATTACTGTTATTAATGGACTGTATATTAGTTTTACGAAGATGTTGGTGGCCAAATTTATTACAAAGAGCGATCATTTTTTGTGCGGAAATGTTTTCAGGTCAAAACTTCTTCCTCAACGTTTCGACCTGATTCTGTGAATGTCCTCTTCAGAAATTTAAAAACAAATAATTTGCACAGAGTAAAAGCACAAACTGAAGCGATGAAAACGTCTCATCTATTTCCATTTACATTTTTCTATGTATTTATTTTTTCATAATCTTTCGAAGGAAAAAACTTCCATAAAATCTAGCATGGAGTAGTTTTAAGGAAAGTAAAAAATAACTCGCTATCTACTTCATAATATAAAACGTTTATAGGACGGTCTGGAACGCCGCATCCGTCCTCAGTCGACAAATCCTACCTCTGCGGAAGCATTACAAAAATAATGGAAGGCTATTCCAGTACAAACTTATTGGCATGTTGTGGATAGCCTGTCATTGCGGCGTAGGATAGGTCGCTGATGTACCGACTTCGGCAGATATTCTCTCATTTTCTTTCGACTTAGGTGTCCACTTTTGTCTTCTTTTTATTTGTACTTTTACATCCGAGACTGAAAAATAGGTCATATGGATGGGATTGATGGCCTAACGTCACCAACAAACTATGATATTGACTGTGGTACTGTTTTATATATCACAACAACTGTGATATATTTGCACTTATACTAGGGCCGGCTTTATCGGTAAGCGAACCTATAATCCGTTCGCGCAGACCTGACGCCTGATAACCGTTAGCAGACGGGTTAGTCCATTGCAGTTTAGGGAAGGGCGTCTTGGAGGAACTGGTTTTTCCCGCGCGAAAAACCAGTTTCGGCAAGACGCCCTTCCCTAAACTGCAATGGACTAACCCGTCTGCTAACGGTATCGGGCGACAACTGAGCGCGAACGCACTATAGATGGTAGCCAAGGGCCGCCAACTAAAGAGAACCGCGTCTACATTACTACGAGCTTCTCCCTCTTTTCAGGGTCCTATAGTCGCCAATGGTCAAGATCTGAATTCAGCCCTTGACATCAGTTCTCAACAAATTGTAAGGTTTCTCCACATATCGCAACATCTTTGTACACACTCTAAAAAATGTCTGTTAATTTACTAATTTTTTTCTGTTTTTCCAGAAGGACGAAATCTGTCTTTCATTGAAAATGCATTTAGTCTGCTTTACAAATGCTCTCTTGGCAACACTGTGTTGGACGCATGCGTACTAGGATACGCCTTTGTATTAACATGGAAAGCACAGTGGTTGTAACGATAATGTTAATAAGTACCAACTTGTACCACTATGTGGCGTATTTAATTAATGACGTATCTAACAATAAAATAAATCATTTCATACCACCGGGCAGCTTATTTTTATAAAATGGAAAATTAAAAAAAATATTAAAATCATATTACGTAACTTTTATTAAACAGAAAATTTGTAAAAAAAAAAACAAAAAACAGAAAGGTCCTGGTAACTCATCTGCCAAGACCTCTTCTGTTAATTTACAGAGGTGTTTTTTTTTTTTTTACGGTGCATATTTCATTTTTCAATTCCCGGTGAACACTTTCTTTTGTTTAACCTCGCCATCACAAATTGGCGAGGGAAGTTTGTCTGATCGAGGAGTACGTCCAAATTGGAAGTTACAATGCTGAAATTCAATTTCTAATATGGAAGCTATGGAAGCCTAATGGGCCTCTTTCACTAATGAGGGATATGACCCGTCCCCACCCAAGCCTGCATATAACATTGTAGTTGCAATATCCGCCTAGCGCCACCAAATACTTAAAGACAACCCTGATTCAAACCAATCTTACACAGAATCAAAACAAATCCAGCGAGTTCGAAAACCATAATAGTAGCCATTAAACTACTGAGATCACTAAATGCATTCGTTTACATATCGCTTTTATTGCATAAGCCTACATTATGTACCTGCATAAGATTTATTTTCCTCTTTTATTGGTAATAGATCTCAATTTCTTGTAGCGGTTCATGTATGCCATCAAGATATCTTGTGTCACGAGGAATCCCTCAGGGTTTTGCTTCGAGACCTACTCTTTTCTTAAGTTTTGTGAACAATTTTTTTGTTGCTTCTTCTGCCTCAAGGTTCATACTTTTTGCTGATGATACATCTTTGGTTTTAATGGGGAAAATATTAATAAATTAACTCAGGTTGCTAATTTTGCTCTCATTAACTATAATGATTCGTTTTTAGCTAACAAATTAATAGTTACTCTTTCTGAGTTTATGGTGATAATTTTTTCCTGATTAAGGAAGTTATTTTTTTCTATTCAGCCAATTTTCTTCCGTAATTCTGGTAGGGTATGAGGTTACATTCCGTGGTGTCTTTTTTTCGCCCGATTTGCGCTGAAATCTACACTTTGACTACGTATATAATAAAATTTCTGGTGCAACTGGGGCTACACGGAAAATGACATGGATGTTGTTGGCTAGGATATTGGTGCAATTTTCCTTTGCTATGTTTGAGTCAGTTTTCCGATTTGGTTTTATTATTTATGGACACAAAACTTGCACTAATTTAAATAGTTATATCGATTACAAATAAAGTTTTTTTGATTATAGAAACTACTTTCCAAATAATGGAGAAGCGGAAGCATGGATTCTTCTGGCAACAGTTATACTTGTTAACAAATTACATTATTTTAATTGGATTGATGATGTATTAAATAAGTAACTTGAATTTCATGAATAACATTATTTCAATAAATCACCGTTGTTTAACATATAATTTAACACAATATGGTGAACTATCGATGCCGTTTTTGTACACATACTTTGGGGAGAACGATTTAAATAATTTGGGTCCGAGAGTGTAGAATACGATGCCAAGTGAACTCAAAAGTATTCATTCCCTGGCATTCGTTCAAGCGTCATTTATATGCCTTTATATCGTCCTCGATTTCATTGTCTTATCAGTTCTTTTTTCACTATTGCTTTTGTTTGATTATGTATTTGGGTTTGTTGATGGATTGCAATTGGGAGTGTTGCTGGGCACTGTATGGGTTCTTTATATAAAAGGGAGCATCAAACATTATAAAACCAGTATAAACTGGTCGCTTTCTGACACTTTCTACATCGACACAAGTATATATTAAAATTCAGCCGATGGTATCAGACCATTGGATCCATATTTCATTGCTTTTAATTGATTTGATTACGTTAGAATTTGGATTTGTAGCACAGAAAGAAAATGATGGCGAGTGTTTCTATTTTAGTGTACGTGTTTGTTTTGTTTCCTTAAATCATGTGTCGATGTTAAATAGACATAAATCGCGGATGATGTCTCTTTTTCTCCTATACCAAAAAAGCGCTAGTTGAGTTGGAACGTGGATATCAAAATTATTAAATATTGCAATTTATTATTTACGAACGTGTGTCATTATACGTTAATTCAGTAACTTTCATGTTTTCTATTGTATTGGATTGCAATACTGAATAGTTTATAAAAGATTGTGCAAATAATTGAATAAAAATTTACCTTACAAAGGAGTCGGGTTCGATCAAACCGCCCAAGCTACTAGCATAATTTCGGTTTGGCTAAGAACATAGTTTGGCTCCCAAACTGACCAGTAGGAAGGGTGGAGTCTTCAAAGGAAAAAAGTTGAATAACAACAGCTTGAGAAATCATCTAAAACAAAAAGTACTGTATACGAAAAATAAAAGGAAAGTGATTTATTGCGCTTTAGGAATTCGATCTTTGGAAAATCGCTCTTTTTTATGTATTGTTTAGGTTTTTTCTGGGCAATTTTCTTCTATATTTCTTTTAGAGAATTCTTCTCTTCAAATGCGAATTCAGGATGGAGTTTGGCCAAAAACTTTCCCCATCGAAATGTTTTTCGTAGCTGCAAATTTCCATCTCAAAATTTGATTATTCTTTCCATTTAGTCTACGAGAAGGGATTTCTCCCCTCAACCGCGCCCCAGGCTAGCGCTGAAGGTCTCCGAAATACTATTAAGTCAAACCCCATCGCCTCAACTTTCGAAAAAGGAGAATTCTTTCCCATTTCCTGACATTGCTTCACTTTAATTTCCTCGAAAATTAGATAAATTCCATGATAATATCAACGTTTATGGAAGGATGAGGGGACTTCAACTCTTTCCTACAGAACTTCGTTAAAGTGCAGAGTTAACGAAAACGACCGAAACTGACGTGACAAATTTATGGTGGCGTCTTAAATCTACGTTACAGTAAAATTACAGACTGCAGTTGCAACTGCTTCTGCTTCGCGGTCCTAGCACGCTTTCGTCTCTCGATCTAAGCGTTTTTCATAAGGAGAAAATTGTGAGAGAAATGTTTTAGAATTTATTTTCCTATGCACACATTACGATTTGTTTTAAATTTTAAATATTCTTTATAATTCAAATAACTAAAAAAAGAATATATATATACATTGCCAGAAATTGAACCCATGACTTTTGGATTGCTAGACTAGTGCCTTGAATGAATTCGGAGTCCATGTTGGGGCACCGGATCGGTATTAACAATAGGCGAAACTATGCGGTTCTTATTCCTTTTCACGTATTTTAACATCCTTGGTATAATTTTCTGCAATTTCACTTACTGGCAACACTTTCTTGTTTGACTTTACCTTCACAAATCGGCACCGTCAAAATCTCGAAAACAGAGGAGAGCTACCGAATGTGGGTTTGCAATGTTGAATTTCGTTTTCTGTAATATGAAAAATTAATGTATTTTTCAACCAAATAGGGGGTGTTACCACTTTTCTTAAATCCACATCTATGCTTTCACATAATAATAAAACAGTTTCAGTCTACACCAAAGGCCTTGAACCACTTGCCACTTAAAGATACTAATACCACGTGGCTAGTTTCCCCACTTTTCTACTAGAAAAAGTACTAAATTTTATTTAAAAGTTAATGAATGAAAAGGTGTAATAGATTTCTCCCCATATGTACTCACTCTGAAATTTATCTATGGACCACCAAGGGGCCCGTAGACCCCAAGTTAAAGGCCTAAATAATTGTTGAGTCTTGCGCTAAAATCACTGTAACACAAAAGGATGAAATTTTTAAAATATACTCACAGTTCTCTAGTCGCTTGCGGTAAACTCTGCAACCTTATGCATATATCGTAAGTATAAGTAGTAACGTAAAACATGGTGTTTCTAAATTTCCCCGCTATGTGGCAAAATGACTGGTTAGCGATTCCCCTATGACTTCGTAAAGAAAATTAACTATACGTTTATAAATGCAAAATACGCATTTCGTTTTTGTTTTTTATTCTGCATTACTCAAACAAATACGTCTCCATTTTTTAATCATCTGCCATACTGTACCTTTAATATAATTTTAAAATTTAGGGAGTTTGGGGAAAAAAAACAGATGATGATATTTATTAACAATATTTATGAAAATATCTGTTTTCGCTATCTATTAAATATTGAGTGGGGTGAATAATTTCAGTTACACTACAGTTCAGTAAACAATGGATTGTTTCCAAAATAAAAAAGAAATACAGTGTCACCTCAAAATAAGGGACGCCCACGGGACCGGCCATTTTGTCTCTTATATAGAGGTGTCCCTTATTCAGAGGTATCCCTTACGGGAAGTTACACTGTATTTGTTTTATGTTTCACCAGAAATTTCAAAGAAGTCCCTTCGAATCCTGTTTACTTTTCACATTTTATGTGAATCCCAAAACATGATCCAATTGATCTGATTCGGTTTAGTGCGGCTACTTCCATCCATTTCAGCTATTTCACGGAAGCGCTTTATCTTCGAGAACTGCGGCTGTTCTCAGCTCTGGAGCCCGAGAAGAAAAAGCTACAATTCAAAGTGGAATGCCAACCACGGGGGAAAAGAACATTCTGGGAATTAAACATGAACTTGGAAGCAGTCAACTGGAAGGGTTCCTGAAATACCCTCTGACTTACAGCTCAATAAAATTTCGATAAAAGCGTTCCCTAAAGCTTCTGTTGTTGAAACCATCGATGCAGCCACTTTAAGAAATGTGTAGATCTATGTTCAGCATTTCTATACTGAGCAGTGTACCCAATATTCCTATACTGAAGATAAATCAATATGCTCAATATTCCAATACAATTTTCTCTACCTTACGTTATAACAGTAATTTTAAAATTACCCTACATGGATGTTATTTTACTTATTTTAAATAAATTAAATGGTATATATTATTAACACATATATAACATTGTATATACACACATAGCATAATTACACCCATATATAACATTATATATTATTAACACATATTTTGACTGCGGTTTCACAAAAAAACTCAGAAAAAAAAGCGATTTCTTTTAAAAATTTTGACAGTTTAAAATCAGATGTGTGTTTACGACTAATAATACAAGACTATAATTACAGTAAAATTACAGCGGTTAAAACAATTTATCATTTATAAAAAAAATTATCTTGGTAAGTAATAACCGAATGTTTTTATCTCGATATAAAACGATATTGGCTAAATTAATATTTTACTTTACATAATTTTTGAAAAAATCTCAGAAATTTTATCAGCGTAATTCCATATGTTAAGGTATTCAAATATATTCTTTTGTTAAGAATGTAGAATTTGTAAAGAAAATAAAGGTGGGGGAATTTTTTAATCACGTTATTTGCCATACAAATAGTGCTCTATTAATAGGCGCTTTCGAAAATGTTAGAAAACACAAGATTGGGTCACACAAAAGTTAAACTACGATATATATAAAATATATGTAATGCAAATATCAATTAATGAAAAAATAATAATATTTTGACATTTTTTGGTTAAACAATTGCAAAATTTAGATGTCAAACTTTGGAAGTCACAAAAATCCGCCATTTAAAAATAAAAACTAATGTAAGTTTAAAAATTACGTGACATTATCATTCTAATAAAAAATACGACGACAAAAATTATGTATAGTTAGTTTACGGTAGCATTTAGAAATAAAAACTTGTCTCCTAAAAATAAAGACACATATTTTAAACATAAAGGCACGGGCTTCTAGAAAAAGATACGAATATTTTTAGAAATAAAAACATCTCTCTTCGTAATGAAGGTATAGAATAAAATATATAAACATGTATGCATCGAATTATAAACGTATGCTGTGTGAATCAAGGTTGGTTGTATAAAGAGAATGGAAACGGGTAAGATTTTAACAGCTTCACTCCTATGTCCACTGGCATACGCAGGGGGAGTTGCAATGGGGAGTTGTAACCCCCATTGCAATGAAATTTTGTATATTTAGCATGCGAGTTGTAGCTCTGTAACACCCCATCCCATTGAGCCCATAACTCCCCCCCCACTTATGAACTTCCTACGTACGCTCATGCCTATGTCCAAGCTAAAGGAACTACATGTTGATCAAGTAGTAGATGGAAAAGACCAATGACGTTGTAACAAGCATGCTCTGTACGAGAGGTTTCAAGCAGATGAAAAACCCACTTAGGCCGCCTAAGTTGTTAGGTTGAACGGCTTACACTTAAATAACTAATATGTTAGTCCTGAAGCAGGTATTACTTGATGCAAAATAAAAATAAATTCTTTATTAGCGAAACAAACTGAGGAATTTGATTGTTTTTTTTCATCAAAATATAAGGTTGTAAAAATATGGCCGACGAAAATCCGATAAAATGTTAAGACTTAACGGAAATGATAAACAAGTAAAAACAAAAGAACAAAACAGGTTCTAAAAATTAAGGATTGAAAATCAAATCAAATAAGATCAAAGGCTTCTTATCTATTTCAGTAACTTCGAAAAAGTCTTTAAAAGGTCCACAAGAAAACGCTTATTTCCATTTATGCGCTTAGGTTTATTGACTTAAGTAACTAAGATAAGATATTACGCCACAATTGAGAAACTGCTTGTTGTCTACTCAAAACAAAGAACGCAGTAAATATCCCAAAGAATAAAAAAGGCAACATCCAACAAGAGATTTCCCTAAAGGAATTATTTTTGAATAAAATTCTTCGAGCAATACCAAGAACTGGAAAGGGAACAAAAGACATTGTCAAAAGAAATTTCGAAGACATGAATTCCTTTAGAATTGCCACGAGATGAAACAATGGTTGGAAATCGTAAAGTTGATTAAAAATTTATGCTAAAATCTCAAAACAAAATGTGCGACAGGAAACGTCTAATGAAAAAAATAAATAAAAATAATGAATTGGATGCCCAAGATATCTAATCACGTTCTCTTTATCTAGAGAAGATAAACGACCAGAACATTTAAACTACTGAGGTATTGTGAAAACCTACTTGTAAGGGTTAGGAGGGACTTCCAACAAATTAAATGAAGTAGCATAAGTTTTTCCGAATTGGAAGGAATGCCATGCAACAAACTCTTTAACGAACCCGTAGAAAATAATTCATTCAGAGTATAACTTTCACGAAACGGTGCTATAAATAATGGAACAATTCTGGTTGAAATATATAATTAAATTTGTACAATGTGTCAGAACTTAAAATAAATATAAGTTGAAGGTAAAAAAAAAATACATAAAGAAAAGCTCATCCTTGTGTTCATATTATGACTAAATTGGCAGTAGTAACCGATAATGTAGAAAATGTGCTTCGTTTCGGAACTCGAAAAGTATTATAAGTATTTGGGAATAATGCGAAATAATAGCAATGTCAAATGTTAGATAAAAAATTATTGGGGGGGCTCGGGCCCGAGCCTATAACTCTACGCCTATGATATTGGCCAATATCAGTTAAAAGCTAAATAATTTTGTTATGTGCATTATAAATGCAGCATTAAAAGTTTCCAGTATCAGGTTTTTACCTATCCATACATTTTTTTAATAACTTTTATAGCCCCGAAAATGACACTTTTACGAATTTGTTTGCCTGTATCGAATTATTATAATTCATGGATAGGCACTTCTTCGACCCCTGCTATTAAATATATTATTTCATTAATTTTTTCCAGAAATTTTTTGAAGATCTTGAATACCACTTGATAAGCCTCCACGGACTACCAGTGATTCGCGAACGACACGCTGAGAAAGCCTATCTGAGACAGCACGTGTCGGAAATCAGACAGCTAATGATGGATTCATTAATTACGAGACAAAACCAAGACACACACACACACACATAAATTGCTCGATACTATTTCGTAATATAAATTCCAGGATGATGATGATGATGACAAGAAGATTGTGCAGGCTTAACGCTACTAATAAAATTCTGTCAAGTTCCGAGATATCACATCTCGACCGGTGAAAGGATTTTTGATAAAATCCAAAGTAAGCTGAAGGAATTATCGGCTTGGTCTTACGCCAGAAAGTCATACAGATCTAGTTATAACCATCATCAATATGTATTAACGGATAACATTTTTGAAATCCTTCTATGTTATCTCCTTCACTTGAGGATGCCATAGCAAAAGGTAGCTAAAAACATTATATCTTACATTTCCACCTTACAGATCATAGTCATTCATTCTGTTGGGTTGACATATTTATAGTTTATGGCGCAAGGACAGCCAAACTCATTATGTGCCAAGGATTTGTAGTTTTTCGAGGAATCCTATCCTCTTTCGCCAAGAAAATTATACTCCGACTGCGAATCTGTAGGAAAAAATGTGGCAAGCGCACTAGGTATCTGCTAAAACTAACCCGGAACTATTTATATGGTAGGAAAAAGCCTTACTATTAGGCCACAGCAGGGTTCATAGAAGCTGTTTTGAACTCCCTTTAGGTCTAGGTAACTACTTTCTAGTAAATTTTCTGGCTCTTTCGGATAGTTATTTAACTTTTACGTCATCATCATCGATGTGAAATTCTTTACATCGATACTGTTCATTTAAGAGTATTCAAACGGTTTGTTGTAGAAAGCAACAAAGAATTACTGATGCACAACCCGATGGTTACGTATCTTTTGTTGTGTGTACACATCATCGATGTGTTCACAATGGTTTATACTGACTTTCGTTGATATCTCTTTTATTTTCGAAATTCTTATATTTTGTAGTTTCTATATGACCAAGTGTTGCAATTCGTTTTTATGAAACGTGCTGTAAAACGTTTAAAAGTATAGAGTATATAAAAAACTACATATATTAAATCATTCTACAGTTCGCGAAAAAAGTATAAGGACAAGCGAAAACCCGCCAAATCTAGAAATCTTTTAGACGGAAACGTATGCAAATTTCTTAGGGAAAAACATGATAAAATTAAGTTATTTTTCATGTAAATTAGTTAAACTTTCCAAAAATAGATAGGTATAAATTTATTTTGTGAATTTTAAACCCATATGATCTTGGGAAAAAGTATAAGGACAGTTGATTTTTCATCTAAAATTATAGTAAAGTTTGCATATTTGAAAGCATAAAAAGACCATTTCAAATATAAAGACTGGGTTTCTAAACAAAATTCACACTTGCCTCATTTCTGCACGATTTTTGTACAATGCCAACAGGAACTCACCTTTCTGACCTTGAAAAAGAGAAAATTCTTGCTTTTAAAGAATTCGGATTGAGTGGCCATGAAATTTCGAAAAAATTAAAAGATCTAAAAGTGTAGTTTATAATTTTCTAAAAGAATTTGAAATGTATGGAATGAATAAACTAACAGGAAGACCAGAAATTCTAATGCATCGACAGAAAAGAATAGTTGTAAGAAAAGCTTGCGAGAAAAAAGAAACTGCAAATAACGTTAGAAGAAATTTGGACTTACCATGTTCCACACGAACAGTTCAAAATGTTTTGAATAAACATCCGAATATTTGGTATGGAAAGTTAATGTTACGTTCGCCTTGTACAAAGCAACGTAAGGAAAGAAGACTGGACTTTGCAAAAAAAAAAACATTTCTATCGGTCCAAAATGGAATGATGTAACCTTTTCAGACAAAAGAAATTCAACCTTGATGGGCCAGACGGTTGTCCCTATTTTTGGTATAATCTGCGTAAAACCAACGAAGTTTTTTCCAAACGTCAATACGGTGGGGACATAGTAATGATTTGGGGCGCTTTTGCAGCAAACGGAACCACTCCAATAGTCTTTATCAACTACAAAATGAACTCTGACAAATATGTTGATATGTTAGGTGAAAATTTGTTACCTGAGGCCCCACTAATGACTTCAGGTGACTATTTTTTCCAACAGGATAATGCTTCCATGCACGTTTCTAAGAGTGCAAAACTCTTGTTTGAAGCCAATTCAGTAAATTTACTTGATTGGCTGGCGAGGAGTCCAGATATGAATCCTGTAGAAAATTTATTTGGCCTTCTAGCCTGAGAAGTTTATAGAAATGGCACACAATATCAGTGTAAACCGGATCTTGTATTAGCTATCGAACAAGCTTGGAATAACATTACCATAGACACTTTAAAAGAATTTTCAGCATCGATGACTTCCCAGCTTATTCAAGTAATTGAAAATAAAGATTGTTTTCTTGATTATTAAGAGAAATCATATGTAATTTAGAATATGTCCTTATACTTTTTCTATATTTCTTTCGTGATAATTTTTATGAGGTCAACTTTTGTAAGTTTCATATTTGTTGTTTTATGTTTTGTAGATGTTATTGTAAAATGTGATATTATAGCTCATAAATATCAAAAAGTTCATTTTTATAAAATGAAAATAAAGTATATTTTCATTCGATTATATATTGTCCCTACACTTTTTGCATGCACTATATTCCCATTTACTATTGCTTATTACTATAAGAAATAGGGTTGTTTGTATCGAACGACAGTACAAATTGTACCTGTATGCAACATAGTATTGTCATTAGTTTAAATCTTTTATTTATTGTAAATCAAATGTGGTTGAAAAACTACCGGAAAATTTAAAAATTTCCTCTCTACGCAACTGCAATTCGTGAAAATACAATGACGACATTTATAGGCATGTTGTGAATTGAAGGTTATGGTATACCTAACCCGTCTCATCTGAAGTCTTGAGAAGTGGAAACAGATCGTGATCTTTCACTCTTGCGATGTATTGAATACGTTTTGGGCTTGAAATTCATCATCCGCAGTTTCTTTTCCGCTTTGGATCTTTCTTCATAAAAGTACATGGGAGAGAATAGTGTTGACACTCTACTAGAAACTCTGTTTACAATACCAGACCGGATTCTGCGAGAGTAAATGGGGTCTTTCCGTATCTTTTATTTATATTTGCAGGCGCAGGTAAATAAGGGTATGGAGAAAAGGGGGAATTCGGGAGACAAAAAGGGAAAAAAAAATGATGAGAGGAAGAGAAATTGATACTTTTGCTTCGAAACAGGTTTCTCTAGTGTTATGATGTAGTTCTAGAGAATAATTGGGAGTTTCTGTTTCAGACAGTGTTTCCCTGTACTTCATATTTTTTTTTTCCCTTGAAACTTCCCCGAAGGTATAATAACAGAAAAGCTTTTCAAATAACAATGAGATCAAGTAAAGTCCTCAGATGGACTTGGAGATACTTTAGACGCTAGAAAATATCGAACAATGGTATCGGTATTATTCTTGGATCAGTTATTCTGATGTTTTATCCAAACTTTATGGTTTACTTAAGAAAAAAAGTTCTACGGTAATTGTTCGGGAAAGCTCAGATAAAATTAAGTGCCCGCATGGCCGTAGGCTTAAAACAGCAAATTTTGTAAAGGTGTTTTACAAAAATATTATTTTAAATTTCAATCAATTTACCGTTGTAATATTTCAAAGTAATCTTTAAAATTTTTGCGAGTTCTGTTGGGCATTCACTTGCTATAACATTAGTTCAAATGTTCCTCTGGATAGCAAATCGATCTCCATAAAATTTAATCAGGTTCCTAAAATTATTTTCTTTCCCAGATTGGCAAACACTGCCGAAGCAATGTAGAAATTGAAGTATATTCCACAATGCTTTTATTTAAGTGGGGGAAAGTGATATTTATATGACATAAAAATTGTGTTGCTGCATTGCGATATTGCATTAAGTAAGAGGTATCGAAGTTATTTTGAGGTTTTTTACAGCTGCGTTTATGTTATATATATTTGGGAAAATATATGTTCCAGTGTAATGGGTCTTATAAGAATATATGCTATATTTTACTTGTGCAATCTCAAAAATTCAATATTTATATATTAATACAATATGTTTAAAATGAGGTTCAAAGTGCTTGATCTAAAATTTTCGGTGTTCGTGAATTTTGATATTTCCTAATACGATTTAAAATTCTCGTATTAAATACTATTTAAAAAGACTTCTAATATAGTTTAGTAATATACTTTTATATACCCTTGGTTTTATAATTCAGTGTATAGTATGATTTCATTTGAATGTTTCAAACCATTTAAAATTTGTTAATTCTACCTTTTGATTCCTTTCCTCTAATATTGATCCCCTTAACTCAATGTTTTCATAACCCAATTGGTTACTTAAAGTTCATGGATCTATTACTCCAAATGTGTTCATGATACTATTAGTTATTTAAAGTATATGTTCCTATTACTCTATTACTCCTAAATATATTATACTGTCGTAATTCGAAATATAATTTGATAAGACTTGAAATAAGTGGATAATTATCGTTTATAAATCAATTTAAGATACGTATCATTTTATCGTATTTCAAAATGCCTAATTCTTATGCTATTCGAGAGGAAGTGTGTATAGAAAATACGGATTTGCGGCATACTATAAGTTATTCAAAATATGTTATTCAAATATGTACTGAAAATATATAATTCAAATGCATATTCAAAATATATAAATAGTATGTAGTTAGATATGTATTATGCAATATTTTTTTTTGTGCGTTTGTTCTTGTCCTTGTTTGTCTAGTAGGTTAAGACACCGCGGGCTCAACGCGGGGACCCTGGTTCGAATCCAGGATGAGGACGGCGCCTCTTTTTCTCCAAAATTACATAAGCTCTAGTTTGAGCTAATTAATACGTGGGTGGCAAAAATTATTGTATAATAAATTCCCCCACGAAAAACTCACAAAAATCTCGCCCCGGAGGCTTTTCTGTGTTGACCATTATTTGGCAATTGTGTTATCCCTGTGAAGGGTAATAATATCTTACATCCTAGATATGCATGTTTGAACTGGAAGATTCTGGAAATACTCTGAAGCAGAAATTTGCATATGTAGTAAAACTGGCACGCTGTTTACTAAGGCGCTTAACCAAGCCACTATCACTTAAATTATCGAAGCAAGTAATTCTGTCCCGCAGCTCAAAATTACCCTCTCGCTTAGTAAAAGCAATTACTAAACAAAGGCAAGCGTGTATAGATCTCAACACAATAGGTATACACTTCAAAGACTAGAAGAGATCGTAAGTTTCGGAAAGACAAATTGTAAATTATCTTAAATTAGTAAACAAATATATGATTATGAATGTATACTTAAATACAGGTTTACGTCACTAATACGACAGACTATGTTTCAGACTACACTTATAGAGCGACTTACAGCTTTTTTTTTCATTTGTCAATGTATATAGAAGCCTGAGACATATTTATATAACTCTTTTCGCTAAATTTACTGTTCTCTTACTCTTCTTAGCCTAGGTTTTCTTCCTGTTCGCTTTAGCCTCTAAACCAGTGTTAAAAGTTCACAAGTTATGATAATCGCTGAAGTCGCGATCTTTATACAGTTTTGTACACTGCTTATTTCATATCATGAAATAGTGTGCATTATTATGCTTTACAAACATATAGATTATTTGTTGGCAGTACATATATTGTAATATATTTGCACATTGCCATCATTATATGCACGTTATTTACCACTAATTCCTGAGGAGATTTCTAGGCCTAGTAAGAGTGGATATCTATAAGGGCATGGTGATTATGAGATGACGTTAAGATGTCTGTCCCACCTTCGGTAACTAGCCTTAAGACGCAAAATTGCGAACCAGTTTTAATTGATTCAAATTATATCTGTGTGCATATTCGAGAATGTTGTAGCTTTTCTTACCGGAGTACCCATCTATGATTAGGCATCAATCTATCAACCTGATCAAATCATTTCTCTTGGAAAAGATAAGCATTTTTAGCATTATATTCATTTCGGAATTATTTCTTTATTTTTGTACCGTGATTTTTAGTTCTTAGAAGATAAATTGCTCGTAAAGAAAAGAATGATTTCACGGTGCCTGCTGGGAACCGAACCCATGACCACTTGATATCCAATACCGAAACCAAGAGGCCGTAGGTTCGATTCCCACCAGGCACCGTGAAATCGTTCTTTTCTTTGCGTGCAATTTATCATCTAATATTACCACATCATTGGCTATGATGAAAAAAAATTCCCCACTTTGTGCTCTTAGTGCCAATTTAAAGCATTTGACTTCTAACGTACGAAGCAATTTTGAAGTTTAATTCCCATTATATATCCAATTAGATACATTACCGCGTTCTTTGTATCTTACCCGAAGGAACGCCTACATTCTATCCCTGGCATAAAATTAATGAATACAGCAGTTAAGAGCAACACTCCAACTCTGATCTAAAATTAAATTCCTAATAAGAATCGATTACCAATCGTTCGCGAAAAAAATAATCTTGCTGCTAAAACGAATTTCAAACACCGCGTCTCCAGAAGCTTTTCAAAATGCGCGGACCACCTTTCGCAGCCAACAACGACTGCTCATTCGTTTCCTTGATGGAGAAGAAATCTCAAATCAATAGCAACCTTACTATCGCTGACGCTCGATGCCTATGCTAGATTAATGATTCTTGGGTGATGTGTCCTTTTGTTATTTTTTCTCTTAGGTCGTCTTATTGTCCCTACCTTTTTGAAGGACCTTTTGTTTCAGAAGTCGTTAATGTACTTCCTTTTCTTCAACCTACAACCCAAAACTAGCATGCTGCTTCCATTCGATCGATAAATTTGCCCTTTACAAAATCACTCATTTTGAATTAGAGAGCCATGTGGAAAATGAATATTATTGTTAAGAAATTGTCAAATCCCAACCCAACTTTCATATTTCTTTTGCTGTGTTCTGTTTAGATATAAAAGGATCTGTTTTCTAAATAAAAGTATCTTATTCTATAGCCCTTCTTTTCAAATAAATATTAAAAAAAGGTCAGAAAACAATAGGCATATTTTACTAGGTCTTGAGTATCTGAAATCTAAACACATGCTGCAGGTAATAGTGTTCGCAGATAACTCGAAGCGTGTGAAAAGATATGAATTTAGAATATGTGAGAATTACAGTAAAACTCAACTTATTATGAACCGGCAAAAGTTTCCGGGTTTAGCGAGGGAATTCTGGATTTTCTTTAATGTAAGACTCAAGTGCAATATAATTTAATCGCGTTTAGTAAATAAGTTGTCTGTTGGCCCAGAATTTAGCAAACAAAAAGTGGGGCGAGTTTTTAAACACACTGTATAGAATTTTAAAAAAATCAGTGATTGAGGGTGCCTTTTTAACTGAAGCAAATATGATGCAAAACGTTCCAGCACTTAAGATCGGAAATCATCCGAGAACTTTCTTCTTTTTCAGAATAATATAAGAAGAAATTTACAGTAAATGCTTTTTTGAGGCAATAGATGACACTGGTGAATATGTGTTTAATGCACTAAATATTTTATGACGAAAATTATAAATGAACATAAATAGTGCAAAATAAATAAACAACTAAATACCACTTTTTTAAGAATCTCCAAATAAATCTAATTTGGGGAATGATTACCAATTTAAATTTCTTTATATTATGATAATGATGTTTTTTCATTTAACTTATTGAACTGAAATTCAAGTGGTAATATAATTCTTTGTACTTTAAATTTTGAGCAATTTCAAAGCTGTATATTATTGTGTGTATGTTGTATGTACATATGTTACCTATACAGCCTTTATTTTCAAAGCT
>QLNU02015360.1:33150506-33163311 GCA_006491805.2 Dysdera silvatica
ACCAATTAATTTAATAATTTAATTATATTTTATTATAATTAATTATAAAATAAAGAATTAATTAGAAGGCTTGACACCTGTTTGGAAAGACTTTAATGGAAAGTTAATGAAATTAACACATGAATTTACAATAAACTGATGATATAACTACACAATGTATAATATTTTATACATTGTATAATATTGTATATATTAAATACAATGTATAATATTGAATACATGATTTCTAATAACTTTTGACACAAGCCAAATTTTTAATACATCACATAATAAAAATAAAGAATCAGGTATTCATGAATAGCAATTCTTTCCAAAATAATTTTACTTGAAAATACAAACTACATAATAGAACAGCATGTAACCGAAAAACAAAATACAGAATAAATTACAGTTACGTGAGATATTTGTAATCCATTGTATTCGAAGGGTTTCTTCACTTGGACATTCGCGAAAGGATATTACTTTTTCCTTACTGCGATTTACAAAATGGAACACAACAATATACTCCCATTATTATCACAAATAAATATCATGTAAAAATTATAGAAAACCCAGAAACCCTTTTTAATCTTCGGTTAACTGCTGCAAACACATGAAAGCATATGGCATGTTTGTACCTGTGATTTGGCGTCCCCTATGAACAACCCCAGTAATTACTCCAAAAGGAAGTGGGGACACAATTGAAATTCACATGAGCGGGCCTGTAGTAAATCTGATTGGCCTTGGTTTATGTTTAGAAGTCTGACAAGTATCTCATTCACTTTAAGGACTCGGTCACAATGCAGATTCGTTCACGAGCGACACAGCTCTACTATAGGATCTTATGATGGTACTTGAGGATTAAATCTGGTAGAAATATACTATATACCGAGCGTACTAATATACCGAAGATCAGATTCTTCTATATTTTGTGCTTAATTAACTAGATGGAGGGGAATCCCGAAGCTTTCGTTCAACGCCAGTCTTTTGACTTGAGTTCTCCACAGGTAAAGCTTTTAATAAAGTACCTTCTGTCATGACCTGTTGCGGACGTTCAGATGGAATGAAAATACGTGTTTGAAAAAATAGGAGATAAAAATTGATAGAAAAACTTTGAAAAAAAACCCAAAAAACAAACTAAAACACGGTGATAGGCTACAAATTAATTTGTATTCATAACATTAAATAACGTCAAATATGTAATTATTGGTGACAGTATAGAACACGTAACCCAATGCTTTTTTCCTCTTGAAAAGAGTCAAAAGTAGTTAAAAATGGGCTTTTCACGTCACAGACTGTGTGACGTCACACATACATTTATCTGGACCTGCAAGTGCATTTTCACGTGTTTCTTCTTTGTTGTTATGTTCGTTGCAGGAAATCGTATGTGTGAACGGTAGACATATTTTTTTTGTTGAAAACACTTCCTGCTAAAAAGCACTAGTGAACATGTCCTGTACTATGGCCCAATTATAAACTGGTGCTTGTGCAGAATTTGTCCCCAGTGATTTTTAGTGTTAAGTGTTTCCAACATGCATGGCAACAGTGTCATGACTTGCCGCCATGTTGTTTACCTCATGTTACAAGGCTCCGTCTCCTTCCTCCCTGCCACTTTACTCCTGTTTAATTTCATCCCTTTCCTCTTCCTGGTTCTCTCCTTCCGTCTTTCCCCCCTCCCCTTCCTGCATTCAGGCAACTTCAAAAAGGGGTACTAATCGTCAGTTATTTTCTCTGTCAGACTTTTGTGGCTGGAATATTTTTTTTATGGCGCTCCTTGTCGTAGCCTTGTATAACCACAAATACATCACAGACAACACCTCAATCGCATTTAAGTTGCTTTCACTGAACCTACCTCTATTATGCACATTTTCACCTCTTTTCCTATGCAGCTAGTGAAAGGGGTCATCCGCATTAGGCTTAGCACCTCCTTGGAAGACAACATGCGTGTGACATTCTGCTGGCGATACAGAGTTTCTAACGTCACAACCCCACCCACAGCGACTTTTGGACTCTTTTCTAGAGGAAAATTGCACTGCAGGACGACTTCTGTACTGTCACATGTGAACTCAATTTTTAATAACAATTGGAGGTAGTTTTCTGTTTTGATTCCTCCTAAAAAATATATGGCAGGAAGGCGCCACTACACTAGACGTGACTCACTTGATTCTCGCCAGTGTTCCCAAGACTGGCAATTAGCACGAAGTGACTAGCCAACATGTTGTTACGCCTTTCCGGACTACAGGATTTTTGTGATTCAACATTATACTGATTCACGGGTACTCAAATCCTATTTGAATGGTCGTCAAGGTTGCAGCCCGAAGTGGCAGGGGTGTGTGGGGGGTCTCCCCCCATGACTCCTTCACTGATTCATGAAAATTACAAAATATCTTGTAAACAACATGGCAGCTTGTCACAAACCCATCTAGTGTACTTTCTAATGATTTCTAGAGGACAGAGAGGGAAGTGGGTTGTGTGTTTTGCAGTTACACCCACAGGAATTTGGATCTTAACGGGCATGACTATAATTCTGTTATTGCTTTAAAAAGTTAGTCATTCCGTTGAGAATTTAATTGGGATCAATGTATATTAAATTCTTGTCGCCAAGCCGATTCGAATGTCTCTAAAACTCTATATAGCATAAGCATGAGTTTAATACCATTAAATAATCTAAAGAGTATGTTTGAATTGCAATGAATTAAACTATTAATTGGTTGGTTCATTGTATTTTAATGCATACAAAACAATCATGGTCCTTCTGCACAAAACAAGAATTATTAATTAAAAATCCCTTTTGAAGGGATAGGCCAATGATCTGAAATAGCGGTTGTTATTTTATTTTATGATAATACAGAGCGAAATGTAAACAATTAAAACCCATTCGAATCAACGAAATACAAGCAGACAAAAATCAATTCAATATGATTATTTAATGATGAAGCTTTTAATATAATGAACAAATTTCTTGTCATATAAGATAAACATAGTTTCAATCATCCAAGGATACTTTTGTTAAATAAATAAAATTATAAACAAAATTTCTAAAGCAAATATTTCACAGTTACACAATATTACCTTCCAATTTTATTAAATTTCCAACTGAATTTTAGTATATAGGATAGAACACCTATACTTAGGGGATATTCTTATAAGAACTAGAAATTTTTAAATTTATCAATTCTTCCCTTACAAAATTATCAGCTCGACCCGCACATTTTTCGCTCAGAGTTTAAGCTGGGATTTTTACTTCTTCCCGGGAATTTTAAATACTACTTTAAAACATAATGGATGCCGGAGGCACAGGGTACTAATTTAAATTAAAGAAAATTGAAGGAAAGGAAATTATTTTACTTGCATATTAAGGCGTCCTTGTCTTGACCAATTTTTGGGAAAGGTCGTTACACCATCTTCGTTAAGGGACTTTCAGACGCACACTGTTCACTTGCTGGAAGTCTTTTCTCCTGCGAAAAAAGACGCTGTAGAGGGTTACCAGCCAAGGTGATTGCACCATCCAGTGAAACCATTTCTCTCCCTGCCCTTGAGCGAGGGAGTAACTTTTGGGATGTGCGATAGAGCTGGGTTCTGACAACCTAAACTTTTCCTGGACCGTAACTGTGATGTTCAAGTTCCGTGATATATCTTAGTGATGTTATGTTGATCTAGCACTTTCTCACCACCAGTTCTTGGTCTGAGTGGTCAGAGCGAAGTCCTGGCTAGACTTACGTTTCTTCAACTCACTTTGAGTGTACGCTTGGGAGTTCTGAATTATTTTGTAGATTTACCGAATGCAAACTTCAGCCGTATCCTCACTAGCATGTGTGTCTGGTTTATTAAATGGGCCAATTTTAGGGGAACATAAAAAAGTCAAAAACGTTGATGTGGATCTGAGATAGAACGTAATAAATTTATAAGTTAAGTAGAAAAGTATCGTTAATTATGGGAAGAAGAGAGTATAGGAATTTTTAAGCGATAAAACATTGACATAAATTCTGTTACAAGTGATGTTTCCTTTACACAAGTATTGAATTAGTTATTAGAAAAAAGTCACTTCCGCGATGATGTAGTCCCTTCAGCTGGACTTTCTTTTCGTTTACAGGATCTCCCAAATGTCAATGGTATATAAACTTTCTAGTTCTCTTGAACAGGTTTATGAGGCATTGAATACTGGTTGTTAAAGGAAATCTTCAGTCTTTGATATAAGGGCAGCTGTTTGAGACCAGTGATCCATCCAGTTTTTTATTACAATCTTCTTAAATTTTTAATACACTTTAATCTGAAATTTAAAACAAATTCGGCAAAAGCGAGAAAAATAATAACAAAACTAATACATTTCTATGCAGATTAATATTTATAATCATGAGTGTGTATGTTTTTGATTGGGCCGCCTGTATGTTACTTTATTTTTATTTAATTTTTATTAACACATTGAGTGCCATGCGAATTTATAAGGAAATCCCCGTCAGGCCATACTCGCTGCTTAGAAGTGCACTGGTATTGCGGTATAGCAATGCGATTTTTTGAAAAGAAATATTTAAATACATTAATGATACAATCCTGTAATACATAAAAATTAAGTGAATGTTGAATAAATTTTAGGTAATTACTTAAAACGATGTAAATTTTTTAGTTTTGATATCATATTTTACACTGTCAGTCACCGGTGACTGACGCGGCCTGAACGCAAAGTTCAGTGTCGGTCACCAATGACTGACGTGGTACTCAACGTGTTAAAGTTAATTTCTAAATTTCAACCTCACATTTGTTTAGAGACATTTTTTATTTATTTTTAGACAGCAGCGAGGACAAGTGAGGGAATGAGATTTTGGAAAGTTTTAACTATTTTAATAAAATAAAAAATTAAAATTTGAAATTTAGTTTCTATGATTATTTGAAATGCATGTTGATAAGTATTTCTCCCCCTCCCAAAATTACATATAATTTGAAAAACAACTGTGAAATATGCTGGAGACATGAAAATGACTGTTTTCACGAGAATGACCTGGGTGTAGAAGTCTCACCCACTTGCCTTTCAGTGATTCCAGTAAGATACTAATGAAATACAATAAAACTAAATTACTGGAAAAAACTAGATAAGAGAAACCACAGAAACAACAAATTCCAAAGGGAAAGCTACATCCAAATGTTTCGGAATGAATGCGTACCTATTCTGTGCACATAAAAGGGCCAGAGCTACACTTAAAAAAATCCTTCGCCTCATATCTAGAGTCTAACTTGAATTTTGGCAACATTTGAATCAGCTTGGCGACAAGGCTTTAATATGCAATGTTTCCCAGACCTGATAACAAATTATTCTTACCTGTATCAGACAAGGATAAGTGAGGAGACCCATACACAGCCCTCCACTTTGGGACAAGCCCCTCACAGCCCATTTGGATAGTCTTTGAGTCAGGCCTGAATTAATATCATGGTGAGTCAGTATTTGCCTGTAAATTTTTATTGTTAAATAACTTCTTCTCATATCTGCATCACTAATACTCGGCAGCATTCAAACTGTCTTTCATAGCCCATTGAATGGCATTCTTCTTTCCCTTCCTTCGTTATGGAAAGGGGAAAAAAAGGTCGAACACGAATACTGGTGATTTAGAGAGTCAAGAGAGACACTAAGGTGTGACGTCAGAGGTTTTGTGATGTCACACACACAATGACTGCAAATTTGAAGTGGTTTGAAGAGGAGAGAAAACGAGATGCATTAATCCAAGAAAAGCGTAGGTAAATACTTCATACGGAACATTGATTAAATAGCCAATTCTCCAAAAGCAAACCACAGAGATGAAACAAAAAAATTCCCACAAGTTTTTTTTGTGCAAATAATTGAAAAATACCTGTTCTGAACCATACAAAATGATAAATTATTTTTATTTAAACAAAATTTTACAGGGTGAAATTAAGCACATTAAAAAGTTTTAAACAATCTATGAAATAAATGGCCTAAACTTCGTTGCTTAAAATAAAACAAATTCAGTATAATATTTTTTTGTTTAATTCTTAGTTCAAAATATTCTTGTTTAACAAATTATACCCATAAAATAATTTATTTTACTATTTTAAATAAAATGTTATGTATTAAAAACGTGAATCCTATTGTCCCATGCATAACAAATACATACTTTTTTATTTAATGAATTTATTTTTGAAGATGAGTAAAAATCTTTATAGATCTACTTTATTTCTTGTGCAATGAAACTACATTAGAAGAAAAATAAATTGAATTTGTAAAAATCATGCACAAAGGAAAAAATGTCCCATGCATAATGCGAAATCAAAAAAAATCTGAGAAACAGTAAAATCAATGAGCGTGTACAGTTTTCTGCTGGCTGTATTTTTTTAATAACATTTGGAGAAGTGTAAAACACTTCAACTTCATGTTCCGGCCATTTCTAGTTTTTGTCACTTGAAACTTCAAACTCTTGATGCTATGGCGTGCTCGTTAGCCATATTGAATTACGTTGTTCTTTAAATCATTTTGTGTGGATATTAACGTATTATTACAGGAGAATATTAGTTTGCCAAATATATTCTGTGTATTTGTACAAAGTAAGCATGGGTAGAGAAAAAAAAAGCCAGACGACGTTTTATGGGTTTAGGCGCCAGAGCCAGGCTAAAAACAAACAATGAAAATCCCATAAAATGTCAACTTTGATTAGGGGCTTGTTTGTCAATTCTACTATCGTAAACTCAGGGCGTAGTTAAACTCAAAAACAGTAGACCGCCCCGCGAAAGGAAACCTATCAGAGATCAGCAGTATAGTTTGTATATATAGCAACAGGCAAATGTACTGGCAAAACGAATCATCCTATGAGTTGATGGGGTAATTTAATGTGATTGACATGCAGGTCATACTGAGGATGGGAAGAGAAGAAAATAGAAGAGAAGAGCGGGAGCAGTGAAGGGAAGAGGAAGTCTCAATTTGACTCTGAACTTGGAGTTTGGTCGGAGCTTTTTATTCATAAAAGTTTTTTTTAGCCTTAATAGCACTTTGAACTTCATCTTGATAAGTACAATTATAGTTCATAGCAATGCCAATTTGAAGTATTCTGGCATTCAAACTACTTTTGTCATTTCTAAATTCTGCGACATGCATCCTTTTTGTGTTTATATGGGATACCACAGAAGAAATATCCTGCATTGTAGAGAGTACTTCATCAATGCGTATTTCCTTTAGGTAGCAATTTAATTTGCTAGCAGCCTCTTTTACCTACATTTTCCAGAAAACTACCACTCTTGCTTTTCCATTGATTTTGATTTTTTTCACCTCTTGAACATTTCTTACAGTAACTTTGCCAACATTGTGAACAGCAGTGTTACATATCCGAAATAATCATTTATGGTAAAAAAAACAACTGTTGATTTAATTTTAAAAATGTAAAAAATAACGATTATAACATAATTAAAAACATACAATAATAATGTTTATTTTAAATTAAAATATTAAAAATATCACAATGATGAAACACATTTTATCCCATTAAGTCCCAATTATTATATTTTGCTCAAAAGATAACCTAAATGTCAAATAATCACATTCTAATGCTTTGAATTCTCAAATTTTACCAATGTCCCCTGCATAATTTCAGCTTGTTCCATGTGTAATGCATTATAATTTAAAAAAAAAATAAATTCCTGATTTGTTTTACAAGAAATAGAATAGACAGATATTATTGTTTCAAACCTCTAGTATTGAAAAACAAATACAAGGTCATTTTATTGGTACATAATTCAGAGATTTTTGATGATGACTTACGAAGTGGAAAATATAAGATTCTGTGAATCCTGTGCTTAATGTAAAGATTATGCCATTTTCCCCTTCTGAAAGTAATTGAATTTTTTTTATTGTTTCATACTAAGCACTAATGGCGTGTATTAATATTTCTATTAAAAATATCAGTGCATAAAATATTTATCTACAATATTGGGGTCGTAAGTTATGTAAATGTCCCGTGCATAAAGCGAGAATGGGCCAAATAAGAATGAACCTAAGAACCCCCTTCTCGATAAATAAAAGCAACCCTCTGACCGCTGTTCCAGCATGGCAAAGCCTGGGAAGGAAGTTGGCACGATTGGCGATAGAGGCAAGGAAGTAATATGCAGTCATGTTAACTTTTTAATTAATTGGAATGTTATTGTTGGATCTATGGACAAAATGTATTCTGAGAAGGGTTACTTGTTAAAAAAATTCGTTTTTCAGCAACAGGTAAGTTGCATGCAAATACTGTTCGGCTTTCGATGTATAATCCTAATGTTTAGCTGTAAGTTTATATATAGTTTGTTTCATTTCTTACTGTTTTTATTTTTTTAATTTCCCTATTGTGGCCACTTTGAAGTTGCTGCAATCTTACTTTGATGATAGTCAAATTTTCTTTCATAGTTGCTATTATCTTGTATTTTCAGAGCAGTGTTTCCAACTTATCCATGAGTTGACTATAACAGTACTATATTTTTCCCAGATGACCTTTTGCATGGTCTTGGAACTTACCTAAAATATGCAATTGCAAATAATTGTCTATATATCATTTCTATAAAATTATTACTTACAGTTTAATTTAAATATAAGGTTATATACTTCCCCCAAAATAGAATGTGATAAAAAGTGTGACACACGTTGCAGAACAAACAGCTTCACTGCAGAACAGTTGCAGGGTAAATCATGTTTTTTTTTTTCATTCTTAAAATAAATAAAGAAATAAAAAAAAACCAGTCCAATAAATGTTTTCTACATTTCTATTAAAAAAGGAATTTACATTTTATAGAATTTAAAAATGTATATAAACATGCATCTCCTGCCAAACATTTTTGATCAGCTGAAGGCTTGTTGCAGAACATTGCAAAATATTCTGCTTTGGGCTATACTGCTACTGTCATGTAATTTTTTTTTAAGTATTTTTATTTGTTTTAAATTTTATATTTTAGGATTTAGACCTGGGATCACTTCATGATCCAAGCACATTCAAAGAAGAGCAGCATTTAATCGTAAGCAACCATTTTTATGTACTAAATAAAGGTTACAAATTTGTGTAAAAATGTAAATAGGCCATATTTTTTGTTTTCGTTTCATGAAAAGATTTAACATACTATGTTTAACTCCTTAATTAATCTAATATGTGAATAAAAGGTATTATTAGGTGCTCTTATTATCACCATAGACATGTGTAACTTTCCAGTACCATACAAAATAATCTGCATTTTGATTTCAGTAACTGCTTCATATGTTTCATAATAAATGGATTGTTTAAATCTAGAAATTTCAGGTTGAATGTAAAATTTGTACATTAGATTATAAACCTGATCTCTAATTATATAATGTATAGGTTAATAAAACAAATAATCATTATTGATTTCTAATATGACTAGTCTCCTTTGCACTACTTTAAGCTTTTATTTTGTAATTATATTGAAAGTACCAGGAAGGGGTAGGGCTTTGCTCTTGGATCATAAGTATTTTAACAAACGTTATTTTTATAGTTCAGTCTTGTTTTGACTGATAACTTAAAAGTAAAAAACACTTTGATTGTATAGCCACTGGAAGCAATAATAGCTGTGCATTTTTTTTTTTTGGTATTGTATCAATTAAATGTGCTTTTGAGGAATATTTTTCCACTCATTGCAGAGTACATCGACAAAAGTGTCCTTATTTGTGTAGTTTTGGCGTCTGACACGTTTGTCTAGTTCTGACCACATGTGCTCGATTGGGTTTAAATCTGGGCTTTATTTAGGCCAATCAAAAACTTGCACTTTCTTCTGCTTCATAAAGCTTTTGACATGATGTGTGTTTTGGGTCATTGTTATGTTGGGAAATCCAACGAGCGTGAATTTTCCTCCAGGTATGGGGTAGCATATGATTTTTAAGTATATCACAATATTTGAAGCGATCCATGTTTCCATTAACACAAACTAGAGGTCCTACCACGTGGCGGGAGAAACAACCCCATACCATAACCTTCCTCCACCATGCTTTTTGGTTGGAACTTGATATTTGACAGCGTTCCTTTTATTTGGAGGGGGCCGAATATACTGAATTTCATCAAATGAGAAAAGATTAAACTTGATTTCATCACTCCAGAGGACAGACGACCAGTTCTTAGTAGTCCAGTTTCGATATTTTTGGGCAAAGCTAAGTCGAGCCTTTCTATTCTTTTTAGATATATCAGAGGCTTCTTGCTTGACCGGCGGCCATTTAAATTTACTTCATTTAGACGTCTTTTTACAAGGTTCACATGGTCCTTAAAGGTCCTTAAAAGTCCTTAATTTTTTAGGAAACAATTTTTGGTCCTTAAAAGTCCTTATTTTTGCCCAAAATCTGCTAAAAGTCCTTAACTTCGTTCTTTTATTTCTCAACATTTGTCTGAAGTATGTTTTAGTTAAAATTTTTATTACTGCCATTCTTTTCACAATATGAATCAACATAAAGAACATAAAACTTCATACCATGCAGGTTGTAATATGCCTTTTACGAACAATGGGAAGATGCATAGCGGAGAACTAACTCCCTCTGGGAATATGCATAGAGAACTCTCCCCCCACCCCACCTTGGAACTTGCTGCGGTATTTCCTTAGAACAAGAATGACCAATACATCTCCTACCTCTTCCAAATTCAGATTTAAAGTGCAAGGCTCCTTAGGTACAGCTTGAGTACCTTGAGCACTCTAGGTACCGCAGCCGTTTCCCCTGCCCCCGCCACAGTGTGTATTTCATAATTAGATAGCAGCTGTGAGAAGTTTTACCTTACTCTGTATGTGTCTAGTGTTCATCCCAGCTATTTTTAGGAGGGTAGATCATCCTACCTGATCGTTATAATTAAGCTAGCTACCTACCTACCTACCCAAGAAAATATTTTGTTCTGGAAAATCGCGGTTGAGGGGGAGGGGGGGGGCATTTATGATTACCTTATATCCATTATTATAAAATAACGATATTTTTATAAATAAATTTAGTTTATTTAATGGTGAAATTTTTTATTTTCCTGTTGTTTGGTGAGGGTTGTTTTTCACAGAATTTTTCATAATTTAATACTAAGTTGGCTGTGATAGACATGTCTTTTGAGATAGTCTCTAAGGAAGAAGTCCAATGGGGTAAGGTCCGGTGACCGTACAGCCAGCTCACACTACCACCCTAGCCAATGACCTGTTGGCGGAAGGTTTGGGATAATAATAATTGTACTTCTGTTGGATGGTGAGGAGGAGGAGCGCCGTCATGTTGGAACCACATGGTTCTCCGCTCACTCAATGGAACATCATCCAAAATATCCGATAGTACGCTCTGTAGCAGCTGCAAATATCGACGTCCCGTTAATGTGCCCTCGTAGTACATAGGTCCAATGAGTCTGTTGTTCAAAATACCGCACCACACATTAACAGACCACCACCACACCTGATGTCGGACTGGTCGTCTCCATAAAGGATTTTCGAGAGCCCAATAATGTCCGTTGTGTCTATTTAACACCCCGTTGCGGGTGAATTTTGACTCTTCCGTCCAAAGGACGTACACTAAAAAATTCGGCTGCATATCTAAGGTGTTCATAACAAAGTTGCATCAACAAAAACGTCGCTCAGCAGCCCCTGAAATTAGTAACTGCAGCAGCACTCCACGGTAGGGGTGAGCTTCCACTTGCTGCAAGATTTGCCGCACACGACGGCCTGTTAGGCCACACATCATACCAACTTCTCTTGAACTGCACCGTGGGTGGGCCCAAACATAAGCTAAAACGTCCTCTGGTTGCACACCCTGACTTACACATGCGTGGCGACCTGAACGGGGACGAGGTGTAACGCTACCCATCTCTTTCAGCCGTCGAACCACATTAGTGATGGTCATTGCAGTCGGATGGGGTCCCAAAATAAAACGGACGGCATATTGTTGTGCACTTTCTCTTGCATTACGACCACATTCCCCATATAACAGCACCATCTCGCAATACTCGTTGTTGGAATATTTCACAATGTACTATGTAACTACAGACGTTTAATGCACGGTTTCACTTCTCACACTGTCTTACACTCCTTGCCTGGCCACTATTTTATGCTTACCGATAACGTATGACGTAGCGTACACATTTGCATATCATGCGCTTTGTGACGAGATTATGTGTGCAATGAAAGTATCGCCCCTATCCGAAGCTTCTCCTCCACGCAGAGCTGTACGAAGGGAAAGCTGTCACGCAGGGGCGTCCTGTACCCATTAAACTTCCTAAATCACGATTTTTGCCCTATTAAGGTGGTGAAAAAAATTTGTTTAATCGTATCTAAGTTCTGAATTATTCCGCTAGGGACGCTGCACGCAGTCTCATCTTGTAGCGCATAGTCACTTTACTATACCTACACATCACGTTCGTACATATAGCTCTCTCTGTTCGACAGTTATCTGCGTGTATAAGGACTTTACTAACCACCTTGTATATTAAAAATATTGCATATATTAACGTAATATATTAATATATAAAATCATTATTAAAAAATCAAATCAGAGAGAACTATTTTTTCAAGGAGAGTACCCGTTTGTTTATTTTAAATTTCAGATATTTCTGTAAAAGAGTATGTATAAGTTTTCTTAACTTATACTTCTAATCTCACCCAAGTTTTTAAGTTTTATCTTAGCTAACATTTTATGTTGTCTTGTTTAACCACTGAAAATAACTTCATATTTCTTTTTTTCATTTCAAATTCACTGATAGAATCCTCAATCAGTTTTTCTTTATTTTCATTTCAAATTCACTGATAGAATCCTCAATCAGTTTTTCTTTATTTTCAATCACTAATTTTCTTTGAATACTGATTAAGCACAGTCCATTTAAACGGCCCTCACACACTGTTGATC
>QLNU02015360.1:33178297-33244376 GCA_006491805.2 Dysdera silvatica
GCCATTTTCTAAATAACGAAGATAGTGGAAGTCTATAGGATAAGCCATGTTATTTTTCATTTATGCAAAGATTTGAAAATAGCCTAAGTAACTGTTTTTAATGATAATAATTCCTTAAAATATCCAATTAAACCTAAAAAAGCCTACCTGGATTTATTTAAAAAAACACAAAATATCTTGGGTTTTATTCAACCCTAAAAGGATGCATTATTTTAGTGTTACTATTATCTTCAGTGATATGAGAGTTCCAATATGTAATGACATTTACATGAGGGGACAAATGCATATATTATTTATCTGTCGTTGGATGATGTTTATTAAGTGGAATAAGTTTAGACCTTATTTGAAGATACTGCAATATTTGGCATGGTGAAGCAATGGAGAATACAAATGTAAGGCAGTCTTTGGGGAGGGTGGAGAGCATATCAAGATTTATAAATTTTTGCAGAGCGATAACGAGGATATCAATAAATGAATTCTTTATTTTATTTTGCAGAGTTCTATAATCGTAAGATCCTACAATGTTTTTAATTTTAATAGTTATATTTTCTATTTATACAAAAACAAAGACAATAATTGGCTAATTTTATGCACATGTCGATAGTTTCAATGTAACATATCAATGAAATAGGAGCATACAGAATTCATCATCATGATCATTTACTCAATATTGTGGAAGTGAGTTTTTAAATGTTTTTTTTTTGAGTCAGGCAAAATTAGGGCAACCCTGGTGTTGAATGCTGTACACCCCTATTTTATTGACACGTTATATGCTTATTATAGAAACATAAAGATAACCAGTTATTATTGAGCTTATTCTTATATTATTAATAGAAAACTACATTGATAAGAAAAATATAAATTCCTTGAAATTAAAAGTATTAAATTTTATTATTATAAAGTGTTACAAAATATGATAAAGAATTTACTCATCGATATCAGTGATAACACTGCACAAATATTTATAAATGTTGACCAGCTTTACTGTTTTGTCTGCATCAAGGTGGTTATGGAGTGTTGACCATACTATACCAAAAGTTTAAAAAATTCACTCTATAGCAACAGAGTTTGCAGCACTTAAGTTTGAATTGAATTTGCAAAAGTCACTCGAGAGATCGTTTCCTTTTTCTGTTCTTATTATCATAATGTTCCACCACTTTGCATTTGGGAACATCTTCACATGCCCAGAAAACATTGGAGGGTAATATTCCACATACGTAATTGTATATGGCAAACATATGTGGGTATTTTTCAGTTAACTAGTTTTCTGTTGCATCTTCTTGGGAAGTACAGAGTCTCTTTTCTCTATACTTAGGATTCATTAAATTTGCTAAATAATAGAATGGTTGAATAGCGTGATGCTTTCTTTTCAATACAATTTCCTTGCAAGGTTCTAATTCCAAACTTTCTGATAAGCAAAGCTCTAATTCTACAACATAGGGTACATTTGTATCATCCGATTGAAGGACGTATAGAATTCAGCTGACTTTTATCAACTGTTTTATCAAGTTCAAAGATTCCCTATAAATTTGCGCATTATGAAGAATTGTAGTGATAATGTTTGGGATATCACAGCATGCCGGAATTGAATTTGCACATATTTGTTATAATTTTTTACACAGTATTTGGGAAATAGGTTCTTTTTGAGTTTTATTAAGTGTTTTTTTTAGTTTTATTAAGAGTTTTTTTTTTTGGGGAGGGTCGGACAAATTTGATAACCCTGGATTGATGATGCATGGATGTCCGACACCTTGCTGTCTACCACTGCCTCTGTCATTCATCCACTTTGTCAAGTATCCAGGCAAGCTCTATTACATGGTAGGCAGGGGGGAGTGGTAATAAGATTTTAATTCTTCCTTTGATATGGTTCTGCAGACTCCTAGGGATCTGCGGACCACAGTTTAAGAACCGCTGCTTTATGGTGTCCTAAAATGCAAAAACTATGATGTTATTTCAGTTTTGCTTACTGTGTTTGCGGACTGATCTTAAATGGATGTTGCCTCTATCCACCAGGTAAATCTGTCTTTTACCAAAGTAGGTAGCAGTAACCCTGCCATGGTGGAAGGGGACCAATAATATCAATATTTATGTGCTAGAATCTTTCATTGGGAACGGTAAATTCACTCGATGCTGCTTGTGTTTTTGAATTTTGGAGCTTTGGCATGCTATGCATGCATGAGTCCAGGTTTGGCAGTCCTTTTTGATGTTTTCTATATAAAACGTTTGGTGATCAACTTGATTGTCGCTCTGATTTTGGGATGTGAGAGTTCATGTGTTGTGAAAACTTGCTTTCTAAATTGTGATGGGACGAATGGGCTTGTAAGTCCTGTGGAAGTGTCACAGTATAATGGTGTAAAAGACATTCGTAGATGTAGTTTTGTTATTTTGAGACTGGAGTCCTGTTGTAATGTTGATAGTTCCTCATGCGACTCATTCTAAGCTTTTGCGAGTGTGTCATAGTCGATTGTGGAAGGTGTCTGAATAGTGTCAATTCGTGACAGCGTATTTGCAACAACGTTGCCTGATCTAATGTAATGAATGTCCGTTGAAAATTCTGCGATATAGTTTAACTGTCAGAGTTGTCTAGGTGAAGCTTTTTCCAATTTTTGTCGAAAGGCGTAAATGAGGGGTCGATGGTCTGTCAAAATTGTAAAATTTCTGCCTTCTAAATGGTGCTTGAAGTGTTTATCACTGTAGATTGCTAGGAGTTCTCTGTCGTATGTGCTGTATTTTGATTGAGGTATGGTAAGGGTTCTTGAAAAGAAACTTACAGGTTGTTTGATGTTATTTTTTTTCTTGCTGCAACATGGCTCCGAGGATGAAGTCATGGTAAAAATTGAGCATTCCAAGGAATCAACGCATGGCAATAGCAGATCGTGGGGAATGAAAAATTTTTGATGGCAGTGGTTTTATATCCATAGCATTGATTTTGTATCCTAAAAATTGTATTATTTTTACACTGAAGATGTACTTGGAATGGTTTATACACAGTCTATAGTTGTCATGTCTTTGGAAGAGCAATTTCAGGTGGTTCAGATGTTGCTCCTTATTCTATGATGCTGCTAGAATGTCATCCAGGCAGCAAAATACGCAATCAAAACCTGAGAGTATGGTGTTCATAAATCTCAAAAGTCTGTGATGTTTTTCTGAGTCCATATGTCATAAAAGGGAACTCGAAGAAGCCAAAGGGAATGGTTATTTCTGTTTTTGGAGTATCCTCCTCGTGTACAGGTATTTGTTGATATGCAGGAATTAGATCTATTAATGAGAATAGTTGCCTCATGAAGAATTTGGGTGCAGTCTGTGAGAAATGGTATCAGATAACGATCTGGCACTGTATTTTTGTTGAAGGTGCAATAATCACCACATGGTGTCCAGTCACCTGATTTTTTTATCGTTAAATGGAGAGGGCTGGTCCAACTGCTTTTAGAGGGACAACATAGTCCGTATTCTAACATGAAGTCGAATTTTTTTTGAGCTACTTTAAGCTTTTCAGTGAAAAGTCTTGGATGAGCAAACACTGGTGGTCCCTCAGTTTCAATAAAATGTTCTATGTTGTAGCCTTGAATTTTTGTACTCAACATTTTTGGGTGAAGTAGACTAGGAAATTGATTACCTGGTCTAATTCTTTTTCCACTGACGTTTTTCTTCTATGACTAACGTTTAAAAAGATAATTGCGGGAACATCTATTTTAAACCACTCTGTATAGCAGTCATTATTGAACATTGTTTTTTATGGACCACCACTATCAGTTCTAACAGCTGTACTGCTATTCTAAAGGCTGGCTGCTATACATACGTTACTATGGATGACACTGATTTCTTCACCAACACTTACACACCTTGTCTGTTTTCGAACTTCCCAATTATTTGACCTTAGCTATAGTCATCCAGATGTACTCTACTGAGCATTTTGTCTATAGCACAGTGTTGGAAACTAATTGGATATAACAACAGTACATACAGCTTATTACCTTGCACATAACTGTTGAACTGCTGCTTTTATCTTTTTCAGCGATACCATGTGAATCTTGTGTCTACTATTCAGAAATTTGCGTGTCAGCTTTATATTAAATGACCAGTTATGCAATTACCCACAGCCTGTTTTGCTTTTGTGGTTGAAATTTTTAAAAGTAGTTCTAGATGAGTCCTTAAATTTTGCACATTGGTGTATTATAGTCAGTTTCATATTTAGTTTGTAGAAGAGAGAACGCTATACTGGTCTTCAAAATTAAGGCAATAAACACAAAAGTTTAGTTAACAAAGTAATGAATGTAATGAAATGAACTTTACATATGTGTGTGTGTGTGTGGGGGTTAATGCTTGATATTGCAAGTCTAATTCTGACTCCATTTTTTCAATTGCATAAACTTGCCTTTGGCCAATGTGTTATATTGGACGCATAAACCAAAACCCGGATGTGTTCCCTTGCACGTTGAAGTAAATATCAAAGATTATGTTGCAGCTTGCAGCCTCTGGGAAAATTTAGGATTATCACCAGAACGAAACGGTATCATACACAGCTTCTTGAAAAATTTAAAAGTCTTTAACGAAAAAACTTAACGTTTATTTAAGCAATCAAAACATGTTAGAAAAATTAAATTTTGAAGAAATTACCATTGACCCTCAAAAAAACAACCACCATGACCGGCGCAAATCCAGACTGCAGCTTCAAAAGGTAAACGAAAAGTTCTGCTTGATTTGTTTTTTTATGCTGCCTTTTATGCGTTCTCTTCGCGTCAGTGCTGCCGCACTTCAACTATGTTATGCCGCGTCTGGCGATCCGTCTCTGGCAACGGTATTCCCGTGCCCATCCCCTCCTGTCTGGCACTAGATTGCAACATATGCATACGTAGAACGTTTTTCCCACAACATGCATATGAACATGAAAAAATTAATGTGTGCAAATGTGCCCAAGTTATTGACCTATGTAAAGGAAATCTGAAACATGACACACATACTTTGTTGCTTTAATTCTATATCAGAGTATATGGTCACCAGTTTGTAAGGTGTGTAGTATTTGTATAGTATGCTTGTGAGAAACTAAATACTTCATTGATGTAAATTTATAGAACTTAAATTTTGAAACTGACTTGATAATTTAGAACCATTTTTAAATGTGACTTTTGTATGCATTTGAATGTTTTGCATATATTTTTTTTAGCTATGATAAGCTACAATATAATTATTGGAGACACAATTACTAAAGTTCTTAGAAGAGTTTTTGGACGTAAGTTAGTTCCGTTGTACTTGTTTAATTCATAATTTAATATATTTTTCTTTGGTTTCTTGCATAACACAGTTAAATGCATGTATTTGTTTTTATAAGAATACTATTTATGATAGCTATGTTAAAATCGTCAAAGTGTGAGCAATTGCACATCCATGTTTACTGTAAAGGATCTTGGAAAAAATAATGTTTCTACAGTGGTAATAGCGTGCGGTTATCCTGAATTTGACTCCTAACTGTGCCAAAAAGCATGTGTTTATCAACTAACTGATCACCACAGTCCATGGGTTAGTTCCCTAGACCTCAAGACATTTGGATTCCTCTGAATGCTATAGGTACATGCACAGTATGACTCTTGCTGTCGGGATGTAAAAATTCACACAGACATACGGCATTCAGCATTTTCAAAATATTTTGCAGTATGTAGTGCCATGTATCGAGAATTTTTTTATTTAAAATAGCTGCTTCTGTTTAAAGAATAAAAAACAACCCTCCATTCTGACAGTACGTATTATTGTGCAAACTGCACATTAATGCAATGCTTTTTTTTTTTAAAGGAATTTTTAAAGTTTTTCCAAACTTTTGACTGATTCTGTATCCGATTCTGATATCTGATTCTGACTGATTGCTGTAGAGCAGCACACAAAGCACTCTCATTGGCTGATTGTTTTTTGTAATGTGAACCTCCCTTCATAGGTTTTTAGCATTTAAAATTAATTTCTGTAAATTTTTTAAAAATTATAATTTAAAAACCACATTCTAATGAATCGATGCTATAACAGGTAGCTTTATGTAGGGTCTGAGTGTAATCATAAGGTTCATGATCATTGTCCTTGAGAACACTAGACCTGTTTTGATTTCCACTAAGCTTGGTTATATTTGTGAACTTAATGTCAAAGTCAAATTATGTCATTGGTTTCATTCAGGTATGTGGATGGGAAAATATTGCATCAAAAATTTTCCATCCTGAAAATTTTCTATGTAAAATTTTTCGGTCTTGAAATTTTAAAAATTAATTTTTCTTTTAAAAAAAAACATTACTTTTTTCTTTTTCTGGACATACATAATTTTAAAAATTTAAACAGAAAAAACATATTAGATACATATTGAAAATATTATCTGTCATTCATAATTCCTTTCTCTCCTGACTACATAAAACAGAATCCTTTGCGAACATCAGTTTTTCTTTCCCCATCTTATTAAAATATACCTCACATTTTCATTAAATCATTTTAAATTTCATCAAATATTTAAAGTTACCAAACATTTTCAGCTGATGCCCGTGTCTTCCCACTGTTTGAGGTATCGCAGGGGCTCACACCCTCTTAATTACTTCGAAATAATGCTGGCAAGTAGGGATATGAATTTTAAAATAAAAGTCATTTTTACATGCAAAAACATTATGTACTAAATATTAGTAAATAGCCTACATATAAAATTTAATATATGAAAAAAAAAAATGAAACTGTTGCAGAAAAAAAAGATACATTATATCTCATTATGATTTTTGTTAATAGTTTTAGAATTCACATTTTTTAGTTTTGAGTTTTATTTATGTATTTAATGCAATATATTTTTGTATTTGTTAAATCAACATTCTTAAAAGTGCCAAATATAAGTTATCGGTACCATTATCATACTACCTATCAACCCCTGACTCTCTTACTGAACTGTTATGTAGTAACAGGTTAAAGTAATAGTTACTAAGAAGTAACAATAACGAGTTTAATCAATAATATTATTCCAAAATTTTCTGTGGACCAGTATTTCTTTCTGAGGGGGGTAAATATGAGTCCGGTGATCACAGTTTGGGTAGTCGTGTAGCATATAGAACAATCATTATTTAATAACTGTTATATTACGCTTACACTAGATATTTAGTAATGTAATGGAAGTGAGGAAAATTTTCTGGAATATTCACATCACTAATCCCATTCCAGATGACCTGTTATGCAGTTTTTGGATGTAAAAAAAATGAAATAAATAAAAAAACAAATAAATCAACTAATTTCAAAAAAATGAAAAATACTAATATTTACAAAATATTAGTATATGAATTTTGCATCAATGTTTATATATAAAATGGATGAAATGTGTATTTGGCTTTTGATATAACCAGCTACATACAGTGTGGCCATAATTGAACTTCCCCTGTTCAGAGGCTTCTTCTGTAACTTATGTTTACCAATAGTCCAATCAGTGTAGGATTCTGTGTGAAAAGTTTTGAAGAACTTTTTTTTTCTATATTCCTTTATGATTGTTGGGGTGCTAAACATGAATTCCACCTTGGCCACCTAGACCACAATGGTCTCCACCTTTTAACTTTCCTGTTTAAAAAGTTACAAGCGAAAAATCATTAAAAAAAGTGGATTTTCTCGTTTTTTCCCCCTTTTATTTTATAAAGGGTTGAAATTTTTTGAACAAATTACTACATCAAATTAAGCTTATGAGATTTCCCTTTACTTTTCCGTATATTTTTTTTTTCCAAGATGAATAGTCACATTATAAGAGTAAATGAATTTTAGCTATAGATTGAAATTCCAGCATCATAGGGCGAAAACATGATCCGATCACTATGCATTCATTTTAATCACTAACTTAAAGCTCTTGAGTTACTTATAATTGCATTTAGACTATTTTAATATTTGCATTACCTATTTTGACACTTTTAGCTATTTAAAAAGTAGTGCTTGGTTACTATGCATCTATTTTAATCACCGATTTGAAGCTCTCGAATTACTTCTTTGTAGTTCCATTTGACTACATTAACATTTGCTTACCGAGTTTTAAACCTTTTATAGCACTAACAAAATAAAATGAAATTGGGAGACTAAGAAAGATATAAAAACATAAACACTCCAAAGTTGATGAGAATGACAATTTTTATTTTTCTATTAATTTCTAGTCATTCTGTGTCAAGTGATCCAATGGAAAAACTTTACCCCTTGGATTTTTTTTCAAACTTGGCTCATTAGATGTACACCCAGAGATAGTGAAAAATCTAAATTTTCAGATTTTGAACTGCAGTATTTTTTAAGTTATAGGCCTCTGAAATCTGAAAAAAAAAGATGATTTTCTGCTTATGTGCAGTTACAAAAACTATTATTACTCAAGCTGGAAATGAGATAGATGGATGAAATACAAACCTTGTTATAGACTATTTTATAAGCTTTCATATGATATCCAACATGACTAGTTTTGGGCAGTTTGGGATTTCAAGGTAATGACATGAACTCTTTGACCTTGAATTTCTCAAAAAGTGCTATTTTTAAAATTATGAAAAAATCATACATAAACTTGCCTATCTTAGCATCATTTCTGGAAAGTTTCATCTTGGGGCGGGAATGGAGTCATATTTTGGTCATTTAAAAAAAAAACTATGCCAAGGAAAGACCATCTGCATAAATGGAAATTTTTAATTTTAGTCCACACTTATCAATTACTTTGGCAAGAACAACTATTTTTAAAAGTAAGAAACAGTGCTATCATATTATGCTAAAATAAATGAAAAAATTTACCCAGTTGAGGGGAGGAGGGAACAGATGGACGAGACCAAGGCAGGTGTGTCTTAAGAAAATTACATCCTCTAAACACTTACTTGTGAATTTATGGAAAACTGTACCTTTTTACAAGTTTATGCTGCCTCAGTCCTTTTTCTATGTTACTAACTTCAACGATCCCCTACAAGGTAACTCTCAAGAGCTGTGGTTGCCAAGTCCATTTCTTCTGTACAAAGGTAATAAGTGCTGCCAGCAAGATATCTGGGTTCCACTAGATTCAGAATTTTGAAAATTTTCACTGACACTTAGATTTCTTCCTTTAAACTTTTCTATTAGCTGATTAAGCATTTCACAATCTGAATTATTTTCCCCAATATCATGTACATCCTTACTTGTTCTTGTCAATACTTTGTCTGTTAAACATCTTTTTATTTTGCTTAATTTTTTATCACAGTATGATGGTGTATGTAACCTTTTCTTAACAATCGGTGATTCTTCAAGGGTGCTAAGAGATTTAGTAAGGTATTCTAAACTAATACCTATGTCTTCAAAGTCTTCATCTGCCTGACTAGGGCCTGCCATGCTAATTGCTACTGAGCTGTCTTCTGTTTCGTTTCTAGATTCATTTATTTCCTACAACTATTACATATTTTCATATCCTTTTCAAAGATGTCCCATAAATCACACATCCATTTTGTTTTACTATTTTTGTACCCTTCTTTGTTAAAAGGGTTACAACAAAAAAGTGGTAATTATAGACCTACTTACATTTTCAGCCATGGTGGAAACTCATAATTATGCACATCGAGAATAATGATGTAAAAAATTTAATGCAGACTGTGCAGTGTACATTCACTCTATGAGAGTTAAGGCAAAACTGAATGCTAGCTGTTGAATTGTCACTTTACATGCAACAATTTATAAGGCTTCAACATAAAATACTCAGAACTGCACCTGAGTAATATCTCAGTGTCTTGCTTACAGATCGTTTCCACCTGTTTATAGTCATAAAGGAGAATTTCTATGGTTTCTTGAACACTGTTCTTCCACCTCTTTTTACTGGGTGAACTAATTTAAACTATTCTAGCATGGTTGCATATATAGTGGCGTAGGCAGAAAGTTCATAAGGGGGTTATAGGCTTAATGGGAGGGGTTACAGAGCTACAACTCATATATTCCTATGTTAAATATACAAAATTTCATTGCAATGGGGGGGGGGGGGTTACAATCCTAAAACCGCCTCCTGGCTATGCTTCTGCTTGTATAATAACACTGTTCTTAACTTATAATAATGATAGTGGTTATTTCCCAACAGAATTAATTGTTGTGTAAATCAAGTACTTGATTATTAATATATGACATAACCGTAACTGTGGTTAGGATGTTATTGTTTTCTTGTATATATGCTAGCAACAATGGCAGTAGATTCCTTTCTTTACGTAGCATTTATTTTCTGTGTGTTCTTTTGTAGCAATTAAACCTGAATTCACTTTGCTTGTTCGTACTGTCCATTCAATAGTTAAGAAGTGATTTTCTATTATGTTATGGTTCCATCACCTTTCCACTGTACCAAGTTACAAAAATAACACTTTTAAGAAGCAAGGTAAGTTAAGACTACTTCTGTTCCAGAGTTATTCAATCATGATAATTAAAGTCTTTTGGTGAACTTTTTTGGTATGATGGATAAATAATATTCAACTGATAAACTGGAAGGTGAGAGGATTTGAGTAAGCTGCAAATTTGATATTGAACTGCAGTTAACAATTCAAAAGGTCATGCTTTTTGTTTTGGGTGACTTGAGAAGACCAGACTTGCTTTGTGAAAGTGCTACAGAAGCTGAAAGGAGGACTTATGAAGCTGACTTGAAAACTTTTGAGGAATCTGATGCTGTTGCAAGATATATTATTGGTTCCAGTGTGAGATCAGAGCCAAAACAACACGTTCTTATTTGTAGATTTGGTAAGGAAATGTGGAATGCTTTGCATAGTGTATATGAACAGAAGAATGAGCACAGGCTGGATCTTCTTTACTCACAGTTGTTCAGCTATTTTAAAGATCCTACTGATGATATTGCAACACATGTGTCTAAACTTTAGAGGATTTGGTAAGAATTACAGGATGAACTTAAAGCAGAAAAGGCTCAACTTCCAAAATTGATGTTGATGAATCATATTCTCAACACTTCACCAAATGAGTATCCTGAGTTTAAAAATGCATGGGAGTCAGTCCCTAATGAGGACAGATCAATATCAAGTCTAACAGAACGTCTTTGTTTACATGAGCAAAGACTAAGTGAGATTACAAATGTTAAATCTGAATCAAGCAATGTAGTTTTGTTAGTCAAAACGAGCAACAATTTCAAGAAATGTCCTGACAAGAATGCAGATGGTAAGAAATCTTTTGAATCGAAGAAGAAATTTAAGTGTTATTACTGTGAGCGGAATGGTCACTACAAAAAAGATTGTAAGCTGCTTAAAGCAGAAGATCCGAAAAATGGAACATCACAGGAGTCAGGACAAGTTTTTGTGACTATAAAATCTGGATATGAGGATCATGATTGCTGGTTAATGGATTCATTCTCTTCTCATCATGTGACATCAAGAGCAGACTTGTTTTCATCTTACTCACCCTTTAGTGAACCGAAACCCTTTAGGTTTAGGGATGGAAGACCAACGTTTGGTGTTGTTTTTTGGTGTTGGTGAAATTCAAATCAAAATGCTGATATCAGGAAAATGGCAACAAGGTTATCTCCAAAATGTGTGGCTTGTTCCCGGTAGTGACCAGAATTTATTTTCATCTAGTGCAGCCTTGGATAAAGGTCTCCTGTGAGTATGCTGATAACAAGACTCGAGAGCTCAGAAACAAGGATGGTCAAACTGTTGCTATGGGAATTAGACAACCAAGTGGTATGTACAAACTTCTCATGTATGGTCTAGCTCCTGCAGTTGCCTGCACAGCTCATTCAAAAGTTGATAATCTTCAGGTGTGACATGAACGTCTTGGACAACAGAATAAACAACATGTGCAAAGATACCTGCAACAAAAGGGCATTACTGTGAAAGCAAATAAAGAACTTCGTGAGGCCTGCATGTCTGGGAAAACGCACAGATTAAGTTTTAGAACTTGTCAAGGTCGACCTACTGAACCTGGAGCATTAATAAATGCTGATGTGTGTGGACCAATGCCTGAAAAATCACTTGGTTGTAATCAGTATTATTATGTTATTTTCAAAGTACAGAACTGTTTATCTGTTAAAAGAAAAATCAGAAGTGAAGGTTAAACTAGCTCAATTTCTGGCAGAAGTAAAGACAATTGAACATACTGTTAGAGAACTGCTTACCGCTGGTGGAGGTGAGTTTAACAACTCTGAAGTGCAAAAAATTATACAAGAACTTGGGTTATCTCATCGAATGATAATGCCATATACACCATAACAGAATGATGCTGCAAAGCAAGAAAACCATACATTAGTAGAGGCAGCAAGGACAATGTTGCGTACTAAAAATCTACCAGAATGGGCAGAAGCTATCAACACTGCAGCTTATGCCATTAATTGTACAGGACCCGCTTCAATAGAGGGTACATCACCTTATGAATTATGGCATGGTAAGGAACCATCTATTGGTCACTTGCAAGTGTTTGGAACTGAGTGTTTTGTGCATATCCCTAAACAGAAAAGAAAGAAATTTGATAACAAGGCTCAAAAAGATATTTAGTTGGCTATGTGGAGATAAAGATGGATACTTAGTTTGGATACCAACTAAAAATAATGTAATATCGACGAGAAATGTTGTCTTCAAGGATGAGATAACTTCAAAAGTCATTTTTAGTTATCCTGGCACAATTTCAGGAAATCTCTACAAAGATGAGTTGTATGAGGGTGAAGGAACAGAGGTTGATGAAAAAGGGGAAGTGAATAACCAGGAGTCATAAAATCCAAGAAATGATTTTGGACTTTGAGACAGAAATAAGTTGAGGAAGCCGCCTAAATATGAAGATTTTGTCATGATGGCAGAAGTGCAAGAACCAGCAACTTAACAGCAAGCAATGTTCTCTACTGCAGCTGCTTGTTGGGAAAAGGCAATGGAAGAAGAACTGAATTTGTTGGCTGGAAATGAAACCTGGAAGCTGGTTGCTTTACCCAAAGGTAGAAAAGCTATTAACAACCATTGAGTGTGCAAAATTAAAAGGAAAGCTGATGGAAATATTGAGCGCTTCAAGGCTAGGTTGGTCGTAAAAGGGTTTTCTCAGGAACAAGGAGTTGACTTCAATGGAATTTTCAGCCCTGTAGTTCGATGGGACACTGTTAGATCAGTACTCAGTGTCGCAGCAGATGAGAAATTGAATATTGCCCAGTTTGATTTCAAAACTGCATTCCTGTATGGAGAGCTTACCGAAGAAATATTTATGAAACAACCATACGGATATGTGTGAGGATGGCACCGATCGAGCATGTAAATTGCTGAAGAGCTTGTATGGTTTAAAGGAAGCTCCCAGATGTTGGAATCAGCGATTCAAGGATTTTTTTCCGTATTGCAGTATTACACAAAATGACTCAGATTCATGTTTGTTCGTCAATAAAAAGGAAAAACACATATTAATTTTATATGTAGATGATGGAATCATAGTTTCAAAAGAGAAATTTGAAGAGTTCATTTTAAATCTTAAAGAAGAGTTTAGGGTCACCATAGGACCTACAAATTCACAATTTAGAAGATGGATCAATCTTCATTAAGCAAGAAGCATACTGTAAAAGAATTTTAGAATGCTTTAATATGGCTGGTGCAAATCCAGTTAGCACTCCAATAGAGAAAAGTGGTTTGTTAGAGGATTCTAATGGAGCAAAAGGTATTTGTAGGCATGTTCTATACAGAGAAGCTGTTGGGAATCTAATGTATCTCGCTGTAATATCAAGGCCTGATATAGCCTATACAGTGAATCAACTTTCCCAAGTTCCATATCAACCTCAAGAGAAACATTGGAATATGGTCAAGAGGGTAATGAAATATCTTAAAAATACTGCTAAATTGGGTATTCTGTATGTCAAATGTCAACAATGGCATGCTGGAATTCTTTAGTGATGCACAGATTATGCTGGAGATCCAACATTCAGAAGATCCACTTCTGGAATGGTTGTCAAGTATAATGGAGGAGTAATTGCCTGGTTCGGTAGACGTCAAAAATGAATCGCTCTCTCCACTACGGAGGCAGAATTTATTGCTTCTAGTCAAGCATCAAAAGTATTTGGTTTCAGAGACTGTTTAAAGAAATATGTGGTTCTGTGTTGTTTGTTCCAAATCTTCAAATAGACAATGAAAGTGCAATACATCTGATTAAGAATCCAGAGTTTCACAGTCGAAACAAACATATTGATGTTCAGTACAAGTTTGTGCGCTAAAGATTTGAAAATGCAGAACTGAATGTTTAGCATGTTTCTAGTGAACATCAAACTGCAGACATTTTTACAAAGCCACTTATAAAGGCTCATTTCTAGTACCTTCGCAATTTAATTGTAATGTTCAAATTGTAGAACGAACAGTTTAAACACTTCATCATATATTAATGTACAAGTATTGATTAGGGGAATTGTTGTGTAAATCAAGTACTACTTGATTATTAATATATGACATAACCGTAACTGTGTCTAGGATGATGTTATTGTTTTCTTTTATATATCCTAGCAAAAACGGCAGTAGGTTCCTTTCTTTATGTAGCATGTTTATTTTCTTTGTGTTCTTTTGTAGCAATTAAACCTAAATTCACTTGCTTGTTATCTTACTGTCCATTTAACAGTTAAGTGATTTTCGATTATCAGTAATTGTGAATTAAAATTAAAAATTTTTATTTATGCAGATGGTTTTTTTATGGCGTAATATTTTTTTAAAAACGACCAAAATATGATCCCATTCCTGTCCCAAAATGAAACTTTCAATAAATGATGCTAATATGTGCAAATTTATGTGTGATTTTTTTAAAAATTTTAAAAATACCCCTTTTTGAGGAATTCAGGATCAAAGAGTTCATAGCACCACCTTGAAATCCCAAGCTACCTAAAACTACTCATGTTGGATATCATATGAAAGCTTATAATCTACAACATTATTTTTATTTCATCTATCTCATTTCTAGCTTGATTAGTAATAGTTTTTGTAACTGCACGTAAACAGAAAATCGTGCTTTTTTTGGATTTCAGAGGCCTATAATTTAAAAACTATTGCAGTTAAAAATCTAAAAATTTTGATTTTTCGCTATCTCTGGTAGTACATCTAATGAGCCAAATTTGAAAAAAATCCAAGAGGGTGAGGTTCAAAAGTGCTAGAATTTTGTTTCACTTGACACAGAATAATCCTAATGTAAGTTAATTTAAGTAAAATTATGACTTTTATAAAATTTCTTAAATAATAAGTTTAATATAATTAGAAAATATGTAGAAGATCATAAACAAGAAAACGAAGGGAGTTGCAATTGTTATCCCATTAATGTCCCTTTGAAGGGCCTGGTTGATGTTCTTCGATATGAAGCCCAATGTTACCTTCTCTTTCATCACTTGATGGCTCAGGCTGTGGCTCCATTTGACACAAAGTGTCCTAGAGTATTGGATCGTCAACCTCTGCTTCCTTATCTTTGGCATTGATGCTTATCAATGGCCATCGCATTTCAGAGAGAGGAGTGAACAAAACAAACTTTTCTTACACCTACACTTTTCACTGCAGTCAGTTTTTCATTTGCAGGGTATTTGTTGCAGAACAGCTTCTGGTGGGTGGGGGTGACAGTTGTTATGGGCATGATGCCTCTCTTGGTTTGATTCCAACCTCATTCTTCAGCTTTTTTACAGATTCCTAGCCATAGTTGTACCTGGTAGTAAACTCTAAGTCAGTGATATCAAGCTCCACCTTCTGATGGGGGAAGTGTAGCCACATTTGCAAAGGCTTTAATTTAAAAGCAGACGTTATGTAGCACCTGTACCTCAGGTTGTTTAGGGAAGGTGTTTTTTCCCCACTGAATCCATACAAGTGTACCAGAAACACCAACCCAGCTTTAATAACATTGTCAACAACAGCAGATTTGTTTATAAATATATCGACCACATGTTGCAAATCTGCACTTTTCTCCAAAATTTGAAAACATTTGATTTTCTCTTGGCTGTACAATGTAGAAGTGGGTATTACATCCACTCATGGCATGTAAAAAAAAAGGATATGTTGGTCAACTAATCTGTCGACTGTACCTAATGGCGAATAGATTTTTTGGGGAGTTTTTCCATTTCCTGGTTTTAAGTAATAAACATTTGGAAAATTGCAAAGCCCAATTAGGGTTACCAGAAGGTCTACATCTTCACTAATGACTATCACGTTATCATGGTTAGGTGTTATGGTGAGAGCAGTGTTGATAATGAGTGGGTCAGCATCATCTTAATGCCTGTTTACAAACCATATTTTCAGCACCAAATCTACCCAAAAAAGGGCTATTAAACGGTTTTTGTTCTTGCCGTTTGTAAAAATTCTCCCAAGAAACTCGGGGCACCATAGTCTCATTAAAAACAACCTCATTAGATACTTATTTGCAGGATCATTTTTAACGAAACAATACAGAGTTTCACCAGGAGATTCCATAACAAACAGTTATTTCGACACTGGCGTAAGGTTTAAAAACACGACGTTTCGGGAGCCAACTGCTCCCTTTGTCAAGTGAAGGCAGAATGAAGAGTTCGTGAAAGTCCTAAGCTTATATACCCGCATGTTGGGAATCCCCATCTGACGTCATCTGGTGCGGGACAATTCCGGTTGGGAACCGGGAAGCACTGACACCCAAGGACATCAGATGAACACCCCCAACTCGAGGTTTTGCAAAAATCCTGTAAGGTTCTGGTAGAGGTTTTGCGATGTTTATTGCACGACTCCTCAAACCGTAGGTTTCCCATGATTCCAGAAAAAGTCTACTCCCCAGATTCGTCACATTCTGATGTAATATTTTCATCGAATGCCAATCTGGTTCGTGACCCTCCCTGAAGACATGTTCAGCCAACTGGCTTGAATCGTCTCCCCTAGCTACCTCACGCATATGCTCCTTCCCTCGTAGACGTGTCGATCTTCCCGTCTGTCCAACATACACTTTATCATAGTCTTCACATTGTATTTGATAAATAATACCAGATTTTCCTCCTCAGGGACGTGATCCTTAACTTTAAGTAATAAATCACGCAGGGTGTAGACAGGTTTGTAGTAGGTCTTAACATTCACACAACTGAGAATTCGAGACAGCTTTTCTGAGACACCCGCCACATATGGCAAAACCACTGATGTCTTCCTAGTCTCATCCTCTACATTCCTGTTTCCACCACTAACACCACATTGGTTACGAGCGATAAATTTAGTCGGGTAACCGTTCTTTTTCAACACGCTTTTGTTGCGTCGTAATTCAACATTGCGAAGGTCATCAGTACAACAGTGTGTAAAGGCTCGTCGGTGCAAGGCTCTAATAACAGATGCTTTGTGCATTTTAATGCTTTTTTCGTTCTCATCACCCGGCATCACACAAAGCATCTGTCATTAGAGCCTTGCACCGACGAGCCTTTACACATTGTTGTAATGATGACCTTCGCAATGTTGAATTATGACTTAATACAAAACACACAAAAACATGTTGAAAAAAATGGTTACCCAAGTAAATTTATCACTCTTAACCAATGTGGTGTTAGTGTTGGAAACAGGAATGTCGAAGAGACGAGGAAGACATCGGTGGTTTTGCCTTATGTGGCGGGTGTCTCAGAAAAGCTGTCTCGAATTCTAGGTCGTGTGAATGTTAAGACCTACTACAAACCTGTCTACACCCTGCGTGATCTATTACTTAAAGTTAAGGATCGCGTCCCTGAGGAGGAAAAATCTGGTGCTATTTACCAAATACCGTGTGGAGACTGTGACAAGGTGTATGTTGGACAGACGGGAAGATCGATACGTCTACGAGGGAAGGAGCATATGCGTGCGGTAGCTAGGGGAGACAATTCAAACCAGTTGGCTGAACATGTCTTCAGAGAGAGTCACGAACCAGATTGGCATTCGATGAAAATATTACATCAGAATGTGACGAATCTGGGGAGTAGACTTTTTCTGGAATCATGGGAAATCTATGGTTGTAAGGAGACACACAATAAGCACTGCAAAACCTCTACCAGAACTTTACAAGGTTTTTGCAAAACCCAGAGTTGGGGGTGATCATCTGATATCATCGGGTGTAGAGGTTTCCCCATTGATGGTTTCCCCAGCCAGAACTATCCTACATCAGATGTCAGATGGGGATTCCCAACATGCGGGTATAGGACTTTCACGAACTCTTCATTCTGCCTTCACTTGACAAAGGGAGCAGTTGGCTCCCGAAACGTCGTGTTTTTGAACCTTACGCCAGTGTCAAAATAACTGTTTGTTATCTTTTTTTACATTCAACAAATTTAGTATTCATTTCAGTAATATTTTCTGGATATCTGTCAAAGATTACTACAGTGTTTGCTGTGTTTTTCAATTTAAGGAAGGCCACTTAGATGTCACAAATGGATCCAAATGATTGACCACCCTGCTACACAACTATGCGCAGGAAGTACCCACCATCTGTCACATACATACAATTCATAAAAGTGATGTCTGGTGGGAGTGGTGTGAATGCCTTGTGCAAAGAGCATTTGGTAGTTTTTTGCATTCTAGGTTTGTCAAAAGGAGATATTGGGTAAGCAGAGATATCATGGTACAAATAGTCCTCAAATTCTTGGTTAGATTGTTTTGTTACACTGATTTTTTGGAAGAGTGTTGTCTGGTTGATGGGAATTTTTTATTCGCCTATTTTCACAGGGCTGCTCATTACAGCTAATGGCTGCACTCTTCTATTGTGCTTGAATTTAAGGGAATGAAAATCGCTGTTAATAATATTTGATATGCCAGCAGCGCCAACTTCTTGTGCCATATGACAGTTCAATCTTTCATCTCCAACAACCCCACTTGTGATTGAAACAAGGTCATTTGTTTCTTGGAAGGGGATGTGTTAATGAACCCATTCCAATCATTTATTTATATCAGCATTGTCCCAGCCACTCTAGATTTTCTCATGTCCACATGTTGTTTAGAAGTTGTAAAAGTTGTCCCATTGAACTCTTCAATTTCTTCGTACATTCGTTAAAGTGACCCATGGTCCATCTTGCCAAGACTCCTTCAATAACCCCACGCTCATGAGTTAGTCCACCTACTGTTTTTATGATCTTCATTACAGATTGCCCTGTCATCATGTCACTCCATGTTCCTGACCAAACTTTGTCCATACGACCGAAGAGTCCTATCAGTTGTGAATTTTCAAATTCATCAGCTGTGATTTTTTCTTCAAATCATGCATATCTTGACTCAACAAACATAATTATAATGCTCTCACTCTCCTAGTATTTAACTTTTTTTTTTTAAATAATAAGAACTGTAAAAATAGGTAAATAGGCTAAATGCAAGTACAAATAACTAAAGAGCTTTAAGTTGGTGATTGAAATGGATACATAGTGATCATATCGCGTTTTCGCTGTCTAATGCCGGAATTTCAATCTATGGCTAAAATTCATTTTACTTGTATGCCAAGACTATTCATTTAAAAAAAATTACATGAAAAAGTGAAGGGAAATTTCTAGTTTAATGTGGTTTAATAATTTTTTCAAAATTTTTTAACCGTATTAAATACAAGGGAGGAGGATGAGAAAAATGTGCCTTTTTCATAGTTTTTAGCTTATAACTTTTTAAGCAGGAAAGTTACAAGGTGGCAAACTTGAAATTCATGTTCAGCACCCTAAAAAACATAAAGAAAAAGAAAAAAAAAATTCTCCAAAACTTTTCAGGCAGAAGCCTTTCTTGATCTTAATTGACTGGACTACAATTAGAGTGTCCCCAAATTTGGCAGTTAGACTATTCAGGGCACTAGAAGGATGATTCTGGAAAAAAAATTACTAATAGAGAAATTTGAATACCATTGTACCACAAACAGTGTCGAAAAAAAAATTTACTGACAAATGAATACCAAAGATCAAACTTATATGAGTTGCATTTATAATATGTAAATAAAATATTATTGCAGTTATTACCACAAAATATTTATATGCCTGTTATTTTCTTCAGAATCCTGCCCATGTCTTGAATAAGAACTTACAAATTTAGTAACATTCCAGTTAGATCAAGCTACAGAAGACTTTGAGGAAATTTAATTATGGCCATCTTGTTTTACTATATGTATTAGGGTTAAATTTATGAATTTATTTCAGTTATATTTCCTTTAGTTACACCAAATAACATCTTTGGAAACAGGACATTTGTTTGTTTCTTAGCAACAATATTTATCACTTACCCTTTGTCACTGTTTCGTGCCATTGTGAAGCTTTCTATAGTAAGTACTACTTTATATTCTACTAATATTTTAAATTCTTATGTTTTGACATGCATTTGAATTACTAAGTGTCAGGATATTATTATTCTTTATAGGGATAACACAATTACTAAATGGTTAACACAGAAAGCTATCAGGGCAGTGTGTGTTGGTTAACTTTTTGCTCATGTATCGTACAACGGCAGTTTTGTATGCCAAATTTATGGAACTTTTTGTTCTGGAAGTTAACCAATAGTTTGAGTAAGCTGCTGAATTTTTTGTAAGCGATTTATGTTTTATGTGTATACATTATGTGAGGCAATATATTGCTTAACAATTTATATCTGTCCATCAATTCATTTTCTTTGCTTAAAAATTTTAGATGGCTTCTTGCTTAGAGCTTTATGGATTATAAAAACAACTTCTTCATTTTCAACATTGCACCTAATTTCTACATAGTAAGTTCTTAGAATAAACAGAAATCAATAAATGTAATATTATTAAAAACAATTATTCAACTTTTCGAAGGCAAACTTATTTTATACTAAAAAATATGCTTGAATTTTATAAATTTAACCCTCCATATAACCTTTTATTTTTGGGCCTTCAATTCTACCACTTCTCTTAGCATCTATTTTTTTAAATGATTTCAGTGCCTTTTGAAACTGCTTCTCAAAATGGTGAAAATCCTATCGTATTCATTTGAACTGAAAATCATGGAAAATATTTAATTAATATTGTGATATTTAAGCTTCATGTACACCTTTTTGGTAAAGAAAATACTTTTTCTCTTCCCCCACCCACCCCACAAACATATAGTGTACAGTCAAACATAGATAATCCAGTCATGCTTAATTCAAATTCATGGATATTTCAAACTTTTCGAGTGGTTTGATAACTGCGAAAGTATCCATATTAAAGCTTTTTTAATTTGCATCCTTGGATAATTCAAACTAAGTTTATGGCTTCTTCAGTTTTGAACTAACCAAGTTTTAACCAAGATTTAAACGTGGGCGTTTTCTTGTCACAACAATATCACTATCATCACTATCAAAATTAGATTTTAAAAGATCTTCAATGTTATCACTAGACTCACAATCAGATAAATTGTCTGCACATATTTCTTTTTCGTTCTCCATTTTAGATTTACTTTATTATTTGATTTTGATAAAAGTGGAGTGATAAAAGTGGGTTTACTTTATTATTTGATTTTGATAAAAATAGGTTAAGAAAATTAACAGTAATATCCCTGAAATTTCTTGGATATCCGAACACCCAAGCGCTTAAACTTTGAACAAAATTCTTCTGTACACAGTTCCGACTAATACATTTTTAAATTTTTTTTTGTGCGTTTGCACCCTTATATAACACAATTGAAGATGAAATCAGTTTTTTCATAGAATTATCTCTGTTTCGTAAAAATTTCGTTTTAATTTATTCGGATTTAAAAAAAACCAAGAATCAATTATTTAGTGCAATATACAAATGACGAATTTTCGTCATTTGGCTATTGGTGATTGACAGTGTAATGACGAATTCTCGTCATGCGGATGGATATGTGTTAAAGTCCTACAAAATCTATATGCATTGCATCAGCATAGGTTACAAATTTTCATAATTAAAGTTATGTGCAAAAGTAAACAAGAAATATAGTTTTTTAGTGGCAAGTGACACGGTTAAGACAGTTCCCAGGTGTTGGAGTAAATCACTAAAAGTTGCTTTTTTCAGCAAAGTCACTAAAGTCACTTACAGTTACTATTTTCGGTAAAAAGTTACTAATTTTGATTATTTTTTTTCGTTCATGGTAGTTGTGTACGAATTTTATTGAGGAACATCACTTTCAATTTTCCTTAACTATGAGGAAATACTATATTTTTTATGTGGAAACTTAATAAAAAAATAGTATAGAAGGTCATTTCTGTTAAGCGAAGTTCAGAAGGCCAGGGTTCGTTACAAACAATTTCTACTATATGAGCTTTTTTTTTACCAAAAATCATTTCATGTGTGTCCACTTACAAAAGTAATTAAAAAAAATTGCATAGATGGTCATTTTGGCTAAGCGAAGTTCGGATGACCGGGATTCTACTGTTGAAAAATTAGGTTTATTATTTACATTTTTGTAGCCTACTCATTATCTGCAGTGGGCGAAATGACCATAGGGCGAGATGCTAGGGGCCACTTTTCTGGGTCCTGTTTATTTGGCATTTTTTTTCTCTGAAGGTATAATATCTATTTCTTGAAACTTTTGGAAAGCCGTTGTCATTTTTTGTTGTCACTTGGCATTTCTAAGGATTATTGGTGTTGCTATCTGGTGAATCTAATTAATTAAAATTAATAACAGTCTGGACAATTACAGTGTCATAAAAAGGTGGGGGGCTTGAGTCCATTGGTTATCAAAATACATATTTTCACATTTCACAACCTAATCTTTAAAGCCACTAGAGTCCCCTCCCTATAATTTTTGAATTGCTATGCTACTGGACATGGATGTGCATAACTGGTTTTGCTTTTGGTGTATTTCAATTGAATAGATGGCATGTATATTTTTGTGTTATGTTGAAAACTTTTTAAAATTATGTAATCCAGGGTAGACTTTATTGTAGCCAACTATTGTAGGGCAATGGTAGATCGAGGGGGGGAAGAAAGGATGATCGTTCCATGTGAGCCATGATTATATTATGGAAAATGAAATTAAAAGTACTGGACACTTGGCTAAAAATAGGAATCGGAAACAAATCGTCCCCCTAAAAGATTTCTAGATCTACTCTTTTTACAGGGCTCCCAACATATCCGTTTTTTTTTTTATGTAGAAGTCCACATTAGTAGGGTGCTTTTATCATTTGGTCCTCTCTCTCTCTCTATATCTTTTTTGTTTTTTTTTTTTATTGAACTGACGCTGAATCGGAAATTGAGTGGTTAAACGTAAATGATCGGTAATATTCACATGTTTACAAAGGCATTTCTGGAAGCAATGAATCACGGTACCAAATAGATGTATTTAATGGTAATTTAAAAGGGGTTAATACAGAGTATGCGTCGGTCACCAAATGTTTACAAAATCCCAAAATGGACTTCAATGGCCGTTCGCCGTAATGGAATGTTGTCTTCCAGAACTTTTTTGTTGCCCTGTAGTTTTCCTGAACCAGTACTTGCCTTCTGGGCGGGGGGACACACACTTCTCATATTGAAAATATGTAGATGATCCTGGCACTACAATTTCTTGAATTCTTGAGCTTTGCAATAGTAAAAAAAAAAAGAAAACCCATTTGCATATTCAGTATCAACTGTATTGGTCAGACGATATGACATCAGAAGTTGTATGATATAATGTCAGAAGAGAAGCGAAACCACTTTCAGAGAGTTTCATAGAGAAATACACCCCACCCCCACTCCATGCACACTCTGCGCATTCTGCAAGTGTGCCATTTCAAGAAAGGGAAAAAAATTCACATTGGGCCTTTGCCCTCCCCCCCATCCTAGTCCTCAAATCCAGAAATTTCAAAACCTACACTTTTTGATTCCACATTCTTATTTTTCTGGATTTCTTGAAGCCAATATTTCTAGATGTACTAAGTGTTTCAACTCAAGGCTTTGTGAGAAAAACAAAAACTTCTTTATGTAATATGTTCACTCTCTCCCATGTGCACCAATTTTTCCTTGCTGTAGATACGATATATTTTACTGACACGTAAAAGTTGCACATTTATTTTAGACCCGGTTATTTCTGTAAAAACTTACATGGCGATATGTGTACCTTAAAATTTGAAATCCAGCCATAACTCCATATTCAATCCATTTGAATCCTTTTTTGAATAATTGCAATTTCATTGGATGTATTTCAATATAATGGCTAATGTACTAACGAACAGATTTGCTGGATATTTCTCAGTACTACAGTGGTTTTGCGAATATAAATTGTGGTTGATAAGCATGTAAATGTAATGTTTTAATTATTATTTTTTAAGAAGGGAGGGGAGTAGTGGCATAGTATTTCAAAAATTATGGGGGGATTAAGTAGCTTTAAAGAAGATCACGTGCTGCAGTATTAGAGATAGTGGGTTTTGATATCCATTGTGGGGAATATTGAGCCCCACTTTCCTATGCTACTGGTGGAGGGGGCGGGGAGTGATAAAATTGATAAGGTTTAGATAAATTGACACATTAAAATTGAAAGTTTTTAATAGTTTAGTTATTATTATACAAACTATTGATGAATAAATAATGTGGTTCTTTGGTTTTATTGGGTATATCATAGCATCCGGCATAATTTTATTGATGTATATTTCTGAAAGTTAGAAGTAGGATATGAGACTTTTATAATCAGAATGAAAAGTTTTTAATTCTTATTTGTTACTTCACGCTGTATGATAAAATGAAATTTACATGTTAAATATGCAATTGGGTAAAACGAAAGAAAAAAATAATTATTCAGATTATATTTCTCAATTATCTATTTATATGTCGAGATTTCATTGCTTTGTTAATTATGAATTTAATACAAACTACAAATATCTTTTGAAGTAAATTTTTATATGAATTCTTTCAAATCTTAATTTCTGAACATTCATTTTATTTGTCAATTATTGAATATGCATAGCTTATTTTATTTTTGAGTACATCTTATTTATTAGATTTACTTTTCTGGAGCAAGGGGATGTTGTATAAACTACATTTTTTTTGTAATTGCCCTCTATTAAAAGGATTAATATTTAAATTCTGAATTAGGATATTGATGAACTCTCTCTCTAAATTTCAAAAGGCAATTATTTTTTTTTTAAATCTCTTGTATACAAAACACTATTTTAGGTCCCTATTGGCCCTTATTTTCCTAGATTCTTTCGAAAAGTCTGCTTGGAGCCTTGCTATTGCTAATAATAGTTTGTGCATAATAGTGTAAACACATATGTCATTTCAAGTTTAATTTAATAATCTGCTTCTGACCTTTCTGTTTCGACTGACTGTGTTTAAAGTTTTCATATTTTAATAAAGTATATTTTTAATGAAGTTTTGGAATCACAAGGAGTTATTGGAACTCTTGGCGTCTTCCATTTTCAGTAAATTATCTAGCAAATTAATAATTAAATCTCTATAAATAAATTACATAATAAAGTTAAAGGAAATAGAACTTCAGAAAAATGTTTCAAACCTTGAAAGAGCCATGGGGGAAGAAAAAAAAATCCAGTCTTATTTCTAAATTTGTTAAAGTATTATAAAGAGTAGGAAGAAGACAAAATTCTGTCCAGAGAACTTTTGCATAAAATTATAAACTTTCTTAATAATTTTTTAGTTGAAGCTTTCGAACTAACGTGTTTTTAGCTTTTCATTAAAACATTTTTATTAATTCTGCATGAATTATATTTACCATGTTTAGCACAGTATAGCTCAGATGCTTTCGTGCACTATTAAAAACCAAACAAACAAACATAAATTATAAGTCTGTCTCTTATTTTAGTGCCCATACTAGGCCGAATAGTAAAAGGATTGCTCAAGGAAGATTTGCATTTTCTAGTTTAAATTTGCATATATTGTCACTTTTTTTTCTTGCTTCAAATGGTCACTTTTTATAAATTAATCTACTACATCAACTATTTTGGAGAAAAAAATGTCTCTCTGTATAAGTTCAACTGCTTTGGATCTAAATGAGTTTAACTAAATTTCAATTTTTTGTTTTAAAATAATTTTGTCTTAACGGTGACAATATGTTAAAACCATCATGCTGCTAACTTAGGTTTTAATTCAATGGTAGCTTTATAGAATGCATGTCATTCTTTTTGCCCACCAGGGTTTTAGTTCCTTAGGCAATAGAGTCATAATTCCTTGTAAAACTATAGACCAGTGCATCATGACTTTAAGCTGCTTATTATCTGTGAAACACAAACAAAAATTATTCTAAGAACATGAATCAGGGGATTAATGAGCTTATTGTAGGAATTACAGTTATTGCTCTCAATAATGCCATTTTAATCAATGACTTTATGTTTAACAACTCTTTTGCATCCCCCACAAATACTTCATAGGAGTACACACATTTAATTAAGGTCTTTTTCTATTTAATGACGTTTTTTCTCCATCCCTTGAAAATCGTTAATGAGAGATATTACTGAAATTGGCCTTACCTTTCTTTGGTAAATGTTTATTATTTCAGAAAGGTGCATCATATGTATCTGTTGCAAATCAAGGCATGTGAATAAATTGATGTTGACAAATCTGCATTTGTTGAGTCACATTTTAAGAATGAAGTTTATGTTAGAAATTAGAAATGATAATTTTTTTTTAATCATTATATACAAAGCATATGCACACATAAGTCAGCATAGTTAGTAAAATTATCTGCACTACATAATAAAAAAAATAATGTATTTGTTTCCTTTTTAGCGGTATAAAAATATTTCAGTGAAGTAGTATATTGTTCTTAGTTGTTCTAAATAGAAAAATTTAGATAAATGAAAATAAAATTCCTTTGCACTACTATAATACTATAAATGTTTGCACTACTATGAAGTTTTATTTTGCTTGTTTAAAAGTACTAAGTGTATCTTGTATCTGGTTACACTTTATGAAATTTATCGATCCTATTTTGATCTTGCTTAGGTCTCATTTATTTCACTAACCTTTGCAATAGTCATTATGCTGTTTGTGCTCATTCGTTCATTCATTATGCCAGAGTGGTTGTAAGTTTATATTAAATTATATTTATTATTTTGGTTGTTTAAAACACTCATTTGTTTTTAGTGCTTATTTTGGCAATATGCTTTGATCTTGTAAACAAATGTTCACAGTTCATTTTATTTAAGAACAGATTTCTGTTTTGTCATATATATATATTGGTACGTAGAAAAAATAGATAAAAGCTGTATAATGGTATTAAGGTGAAGTATTTGGTTATCGTGCAGCAAACTTCATTTTGTTTCCTGCTGGTATGGAATTTTGATGGAATAAAAATTTTGGTACCCGAAATTTGATTCAATATTCTTGATTTAAACTTGATTTTTAATCAAATCTTATATTGAATCAAAACTGTTACATTCAAAATTACATTCGAAAATGATTTTTTAAATTAGCGTGTGTGGGATGATAAATTAATATGTAATTGAGTCAAAGTACTGCCATTGATGTACTAAACATGAAAATTATATAAGTGGTAGAGAGGTTTTTAAATAATCCATTTATTATTTTTGCAAATGTTTACACTTTTAATCTGCATGTACAGTGTCAACCAAAAGTCTGTACGAACTTTAAAAATTTATAAAAAGGAAAAATCACCACATTGAAGTGTGGTTTTCCAAAACATATTATGTGGATGGTTTTTTTTTAACACAGTAAAGAATTTTAGTTCAAAGATCACCATTAGGTGGCACTGTCACTAACATATTCGCTAAATGCATTTAAATAAAGCTGTTATAAAAGAGCTAAGTGCTCGGTGGATTCTTCATTCGATTCATTAATAAACTCTGTGTAAAACACACGTTTCTGTAAAAATGTTAACTTTGCCAGAGCAAGCTTTGTTAGTTAAATTGTTTTATGCGGATGGAGAGTGAGGATCAGATGTTCTGCAAAAATTTCATTCACAGAAAAATTTAAAGACTGAAAATTTGTATCATACCTTGTGGTGGAAGTCATGTCGAGTATTTGCTAGTTCAGTACACAAATTGAACAGTAGTGGGCTTCACATAGTATCTGTTTTATTGTCTTTAAATGTCTAAAGTGCCACCTATTGGTGATCTTTGAACTAAAAATTTTCATTGTGGTAAAAAAGACAGAAAAACCCACATTCCGATAACATTTGTCTTGCAAACTACACTTCAGTGCGATAATTTTTTTTATTCATTATTTTTTTTTATAGATTTTTAAAGTTTATACACTTTTAGTTGACCCTGTGTAGGAAAACTTACTGGAATTTGTTTAGGTGATTCGATGGATTTTTTTTTTTTGAGAAATTCAGTTTGGATTTTTTAAGGATAGCAAAGGTCATTTTGCATCATTTTTTAAAATTTATAATTGTATACAAATTTTTATAACTTAATGTAAAGATCCCTAATTAACTAATTTGCTCATTTGTAGCTGATGAATGAATATTAGGAATGGTCTTTCAACTGTCAAATGTCTTTTATTATGCATATGATCGAAATGGTAAAATATTGATTCAATTCCTGAATTGTTAAACATTTTCACTTCCTATATTTTTATGGTTTTAGTTCCTTTTTTAGCTAAGAAACAAGAGATAGTCAATACATATTTCTATTATGTTTTAAGCCTTTGTTATTTATTATTGGCATACAAAATGACTCCATGCTAAAAATAATTTATACACACAGGGCATTCTTTTCATAGCACTTACAGGGATAACTATAAAGATTTAATGTGAACCTAGTCTAGTTAACATATATGAGTAAATGATGGTTTCTTTTTCGGAGTCAGCTTCCTTTATTTTAAAGTCAGGGTAGTCCAAATTATAGTATTCAGTGCTTCCTCACAGGAAAACCAGCAGGCAAAGTGTCATCAAATTTAGTGTATATATTCCAATCAATGGGAAAAATTTTCAGTAATAATAGAATTAATTCCAAAATTCGCAGAAAGTGGGAAAAGTGGAGCTATTAATGGATAATATTTACTTCATTATAAGCAAAAAGATACGAACTGCATCAAATAGCTGAAAAAGAAATTCAACGGTACTGTTCAATATGTTGCCATTGTATTGAACCAAACAGTTGATGCTGTCACAGAATGCAATTGGTTTGTGTTTTTTTGCGTATGCTGTATAATCTGTCCCTTAAGTCTTTAAGGTTGTTAATGTTATTTTGGTGTGCTATGCTTTTCATGCAGGCCTCAAAGTCAAAAGCCACTTGGATTGATGTCATGTGAATTTGGTTTGGAAAGACCAATTACAGGGTGCCAACAGCATTTGGGAATCAGAATTGTCAGGGAATTTTACTGCCCTGGAAAAATCAGGGAAATGTTAGGGAATTCCACTAAAATTACTCCATAATCAAGGAAATTTCAGCTATGTTTCCACTAATTCTTTATGTGGCATATCACCATCACATTAATTTCCCAAAGTTCAGGATACCACGTCCACATGCTTTAGAAGTCCCCCCTCCTCCCCAATTTCTTTTTAATGCTTTTTGGATTATAAGGAACTGCTAATGGAATCAATGAAAGAACTACAACTGTTCTTTAAGCATAAAACACCAATAAAAGCTAAGGTTATGCTCTGTGAATTGCAAAATTTCAGCTCAAAGTTATCCTATAGCTCCCTATAAACACTTATTTAAGAAGGAGCATATGCGTTTAATATTTAGTGCTACCCACGTCCATCGTTCACAGCAGTGTATTTAGTACTGCCTATGTACAAAGGAACAGAACTTTAAAACATTTTTTATTGCTAATATGCATGATGCAGAGCTACTGTAAAGAGAATTCTTAATCTCATGGTATTCATTGTAGGCATTATTATATTTATTATTGATGTATTTGTTTTTAATGATGGAATCTATTTAAAGAAATCATTAATATTTCTAAATTCAAGACAATGGCTACTTACTTTGTTTTGTTGCGAAAATTACAATTTTTTTTCAAAGGTTTAGAATTTTTAAATTCTTTTTAGTCATTGCCCAGTCTATTAAAACAAAAAGGGGAAAAAAATCATTAGATCATTGACATTAGGATCAACTTTATATTTATGAATAAATTTCTTCTGTTTGTAAGTCAAGTTTTTTAAAAGAAGGAAAATTACCTGTGTATGTTTTCCATTGCCTATGTCATGGAAATTGTGGAACTGTCAATTTTGAGTGAATAGGCTGCACAAACACTGTATTTCCCTTTAGAGTTAATTTTTGTTTAGTTTTTCTTAAATAAATGAATATGTACAGTAAACCTTCTCTGAATGCAATGAATTAACGAGTATGTAGTATGTCGAGATTTGGGTGAATCTTTATTTGCAGAAATATTGTAAGGAATGTGGGAGGTCAGGAAAGTTTATGAGTTTTGCAGTGCAAGGATAGCAAGGGTCATACTGTGCCAGCACTTCCAGTTTTCCGAGGAATCCGAACCTCTTATGGCCTAGGGAACCAAACCCCGGACTACAGTGAGCAATTAGTCGATAAGTATTCTTTATTTTATTTTGGGCATTGGAAGTCAAACCCTAGATAATGTCATGCTACGTGTACATGTTTCTACTGCATCACTTTACGGCCATCTAGGAAAGTAGTTGGAACAGGGTGCCTACGGATCTGGAAAATCTGGAAAAGTCAGGGAAGTTTTTTCCTGGCTGGAAAAGTCAGAGAAATTTGAAATACAAAGGCCTGAGTCAGGGAAGTTTGAAATTCGTTGTTATAATAAATAACTTATTAAAATAATTTTCCTGAACTGTGCTTTTCATACCACATTACATACTGAAAAATTTGAAAAACTTGTACTTTTGACTAAACTTCTTCCAAAAGTTACCATTTTGCACCAAAACTAATATAATTTATATAAAATTATTAAGCCCATATATTTTTCAGGAGAAAATGTTTGCCAAATATATAACTAAAACTTGAAAAACAAAAAGTGTTTTTAGCTAAATTATCTAATCTGTAAGGGATTTTGATCATACCAATCTCCTTTTTGTTATATATAGTCATACACACTTTAAATGAAATAGAAGATGAAGCATCAGCTTTGCGATTATAGAGTTAGACTCTCTTATAATGAACTCAAAAAGGGCCGAATGGAAATGTTGCTGTAAATATTTAATTCAAGTTTTTAGTGTAAAGAAATATTCTTTTTAATACAGCTTTTGAATTTGTAAATTCACTTTAATTGAGTTATAAATGGCTTTGTGTGTTGTGTTGGTGAAGTTTATGGTCTTGAAACTTGTTTCGATTTCGCAAATTTTAATGCTATATACATAGTTTACTATAATTAGCAACTGGAAATCGATTAAGATTTGGTCTGGAAACCTGGAAAAGTCAGGGAAGTTTGAAATAGAATTTAGGTAGACACCCTGTTGGAAGTCTTGGTCATGTTTGTCTAACCACTCTTGGATGATTCTTACATGTCACATTGTTTTGTTAGAAAAGTTCCATTGCAATCAGGAAAAACAGTATGTAGGGGTGTATGGCATCAGCAAAGGAAGATAGATATACAAAATGTTTCAGTGTGCCCTCCCCAGGTATTGATAGAAAAAGGTAATTCCATGAAACCATTCCCCAGATCATATCGCTACTACCCCAGGTTTGCTCTGTTAATCAATATTGCAGAGTGTTTCTCTTTAGATGCCTCTCTCCTGACATGCCACCTTCCATCAACACAGTGGACCTAAAACTAGAACTGATCTGGGAAGGCGAAACTTTGCTAATCAGAACAGGTCTAATGTTGATAATGTTGTACAAATTGAAGTTGTTTTTGTTCATAAACCATCATGTGAGCATGGGTGCTGTCACTAGGCATCATAATCTTCATAGCCCCTCATGCAATGGAATTTGCTATACTGTTGTTTTGGAGACATACGTAGTAGCTCCCTTGTTCATTTGAATGATGAGTTGATTAATGGTAGCTTGGTTATCGGCCTTCACCAAGCTTCACAGTCGCTGTTTATCTCTATGTTGAATGGCTTGTTGGACTTCATGGTTTTCTAATCTGTTAGTCGAAATAGTTCAAATTGTCCATTTGTTAACGAAAAAGAATCATTTGAGTCAAGACAGGTTAAACAAAACAAAACTAGGCATTTATTCTAGTAATATTGAGTTTAAATATATTTAGATTATCTATTGTACAGACCAATTAGAGAATCTGTCCAACAAGCCAATAAGATACAAGCACTATCATGCAAAACAGGTACCTGCTCGCTAATCTTGTGGATATCTGGGAAAGTTGTTGCAAACCAGCCAAAAAGAAATAAGTCTAATTATAACATTCCTTAACACCATTCACATTCTAACATATATATAGTACATCTGAACGATAACCATGTGCGAGCATTTTACAAATGTTGCTGTTTTCATAATATTGCCACCATGAGCTTGATAACTCATATCTTCTTCAAAGTCTGATAAATCCTGTATTTTCGTTGTTGCAGCAATTGATTTGTTTGCAGAAAGCATGTACTATACAGTATGAAATTTGATCTTGATATGTGCATTATTTCATTGGAAGCTTGTCCGTTATTAGAAGTAGGAGGTGGTTCTAATATGATAACTTGACTGTGTACAAGATATAAGTAATACCCAGTAGAGATGTTGGTTTGTAATGCAGTAAAACCTCTTTACAACAGTAGTATATGGACCAAGAAAAATCGTTGTTGTAGAGAGAGTTATTGTTATAGGGAGGATTCATTATACAGTAAAACCTCTCTTCAACACTATTATGCCGACCGAGAAAAATTATCGTTGTAGAGGGATTTATCGTTATATCGGATATCGTTGTTAGGAGACTTTACTGTAATATGGTACTATGCACATATTGCAGTAGCACCCATATATAACTATGAGCATGGTACCAACTTACAAGGGAACCCCTTTCGCTGTTCACTGCACTTTGAGATCAGACCTATGGAAGATGATAGTGCTTGACTTCCTGATCACAAGTATGTAATCATTTGTCTGCTAAAATGATATGACAATTTTTTATGAATATTTGAAGTCCAAAAATGTCACTTTTTTCGCTAGGTTTGATATTTTTTAATCGCACTGTATGTGAGCAAAAACAGGTTTGAAGTCGGTAAGATTATGAAGGATCATCGTATTTAACGGATAAAAATAAAAAATTATGTCTCAGCTAATTTAAACAGTATAAAAAAATTAATATGAAAAATGAACTTTTAGCATAGATATTTGGCGAATTTGGCGACAATTTTGAAGAGTTGGCGGGACATTTAAGTTTCGCATTCCACTAGCTATATAAACTCGTCCGCAAGTGTAACGTCAATATAGTTGTACGAGTTTCCGATTGTGAGAAAATGAAAAATATAGTGAACATAATTCAATCCGTTTTGAATTTGGTCGTTAATAAATACGACACGCTTCCGTCGTTAATAACTGATCAAGAACTTAAGGAAAGTCGGGAAGTATTGTCGAAAATCGAAAACATAATTTTTAATAACAATGTCAGTGAAAATATCAGTTTAGATTTTGAAGACAATTGTGATTTCCGTATCGACGAAGAAAGTGATATTAGTATAGTCGGTGACGAATATTATAACTGTACTGTAAAGGGCGATCAATTGGCAAATGAATTCAGTTTAGAAAATATGCAAACAATTGTTCAGTATTTTGACAGTTGTCAAAAAAATAAATTCCAGAAAACAAACAGGAGATATCCAACAGTAAAATACCCTACTTATATTTCGAGGTTTAGAAAATATATATCAAATATGGGCACAAATATAGAAAAGTATAAAATAATAAAAAATGAAATGTTAGCCAGATTTACAAAAGCTAGGGAAAATTATTTACCTGTTCATGATACAAATTTGAAAAGATGGGCGATCCTGAAATCCCAAGAGTTAGGATTTGAGGATTTTAAATGTTCCGATAATTTTATAGATAATTTTAAGAGCCAAAACAAAATAGTTGCGCGGAAAGTAACAAAATATATCACTCAAATATACACCCAGAATATGGGTAATATAGAAGATAGTGCCATAGAATTTATTTTGCATACGAGAAATATTACTGCTAATATTATCTCCCAATAAATTTTTAACTCTGATCAAAGTGGTTTTAATTATTTTCTTCCAAATTAAAGGCAGCTATCGCATAAAGGTGAAAAACAGACATTTTCTTTAATAGGGTCTGATTTTGGCAGAACACATTCATATACAATAATGACAATAATATCAATGAATGGGGAACTGACAGGGAAAATGTTACTTCGTTTAAGAGAAGCTGCGGGAAGATTTGGCTTGACTGTCAAAAAGAATTTATTTCAACCTCCAAACTTATATATTACATGCTCCAAGTCGGAAAAAATGGACAAAATCAAAATGAGAAAGTGGGTAGAATGTTGTATGAAACCCATCATGTCTCCTCCTTCCTGTGTTTTACTAAACTCATGGACAGGTAGTACAGACCCAAACACTTATTAAGATTTTCCGGAAAATTGTATATCCTTGCAAATACCCCCCAAAGCAACATCCCTCATACAACCGCTGGATGTTTATTTCTTTCGACAATATAAAGTTTGTAAAAAAAAATAACCAATAAAATAGCAATCGATGAAATGGATATTGACATACGACATCGAAATGAGATAATAAAAATGCATTCTTTGGTTCACAATCAATTACAGTCTAAAAAATATCGCCCTATATTACAATATGCTTGGTTTAGGTGCTGTTATAGCGATCATGATCCCGGAAAATGCAAAAATGTTGAGGAAATTTCTTTTGAAATTGAATACAACAATTGTAGCCGAGATAATTGCAAAAATCTGTCATTCTTAAAATGTGCCCACTGTGATCAATTGCTTTACTTCACTCTTTTCTTTTTTTGTACTGTAACACTTTTACGACTTTCCTGAGATGTACACAGTTTAATTTTTCTCATTTTTAAATAAAGAGCATAATTCAACAATTAATCCACAATTTATGGTTACATAACTTCATGAAATAAAATACATTTCATGAAATTTTGTTCACATTTTTTCTAATTACAATAAATGCATTTTCAAATAGCCTACTATTAAGTTTTGTTCACAATTTTTTTAAATTCCATGGTTGCAACAGCATGTGATATGCAATGACCACATCCAGGTTGTGTAAATATAGCAACTTTTCATTATTCATACGCATATATTCATACATTTCATTTATTCTTACTCACATATTCACACATCTTGTATATGAATACTCATATATTCATTCATTCATGCATACATTTCATTTATTCATACACATGTATGCATGCTTATATATATTCATGTGTTTCTTTTCCTTATGAGATAATATTTTGGAAAAAGAAATGTAAAAGAAACTTGACATTGGCTACGATAATACGAAATAATTACTTCAAATTAAAATCTGGCATGGCCTTCAAAATTGTTGCCAAATTCTCCAAACATCTATGCCAAAAGTTCATTTTTCATATTAATTTTTTTACACGGTTTGGATTAGTTGAGACATAATTTTTGTTTATCCGTTAAATACGATGATCCGTCATAATTTTACAGACTTCAAACCTGTTTTTGCTCACATACAGGGCGATTACAAAATATCAAACCTGGCAAAAAAAGTGTAATTTTTCGGACTTCAAATATTCATAAAAAATTGTCATATCATTTTAGCAGACAAATGATTACATACTTGTGATCAGGAAGTCAAGCACTATCATCTCCTATAGGTCTGATCTCAAAGTGCAGTGAACAGCGAAAGGGGTTCCCTTGTTAGATGCTCGCTATATCCAGTCACTGGCTAAATGTATTTTGAAATTTAAAATTCTGAACTTTGAAAGTAAAGTCTGTATAGGTAACAAATGCATGGGGATAACTTATTGCCTCCAAAAATGTTTATTGTGAACTCCTTACTGTGTATTCTTAAAAAAATGAAAGTTTTCAAAATTCCCCTGGTTTTAGGTGCTGGGAAGTTCGTTTTCTTTTTGTTCACTTCAGTTAAAAAAGACATCCTTGATCATTGACTTTTTTTTTAAATTTATAATTTTCGTTCCTTTTTTAGAATTTTCTGCATGTAAAAAAAAATCTTGCAATTTTTTTACTCATCACATCTGATGTCTACAAAAGTCTTGTATACTAAAAGTGATTAATTGCATCTTGCATTTAATCATCATATCAAACAAAATCCACATTTTCCTCGGTAAATATGGAAACTCACAAAATGCTGGCTCATTATAAATGGGTCCTACCTTGATTGCAAGTTGAATGTGGTAGTGTTTTTTTTTTTTTGGTCAAGCTTGCTTTATTTTAATTTTGCAGTATTAACAGAATAAGTAAGTACTTAAAAGAATTTTAAAATCAAATTTAAATTATATATATGTACTGATTTAAAGGTAAGTTAGTTATGTCTACTTTTTCTAAATTTTTATTAAACAAATTATTGAATTTATAAATTTTATATTTTTTCTTTATTTGTAGAAAACCAACTGATGATGCTTTTACTTTTGCAAGATCAGGTGTTACAGAAGCTATTGGTGTTATTGCTTTTGGTAACAGTTTTAATTTTTTAAAGATTCATATTATACCCATTCTCATCACAAATTAATACATCATGTGAAGATTTATTTCCACCTTTACTATGTCGACCCTCTCAGATTCCTTTATTTCCCTCTCAAGTCTACTCAAATTTGCCTTTTCATGCGTGTGACACTGTCTCATTCACAAAAGTGTTTAGACTAAACATCCTGTTGGTGTATAACAGGGTTTAAGCTGGCTCAAATAATCTTACCACAAAAGTACTAAAATGGGAAAAAAAGTTGTAGCAAAATGCTAAAAGAGATTAGCTTTGCTTTTGTCGCTCGAAAAGTCGTATCAATAAAATTATTTACATCAACAATGCTTTGAATTACTGTAAGAATTATGGTAAGAAACATACTTTAAGGTTTCAAAAAATAACAATAAAACATAAATCAAAGTTATTTAAAAAAGTCAGTTTGTTGACAGCATATTAAACAACTGTCACTATTTTGTGACAGACACAATTTTCTTTCTTTCATTTTAGATTAATTCATTGCATTTTGTGACAATCTTGTGACCGTAGCTTAAATCCTGGTATATAATGTTGGATATGGAGAGCTGTTCAATTCTACATATATAATAGAATTTTGAATGGTAATGTAACTTAATAGTTAAGAATTAACTTTTTTTAAAGAAAAATACAAAAGTTCAGTAAGAAGCTATTCAATTAAGACTGTTGTGAATCAGAGTTCAATATGATAGTCCATTTGTTCAGGTTGAAAGATGTAATTTAAATTAAATTAATATGTGATTTGATTAAATTTGTAACCCATTAATACATGAAATGTAATTTACTTTGGAATGAAATAATTTGAGTTTTGAAGTTATTTTTTAGATTTTCTCTAATGTTCATAAATATATTATGCTTTAGTTCTAAAGCTATAAAGTATAGAAAGTATTAACTACGTGTTGCTTGCAACATACGTTTTAAAGTTATAAACGAGTATTTTTAAAAAGCAATTCGTGTTTAGTTGTACTGCCACACATATAATGTACTTTCTCTTATGTTTTATAGCATATATGTGTCATCACAATTCTTTCCTTTTATACGATTCCCTTGAAAACGCAACTCAAGTCAGATGGAATCGAGTAACGCACATAAGTTTGGGAAGCTCATGCCTAATCATGATGATTTTTGGTATTAGTGGCTATGTAATATTTACTGGGAATTCTCAAGGTATTTCAAATAGTAACATAATTTAACCTATTTATATTATGCCTTGTTGTTAGTACAATAAAAAGGTATGAAACAAATTATCTAATAACAGTATGATTTGAAAACTCATGGTTTTCTTATTGGGCATTGTGGAGGTATGGTAAGATTTGAATATCCCTCTGATAATGAACTCTGCACTTTTATTGTTAGTTTATTTTTTCATTACAAATCATTTCATTACAACAAATGTCATTCAATTGTCTATATTTATATATTCCATTATGTCTTAGCCATTTCCATGACCTTTAGGATAAAACATAAATTGTGAATGATTTTTAATAGAGGTGAAGCACAGTAATTTATTTAGAAGTCAGTAAAGCTGTGGATTCCAAAAGTTCGAAAATGGCTGCAATAATACATTATTCAGCACAAGTTTATATAATGTGTTATTTTGCTTGTTAATAGATTTTAATTTTTTAATAAAAACACAAAACCAGTTACAATAATCCCAGTAATTAATAACTTATCAGATAAACAAGTTTTATTAATATAAAAAGAATGTGAGAGTCTTATTTCACTATTTTGATTATTAGAGGCATTTGAAATACTTTGTTCTTTAATACAATAAGAGATAACATTTCAAGGAAATTAATTTCTATCATTCAACCCTGTCCGGTATTGATAAATTTTCTATAACCATATTTTTTCCTGATCTCATGAGTGTTACATTTCGCACTGTAATATGAAGTTGGATATTATTGCCTATGGTCATAATTACTGTGGTAGCAGTCGCCAATTAACTACAAGTAGTATAATCAAATCTACAATGTGTAAAATATACAAGGAACAGAAAGTGGAAAAAGGGCTTAGGCTGGTTGTAGTCAGCCTGAAATGTGACTTCCCTGTCCTCCTGACCTTTTTCTATATACTGCTTTTACCCTTTACAGATTTTTGGTATCGTTCATGGTCAACTAACAGACAGTTTCATGGTAATTGTGCTGAATCTATGAGGGGCAACAATGGACGACTGTAATACAGGCTTATGTCCAAAAGCAAAGAGAATATTTTTTTTCCTGCTGTACTGCCGCTTAGCTAGGCAACTGTGACTGTTGGAAAAGGTTGTGAACTAAGTGAGCCTTAAAACGAAACAGTCGCCAGTCAGCCTGTTGAAGTGTGCGGAGGTGTTCTAGAGAGAGACCTTGCCTATGTGCATTGTCACAGCCAACAGTGCAGTGAATGATCAAGCAGTGGTATGCAATGAAGCTCTGTGACAAGTTGACCAAATCGAGTAGTGATACCTTTAACATGTTGAAACAAGCTTATGGTGATAAAATAAAAAAGCTTATGGTGAAAAGCTTATGGTGATTCATTTAGCACAAGGTATTTAACGGCAGACAAGAGAGTGTCCAAGACTAACCATGCGAAGGGCATCCATTGATGTGGAATACAGATGAAAACGTGAGGTGAGTAATTCACAAGAACTTTGTGCCACCAGAACAAACAGTAAATATGGATTTCTATGTGGAAGTATTCAAACGTTTACGGAAAAGGGTCATCAGAATCCGACCTAGCAGTTGAATCTTTCACCATGACAAGGCGAGAGCCCATACGGCGTTCATAGTGATGGAGTGTCTCACTAAGAAAAATGTCACCATGCTATCCCAACCGTGACTTGGCCTACAGCCCTGATTTGGCCCCTTATGACTTCCTCCTGTTCCCAAAAGTTAAGGAGGATATGAAGGAACATAGTTTTGGTAGCTTAGAAACAACTCAGGAAGCCTTGACCATAGGTCTTGGAGCATCTCGGAAGAAGAGCTCGAACAGTGTTGTGAACAATGGAAAAATCGCTGAATTTGCTATTGAAGCCAAAGGATCCTACTTCAAAAATTAAGTCTATTTGACTCTAGTTTAAATAACTTTTATGTAAAAAAAATATTCTTATTATTTTTGGAACAAACCCTGTATATAGATCAAAGAGTTTTAGTTTGAATCAAAAATATACATGTTAAAATTTGATTTCTGTGTATAGTAATTTCTCCCGTTAACAGCTCTCAAGGGAATGAGAAAAACATTGTTAAACAGAAAGAGACTTTAATCCAAATAATATGCTGCGTAAGGACTGACTAATATTTCACATAATTTCCTTTCACACTAGCAGGTTTAGAACTATCAATTCATTTGATAAATGCATTCGCCTGCTTAGATTTATTTTGTATTTATTTTAATTACATCTTATATTTTCGTCACATGCACTTTTCAAACTAAGCCCATATCTTTCTTTCAACTTGGATAACTCAGGGATGGGAAGTCTGTGCTAATTGTGCCAGGTGGCACCAAAGCTGTTACTCCCTGTGCCACTCTGCTAAAAAAATCACTATTTAGGACAATTCTATCCCAAAAACTTATTTTATGCAAAAAATTACTCTAGTGAAAAAATTACTTCGTTATTTTTGCTATAAAATAGCTATTTTTAAGCAGCACTTAGCTATTTATTGCTAAATCTGGCAACTTTTTCCAGACACGAAAACCTATTCGTTGCCAAGCATGAATTTTTTTTATCTGAGATCTAGCATCTGTTAGAACATTTTTCATTACTGTATTCTTTGCTGAAAACTGTACCATATTGTGATCCATATGTTGCAGTAAACAATAGTACAGTAGTGTCTAGAAAGATCGAGGTTTCGATAAATTTAAGACTATGAAATTTTCAGTTCATTAATTCGAGGCAATGAAATGTTTGGAATTTCCTTTTCAAAACTCTTTCTCAGCCTTTTGTAAAGAGGAAAGTCTGAGGAATTTCAGTTTGAAAGAGGATTGACAATTTTTTTAAGTTATAAAGTCTTCTGTTCATCATTATTGAAGAAATAAAAGTATGCAAGTATTTTGCAGGATATTTTTAAGTGTAGAACTGTTTCTTGGAGGGGTGCAAAAAGTGCCCTTACATCGAAGTACACCTTCACACCACTGTATTGGCAGATTGGTCAAATTTGGATAAGGAAAGTTTCTTTTTAGTTGCCAGGTCATTTTATATCACTTGTGCTGAGTATCTCCTTAGAACTTTGCCTTTAAAAAATAAATTTTTGTAATGGATGAAATGTCTGCACCCTTTATCTTACTATGAAGACTCTTCTGTCAGTTGTATTAGATATCTGCCAGCAGCTGTTCCAGCTATTATAGTGTCACAGCCTTTTTCACAGCCCGACATTGCCAATTATCTTAGTGTGGAAATATTCCCACACCTGCACTTGAAAAGTATGTAGTCAGTCCTTAAAGGTAGAAGAGAGAGTTTCATTAAATATAGAGGACATGGTCCAATAATGCGGACTATGTCGAAAGGTATATATTGAACTCACAAAGAGTGATGCAATTTCGAGAAAGTAAAAACCAGCTGTAACACCCTTCTACCTAAAAAAAAAAGGTAGTCTAAGGTGCTAAACACCACCCTTTGAATGTTGCCCTACAGGCCAATAATTCATGTGGGCCTTTAAACATCAGTTTTCTTCTTACATAAAGTATTATTCAAGATATCTCAGAAAGAACTTTCTTTCATAAGAAAATGTTTCCTATCACAATAGTGGATCCGAAACTGATTGTCCATACATGACAAAAGTTGCAGTAACTTCATTGTTAGAAGAAAGGCTACGTGAAGTAATTAACGTGAAGTAAGTAACATTCTTACTGTATACCAGAGGTATGGTTTTGCCAAGCCCTTCACTCAATTAGACTTTCAAACCCCTGAGAAAAAGCACCTGCAAAGGGAAAAGCAAGGGGCGTGTTGATCTCCGTCCCCAGTCTCTGATTCAAAGGGTTGTTTACTTTATTAAAATTTTTGATCAATTGAAAATTGGTAGGCGCCTAAGAAGAGGGTGCTAAGATTGTAACCAAAAGAAGAAATCAAGGAAAAAAAGAGAGAGTTTTGTTTTTTTGACGAGCGAGAGATGATATAAAGTTTTAGTGTTAACTGAGAGATTTAGTTGGAATTCAAAATGTAGAAGATAAAGTGAGAAGGGAAGGCTATATAGGGCACACTACGGATCGGTGTTGTGCGAAACTGTAGAGGATACATTCAGGCTTGCTGTACGTGATATGAAAATGTGAAGGAGGCCCTAACGCTCATGTAAGTCTTTTTGTTTTAACCCTCTCAGAGACAAAAGTATTGAGCGAGAGATTATGCCTTTAAATAACTGGCAATTAATTACATAAGTTTTAGAGTGTCGATAAGCCGCCGATGAAGGTCATAGAAATGTTAAGGTTAAATATGTGAAGTAAAAAATTACTGTATTTTTAATTAAGCAATCACCATTAAATATTCTAGTGTGCATTTATTTAATATGGGAAATCTCTCTCACCACATAAAGTGGTGCTGTTCCTAAAAGGCTCCAAAAATTAGCACAGTTAGTAATTTTGCAAAAATGGCAAATTTTGATAAATAAGATTGGAATCATGCATTAGTAAATGCTATTAGGTAATTAACTACAGGTCAGTAGTAGTTGTTGGAAATATTTACCTATCTTAAATAGCGTCAAATAATTTAGGATTGTTTTCTATTTATGATGATTAAAAACACTCTGAATTGATTTCGCGTTTTGAATTTATAGTACATTAGATTGCTGCACCGTACGTTGAAAGATGTGTTTTTTATGACTGTGGTGGAAAAGTCTTGAAATGTTTGCGTTTGAATATAGAGATATATGTATTGTATTATGAGAAGTGAAATTATGTGGTTGAAATTAAGGCATAGTTTCTGAAGTTAGTGAAAATTGAATTGAAGTGACTATTTTATATTTGGCGTGAAATTTTACAAAAAATGCATGTTTGATATTTATTAGGAAATCCTGTTATGGAGTTTTGAAAAAGGAAGGGAACAACAACTTTTTAATATGGCGTAGTAATTTTGAATATTTCACCTCAAATTTTAGCTAAAATTAGCAATTTGTTTGTAATATTGTGGTCATGTTGCAGAAGTGACTTTTCATTTTCCTGTAGTAGGTCGAGAAACAAGAACTGTGTTTACGTGCATTTATAAAATGTGGTATATATTATATGTTTGCAGTGGTTAAGAATTTGAATTGCTGCGGAAGTTATAGTTGAATTGAAAATTGAAATTGATACATTACTGTGAATTGAATGTGAATGTAAGTTAGTGTTGAGATTTGAGAAGTTTGTTTAGAAAAACTTGGGAATTTTTGGAGATATTGGAAATTTTTATGTGCAGAAAATGGAAACACTTTGTGAAAATGACCATAATGATCTTCAAGTTGTAGTATTTTGGCCAGGGTTAAAAGTTAACTTTGCCACCCCCCCATGCGTTTCTCCTCCGCTATTGCAAACGTGGACAATGGTCAGCAGGGGACTTTTACAAATTGCAGAATTTTATTGTGCGTATAAATTATGAATGTTAATAATTGTGCATACAATACTTGATCCTTAGAAAAAACTGAAAGTAAAATAATCTTATGAAATGTGGTTAATTTTGCAAAAATTTTTATTACGTTAGAAAAGTTTATTTTTAATTATTAATGTAGGGCTATTTAGTTTTAGTAACTTTGATGCTGTTTATGTAGTAACTGACCTTATAGTATTGTTTTATCCGACAAGAATATTGTGTGATTGCTAGGGCGTTATTTGAAAGTAGATGCATACTTTTTTAATATTGAAATTCCGAAGTTAGAAAGCTTTGGTTGTATTGTTGGTTTGAGCAAAGATGGAAACTAATAATTTTTAATGACTTAATTAAGTAAAACTAATATATTTAGTTTTAAGTTTTTAAGAAGAAAGTTAAAGAATTAGATTTAAGGATTTAAGTCTTGTTTCTGAGAGTTGGTAAATATAGACTGTAAAAAGTAAATTTCGTGTGAAGATGCATTTATATGAAGAAATCTATTCGTATTATTCAACCTGCAATAGACATTTTTTTATCATGTGTAAGCTATTCACTACGTTTTGCCGAAAATTCGATTATTGTCATAAAAATTATGAAATCTTTGAAGTTTTAATCCACCGCTACTTCCACGAAGGAGCTATGTAGTTTTCGTATGCTAGCCATTCCTTATGAACTTTTCCTGAACTTTTTTTCACATTTTTCCTTGTCAATCCTGTTTTTTTATTTTTATTTTTTCCGTCTACGAAAGAGGACAATGAATATCCGCTTGCGTGTCAACAGTGAATTTCGAGAATTAGAGAAGAATTCATGATTACAAATCATGTGGTAATCCGCAATAGCGAAGAGTAGTTAAAACTGTCTTCCCGAAATGCCTTAAAGAAGGCGTGGATCCTCAAAAGGGTGACATCAGGCAAGCATATGAAAATCAAAATCATTTGCCCCTGCAAATTTCTTTAACACAAGCGTTATGATAAATGCCGTTAAGAAAATACGCCCAAAATTTTTTTGAGGAGAAGTATTTGCCATACAATGCAAGAAATTGGTCCATACAATGCAAGAAGCTAACTGTATGTTGGATCAAAATATGTCTTGGACAAGGGGTTGACCACAAAGTTCAAGATACGTAAGGAAAAGTAAATTTCAAAAGTAGAAGAAATAGAGAATCAGTGATGAAGCAACATAGAAGCAAGGATTGCCACGTCTGTTTCATTATGGATTTGCATCTGATTTAAGAAAATTTTTCCAGTTTCCAATAATATTCTAGTGCTTATATCCCCAGTAGTGTTTTCCAAGTTCAAGAAGTGTGCATATTTTATGCAAATAATCTTCGATAATGCCTTTACAACGTTTTCTTCCATGCACCTACTATGACAGAAAATACCCTTTAGTAATTCATCTGTGTTGTAATTGATCATCTGTGTTGTATTTTTCTATTCGCATATGCATTGTTATGCATAAATATCAATGGTAATCAATAGACTGGACCACCAGTTACTCACTGTACTGGAGCACATTCTTTATATAGACTTTCAGAACTATCAGCAGACATACAATACAATTATATAATAGATCTTTCGTGATTTTACAACTTGAACTTTATCTAAGATTGGACGTTGCAACATAAATCTTGTTGGCGCCATAAAACTACAACCAACCAACTTGTTCACCAATGGATCGATTGACCAATTCCGCATATAGCAAAAAGGTAACTATATGCTAAGCATAAATTTAAGCAATAACATTTAAAAAAAAAAAATTAGGCAAAAATAGTTCAACCAGTTTATGTGAATTGTCCCCAGCTCACCACTGCCTTTAGTAATTTTTTCTTTTCTTAAAAACTCTCAAATTCTGTAGTGACATGGTGGTAATGTGCTTTGCAATCATATAAGTAATCCAAATTTGATTACAACAATTACCGGTGGTTTCCATTTTCTTCTACAGATCCACAGTCTGGGAGTGGGGTTGATTCCCTACATGAAAGAAGTTCGGATTCTTCTGAAAATTGTGGATTCCGGCCGGCATAGCATGATCATAACTATCCTCGTGCCATAAGAACAAATTGAGAACTTGTTTGTGTGTTTAATTCTTTATTGTGTAGAAATACTAACACATTGCAATATCTACAAAATATGATGAATGTGGAAAAAATTATGGATTTGTGCTGCTTCAATTGTAATGTGTACAAATACAGAGTATTATGATGTAAAGCAAATCATGATTGTGTTGTTGATGCCACTTGCACCATTTTTCAAACTTGTGACATAGATGTGCTCCTGAGTGGTAACAATTCATTGGGGAATTTTTTATGATACAAAAAATAATGTAATAAGTTTTGTGAAATGTGCTTTTTTTCATGATATTTTTTTTATTTTGTCCGTGGTGGTACTTTATTTTAAAAGTATACAAAAGATTAATTCAATTTCTGGCTTATACATGCAAATCCATATTTAATCAATCATGATCTCAGAAGTACACCAGATTTTCTGTTTAAAGGTTAAACTTTTTCTGCATGAATCTATGTTCAATCATATGCAAAGGAAATTTTTGTTTCTTTTTATGTTGTGTGTAAATATTACTGTATTATTGTTCAGAGGTCACATTAGAAGAACCACAGAACAGAAATCACAGACAAATTCTGCATTTTCGGAGTATTCATGTAAGAGCAAGAACATAATATCCTGTAATATTTAATATATTCCAGTGGAGATATTTAATAAATTAGAAACATGTGATTTTATCGTGCCTTAGACATATTAAAAAATTAATCTCATTTTGTACATTATTCTGATATATTGATTTTTCTGTTTTTAATGAAAAGTGTGAGCAAGTCTAGTTTGGTTATGCTTAGGTTGTGTCAGAACCTAATATGCACAAGATCTTCTTCAACAATTACTTCAGCTCACCAGAACTAGGCATGCATGCTCCAAAATGACTTACTCACAACATCAACTATGAATAAATCTCGACTAAGAAAATGCCCTTTGAAAAATGAGATAGAGCTGGAGAAAGAAGCTTGTGGAGCATTTGATTCTTACTTATACCGTATGTATGAGTTCACCTTGATTGGCGTAGAATGATCCTTGCTGTTTTTGCACCATAAAACTACAACCAACCAATCATTTGATTCTTACATAGATCAAACAGAAGAGGTTATGATTTGCCCCTGGATAGATAACTGTCAGGCAATTGTCACCTCAAATTATTTAAATGTTTTACCTACTGACAAATGCATACAGAGAAGCAAGGAAACAGGAGCAGTGACAGAAATTGAATGCCTAGCCATTGTGCAGATGTACAATTCATACATGGGTGGTGTGTATAAAGCTGGTATGGTGCTGGGCATGAAGAAGATCAAACTGAAAACACACAAGTGGTATCTTCATCTCACATTTCATTTCATGGATTTGGCTGTAGTGAGTGCATGGATTCTCTACTAAAGTACAGGTGGAAACAGGTTATTCGAAAACTTGAAGTTGGACATCTGCTGTTCATTACTCAAAGGATCCACTACAGGGAGTCATCCCGTACTAGTTCAAACTTTGGCTGAGGAAAACAATAATGACGTTCCAAGAAAATGTGCAAGAAGACCTGCCCTAGTGCCAACTGCAGTTCGATTTGACAACATTTCTCACTTTGTAAAAGAAGAGGAGAAACCACAAAAGCCCCATGTTTGTCAACTGGCAGATTGCTCTAGAAAGAGCAGATTTTACTATGTCAAGTGTATGGTTTTTCTGTGCATAATGGAAGGAATTAACTGTTTTTGCAAATATCATACCCAACAGTAATATTTTACATACCAACATACGTCTTGCTCATCGGTGTTCCTGAATGGAACAAATGTACCTATGTAAGTTAAGACCATTAAAATTTATAAATTTTATTCATGATTTTTTTAAAATTTATTTTATGCCCTAAGAACCTCAGAAATTGCATAGTGTAAGTTTTGGCATGTTTATTTTACTCTCAGGTGTCAAAGGGTTAAACATGTCAGCTCTTAATATTTATAATTGAACAATATTTTAAAATGCATATTTTTCATTGACGTAAAAATTCAAATAAGTGTAGTTCCAAATCCTGTTTTATGAAGCATGGGATATTAAATACTTTAAAATCTTTACTTAGCTGGCTTAAAGGAAATGCTTAAAGCAGTTAATTTTAGATAATTGTCAGCATGGTTTTTGGTTAGTGACCTATTACATTCATTTATAACATTTCAATGAATAATGGTAATTTTTTTGTTAATTTGAATTCTATTTTAATGCAAAATGTAAAAGGAATTGACTAAATAAATGACACAAATGTTAAAAGTTTTTATATGTATAATTATATCAATTTTGATGGTCTTTTGTTTTTTGTGTGTCTATTTTTCAGGAGATCTTCTGGAAAATTTTTGCCTTAATGATGATTGGGCTAATGCTGCACGGATAATATTTGCTGTTACAATTGTGCTTACATATCCTATTGAATGTTTTGTTGCAAAAGATGTAAGAATTTTATTTTATATGAATGTATAGAAATATTAAAATAGTTATGTATCAGTTTAATTATTCTTTTAGCGTGCAAATTTTTGTTCCTATCCTATGCTGAACTTCACTTTTCTTTATCCTTAAGGGTACAAGTTGAACAGTGATTAGTTCAAGTATTTAATCAAGCATACTGCTGTAAATTAACAATATTAATTAAATATAAAAAAATTATAAATATTAATTAAATATATAAAAATATTAAAACAATATTAATTAAATAGCTTGCCTTGCAGTGGTGAAGTTATATAGGGGTCTCAGTTTGTCACTTTTTTAAGTAAAGGTTCATATTTTCATATCAAGTCTATATGAGTATATTTTTGTCTCAAGTCCATATTGGTCTCTTTTTTTTAATCATTTGGTCCCTATTCCCCTCCCCTTTTTTTCACACTTAACATATGCTTAATCAGAAATTAATTAAGCGCACATAATCTGCAATATTCATATGCTTACAAAGGCATTTCTGGAAGTAGTCGTAGTGCAGTGGGTTTCATATTGCTGAATTCTGATTGGTCAGAGGTTATGAAGCTGTAGAACATTGCACCTATACTATATGATGGGATTACAACTCCAAACAAGGCAGGCAGGGACAGGATTTACAGACCTTTGGAAAGTTCAGCATATTCAAACCCTCAACCCCCACCCACTTATAAAATTTTCAAAAGCTAAAGGATTATTATTATTTTTTTAATATATATCCTTTTACATATATATATAATACTTCAATTTTTTATTTGAAGAATTTATTCTGCCTCATAATATAGAAACTTTTAGGATTTTTTAAAGATGTGTTTCATTATAATTAGGAAAAGTTTTGCTCCGGGCCACTGTGTTTTTTGCCTCTTTTGCCCCTTCCCTGTCCCCGGCCTCAAACCAGAATTCCACAGTCTACACTATTTGATTCCATGTTCCTATTTTTATAGGTTGTTTGAAACCATACTTCTGGATGTAATAAGAAGGACTGCCAGTACCAATTATCTAAATGGGCCCTCTGATAAAAACATATTCAGAATGTAAGATATTATTACCCTTCACAGGGATAACACAATTGCCAAATATGGTCAACACAAGAAAGCCTCCGGGGCGAGAATTTTGTGAGTTTTCGTGGGGGAATTTATTATACAATAATTTTTGCCACCCACGTTTTAATTACAGCTCAAACTAGAGCTTGTGTAATTTTGGAGAAAAAGACGTCTTTTTTACCAAATATAAAAAAGCTCTAGTTTGAGCTACATACACGTGTATGGCTAAAAAAAAATAAAAACAAAAACAAAAAAACAGCATTACAGGCTCAGGTATTCTGGTACCTGCAACTCCTGGTAGTAAGTAAGTGTATCAACTCAGCACCTGCACTTCAGAGTTTATAAACTCTGTATTAAAATGGCCTGATGTTTATTATCTTCCATGCGTACCAGTTTGGCCTCGTTGCGCTGTTGGTACGATACGACATATTTTATTGACAGGTAAACTTTTCTTTTCAAAATTTTTCTCATTTACTTTTGCATTTATTTTCAAAATCTCGCTCTCTCAATTGAGGGAAAAAAAATTCACCATTTGCAATCACCCGCTTATTTTTTTGGCCGTAACTCCATATGCGTACGCAGAAAGTTCATAACAGGGTTATAGTCTCAAGGGGCGGGGGTGTTACATATCTATATGTACAGAGTGTTCGGTTACCATGTGTACAGAATTTAAGGGGTGGTAGGGTATACCAAAATAAGTAACACTTGTTTTTCCTTTTTTTCGGAAGAGGTTTCTTTAACGAGTTACGACACAAAAATAGTTTGGTGGATGGAAACTTAAAATGTTGATGCTGGCGCCAATCTGTACATGTGGGCTGTATTTTTGCGAATGTGTATTGTACCATACTAAATATTAAAGAAAATGTCCTTTTTTATTCGTTTTCTAGTAGCGAAGAAAAAAGTTGAGAAAACAGACATGGTTTATGTACGATTATAAGCACAAACACAATTCAGTCGATAAACAACAGCCTCCATAAGATGTATGCATCGAGCCTGATGGAGAAATCGACGGAAACGAATAAAAAAAGACATTTTCTTTAATATTCAGTGTGGTAGAACACGTAATCGAAAAAATACAGCCCACATGTACAGATTGGTAGTAGCATCAACATTTCCAATTTCCATCCACCAAACGATTTTTGGGTCCTAACTCGGTAACAAAACCTCTTTCGAAAAAAAGAAAAATCACATATTACTTATTTTAGTATACCCTACCACCCCTTAAAGTCTGTACACGCGGTAACCGAACACCCTGTATATATACAACTCCATATATTCATATGTAAATATACAACATTTCATCACAATGGGGGTTTACAACCCCATCAATAGCCCCTTGCATATGCCAGTGTGTAACTCCATATTCTGTTTGCATCCATTCTGTGAACGGTTGTATTTTAATTGGCTGTATTTCATTAGAATGACCCAGGTACCATTGTAGCAATATGTGCAATTGTAAAAGAAAAAGTGTACAAAAATAATGATTCGAGAACTTGTTTAGTGTAGTTGTAATTTGCTCATTGCAAATCCAGGGGCTGAACTTTGATTTGATGTATTAGTTAGTGTTAATTATTATTTTTTTTTGGAGATACATTTTAAATTTATATAAATTCTGTTCTTTTTCTTTTAATACTTTTGTAACTCTTTGCATACTTGTACTCAGGATTAATACTCTGTCAAACTAAATTGTTTTTGGCCATGCCAAAGAATAAGTTTCACGTTACAATTTTTGTTTTAAGTAGTCAATACCTTAGACCATTATTTTAAAAACATGTAAGATTAGATTCTATGGTATATAAAAATTCTGTATGAGAGTATAATCTTACCACACAACTGTGGAAATACGGTATTGATAATTGAATGATTCATTTGTTTTGCAAACATTAATTTTGTAGTTTATTTCTGTAGATTTATGAATGACAGATAGTGAAATAATAATCTTCAGCTATTGTCCCTTTTTAAAATTTTTATATACAGGGTGCGTCAAAAGTTCATAAAAGCTTTAAAAAAATCATAAAAAAGGTACAAATATTGATAAAAGAAGGGCGATTTCACAGAAATTTTTTTTGGATTTTTTTTTGTTAGCAAAAAAGAGTCTAGTTCAAAGAATCACCTGCAAACAGCACTAACAACTCCAAAAGACAATGGACAGGACAACTGTGCATTCCATCGATTTATTATTGCAACAGTTGTTCAATATGACCTCCAAAACATTGTATGACAGAACTAAGGCGAACAAGACATGTGGACATTTCTCGTCTTCAGTTGTTTCACCGTGGGAAATTTTCGCAACGCAGTGGCTTCTAATTCAACATTCAGGTAGAAGAACTTCATAAGCAACGATAACATTCTCCAATTATGTGGTACTGTTGGATTCGAATGAACAGTCCACATTCATCCAGCTCTTTTAATTGCAAGCCTGCATTGCATGCTTCTGCTGAATACCTTGCACCATCTGCAGGTGACTTTTAAACTAACATTTTTTGCCACTAAAAACACCTAATTTTTTTAGAAATCCTTTCATGCAAACCACACTTCTTTATCATTATTTGTTCTTTTTTTATGATTTTTAAGTTTTTACGAACATTTGAAGCACCATGTACATTTTGTCTTTATTTTTCTATTAGCACTTAATACATATATATTATATATACACGATTTGTTTACCATATTTTTGTGTATTATTTTTAGGTCTGCTTTAATTCCTGCCTTGAGAGTCAAGAAAACAAGCATTCATATATACTTACAACAATAATTGTGACAGCTGCATTTATATTTTCTACTTTTACTGATTGTCTTAACATCGTATTGGAATTAAATGTAAGCTTGTATTATGAGTGAAGTATGCTATTTGAGAAATGCATACTTTTTGTTATCTTCTAAAATATATCAAAATCATGCACATTTCTTTGATGTATTTCATTCGTCTGTATTTTTTTTATATAACACTTTTTTTAAATATTTATAGGGTGTTTTGGCAGCTGTTCCTCTAGCATATATTCTTCCTGCTGCTGCTTATATTAAAGCATCTGAAGATAAGTTATTGACTGTGAAAAAAGTAGCAGCTGCCTTATTAGTAGTAATTGGTGCTGTTGTTGCTGTGTTCGGTTTTGTAAATATTGTAATTGATATAAATAGTGGAATAAGGTGTAGTCGTGGAGTTGAAATGCCATATTGTAATGACACAACTCTTTAGTGAATGTTAAGTTATTTTTAGGGTTACTTGTGTTATTGAATTATACCTTTCTATTTGCAATGTCAATTTGAATTTTTTCTTTCTTGTGATTTAATAATTGTTGTGATATTTAAAATTATAGCATTCCAACCATTGGTGCAGCTATTCATATACAGTTGGTGTGTATGTAATTCAGAGTGCATTTTTAATTTATTTTGTGATACATTAGATTTACATATATATAGAAGTAAATATGTTTTAATTTATAAAAATTAGCTTGCAATTTTAGTGAAGGTACATTATGCTCAACGTGCTTTTATTGCAAATATTTCATTTTAGTTTTGTGTGTCATATGTTGTGTACACTCTATGTTTTGTTCAAATATATAAAATTATATATTATAAAACTGCTCAAATAGATCATTGGTAAATGATTTTCGTAGTACAAATTAAATTTATTGTTATTAATGAAGTGGCATTAAGCATAAAATGAAAAATGAATTTGAATTCAAGGATTTTTTAATTATTAATATATGATAAGAGAATTATTATTTTCAGAGACATGAAATTGAAAATTTGCTTGTCAGCTAAGAAAATACATAAAAGAAATTTTGATATATAACAGATTCATTTTGCATAAAGTCAATATGGGACCACCAAAGAATGAAATATTGTAACTTAATATATTTTTAGCACATTAAGTATAAGGAAGTTTGTAATGTATGAATATATAACAAACCCTCTCTTAACGGACACTTCTCAGATATGGTCACCGCTTTTTATGGTCATTTAAAAATTTCCTGACGAACTTCACAAAAATACCTATTTTTATGATCAATGTATTTTATCGGCATGTCTTTCTGTCCCATGAGGGTCCGCTAATGAGGGGTTTTATTCCAATGTATTTTATTTACTTTTTGTTTTATTGAATTCTTTTCATTAAATAAAGATCGGTGTTATTTTTTTGCAAGGTCTTACTGAGTCATTGCTTATGTGTATTTGTCATTGCAATTGCAAATTGAAAAAATCTGTGTGTGAACAAATGTGCAAGATTTCTGATCGAAGTTTTGAAACATGGAAATTCATTATTGTAAACATTTATCATTCAGTATTATAACTGTGAACCTTTAAGTTAATGTTATGAAATTATTAAACTGATTTTATCTAGTTATCTTTTATTTTTCCCTTTTCCTGTGATGGTTCATTGGTAATGCATTCACCTGGTGTGCAGTTATTAAAGTCCTAATCTTTCATATAGTTAACCTCAGATATCAGTCTTATATGGCATTCATAGCTCTATGTACTACTTGACTGAACCTTTAGGATGCTAAATGCTTTGAAATTGGTTCCACAATTTATGGATCATAGAAAGACTTACATTCTGCAATCTTGCTGTGTCTGATTTTGGTGCCTCCAGTTACCCAGTGGTTCTCTACTATAGTTCTTTTTGTAAATGATGTGTTGAGGGTATCCTTACAAAATGATTGTTGGATTATTTTGTTCAAAATTCTAAAACAGAATGACGGCTCACTTCCAAACACTTGTTTTATGCTTCTGGATGGTTATGTCAAACTATTTCAGTACTATTAATTTGCATACAATATCTAGACCCAGCATCATTTTTCGATTAACGTATCATTGTTTCATGCCAATTCTATTTGTTAGATGATATCATTATTTTTTTTCTTCTTTAATTTGTGAAAGCCAGTGTATGTGAGTTGCTTATATGAAACTATCTTCTAAAGATTTTGATAAAAATATAAAACCATTTTCATAAAAAAAAACCCCAATAGTACGTGCCAAAGCATTTTTCAGCCATGAGATTTTCCAAAGAGGTTATATTATAATTTTGTAAAAATTTATATCGATTTTCTATGGGTGTTTTTAGAAATATTTTACTCCTCTTCTTCAGAACTTAGCATCATAAAGGCATGTTAAAATATTCTCTGGACCTAAAATTGCAATACACTATAAAATACCCTTTAAATCTTAATAAAATCGTTATTGTGGAGTTTGAGCGATTTAAATATTGCGGTATTCAGCATCATATGACTTGCAGACATATATCCCTTTTACATAAATGATGAAGTAGTCTGCAATTTTTATGTCTTCTAGTCAAAAACTAAAGCTGCATTTACTTAAAATAGAAATAATTAAAAAAAAAGGCTTAGCACAAATATACAATTTGTTTTTAAAATTTCCATTAATTTCATAAACAATAAACCTGTTACACTTATTGTAAGCTGATCTTTGAAATGGATTTTTGCTTTCATTTTTGTTATGGTATTCGGAAATGTTTGTTATCTCAAGTAACCTTTTCAAGTAATTTTAATAGATACAGAACTATTTGTATACTTGACCTCAATTGAAAGTACTGTACTAAAATAGTTATCTTTTTTCTTTTTTTTTTCCACAGCTTTCGAAGTTAAAGCTTAATTCTCTGTGGTTTTTCCGTAATGCTATAAATGTAAATATTGTCTTGTAAATATACTATTTTGGCTTAAACCAGTATGCTTTGTTGCTGTGTATATATATAATATTTTTAATAACTCGCATTTGTTTTTATCAATTCAGTTTTAATTCTGGCATAAATTATTTTTAGAAATCTAATTTTAATCATGTGTTCAATTGTATATATTTTCTTTACACTACTCATATATTTATGTATACACACACATGTACACTACTTTGTATGTGTACTAGTCATTTATATTATCACAGATCTGAATTTATTTTTTACTCATATTCAAGGGAGTATGAAAATGTTTCATTCAATTTTATTTATTTATTAAAAAAGCAGGTTTTACAGAGTATGTGATATTTTTTTGTTATTTAAATTTTCATGTTATGCTCATAATTCTTTTTTTTTATAAATCTGATGATTGATTTATATATTTCGTAGTGAAGATTAGTTTAATTATAATAAGTAGTGAGAGAGAGAGAAGAAAACTCCTAAAAATGACTTGAATGCAGGATTCCCACACAACCTGGAATTGTCAGGGAATTTGCAATCGTCCCGAAAAGTTAGGGGAAAACCTTAACTAATCTGTTCTGAATGGATAAATTTCATGCAAACATGATGCCGTTTTCCCCAAAACTGAAGTTCAATTCAAAGTTTTGTTTGCGATCAGTCAGGGAATTTTTCTCTCCTAGGTGAGTGGGAACCTTGTATAGTTCGCTATTACTCTTTAAGCTGTTTATTGTTTAATGTATATTTTCATTTGTTTTTGTACATCTTTTAGTTCTGATGCACATAATTGTTGCATGTTTGTAAATTTGTAGTATGCTGTAATAAATAGCATTTGTTCTAAATATGATTCAGTTTATTTATGCAATGTTATTAGCACACATTGGGCAGAACAGTTTAGATTCATATCATATATAAAAGTAGATTAAGAGGACATTGAGCCATATATATTAGCTTGGAATATTTGTAATTATGTGCATAAAAAAAACAAAATTGCAAATTGTCAAGGCACATGCGATAAAGATGGAGTGAACAAGGAAAATTCCAATTAAAAGGGTCTTATATACACTTTGTGACAAAAAATTATGTGCACCTAGAAAAATTGTACGACAATAGTGAAATTTAACATGCAAATATCTCTTATATGTGTAAATTATTATAAAAAGTGCACAACCATGGAACATACAGAGCAGGTCTAGAGCTCACAGGAATTAAGTCAGGTATAAGTAGTATTGCTTGCCGTCTATGCCAATTTAGTATTCTTGCTTGCATTAGCAAATGAAAATGCTGCATTGACTCCACTGCAGCACAACACAATTTCAGGGCTCACACTTTTCTTATTTTTTTTGTGAAATGACTTCGTTCTATATTTTTGTGAAATGTCCTACTTTTCTGTTAACTAATAAAATCCATTCTCCCTGCTCTCCCTTATGGGCACCGATTTTAACTTTACAAATGTTTTATTTTTCTCCCTAAAATTGTCCTACTAACTAGTGGGAACCTTGCAATTTAGTAAGTTTGATAAGGATTTCATCATTGGCCTCAAAAAAGCAATTTGGTCATATTAACAAATTGTCTGATTATGGATCAGGATGATGATAGTTTGATGATGTTATGCATGGTTTTAACAGGTTGTCCATACCCATCATGAGGTCAGCGTTCTTAACTACAGGATAACTGTTCTGAGAGATCATCCAATAATGCTAATTGCCATAAGAATACTGACAGTCACTATCTGCCATGCAGTCACATACTGAACCTTCTAGACATATGCTTTGATGTACCATTGCAAAAAAGCTGCCAGAGTGTGAACTCCAATGTCAGTGTTCATTCTAGCATCTACTACTAACTTATTGGCAGTAACTCCATCATTGTTATCCAGCTTGTAAAATGCAGAATGTATTGGATTGGAACTGTATTGTGTTCAGCGATGAATCATGATTTTGCTTAGCTCAGATGACTGAGGAATTTCTGCAGGGCCGTGCTTAGTAGGGTGCTAGCCGGAAAGCTGCCCAGGACCACCAAAAAGTTCAATGCAAGTACCAAGAAATCAGTTTTTAGCGGCCCCATATACTTTCGACAGAGTATTTGGTCAATTGACCTTTTGCATGTGTGACGTCATACTTCCCATAATGCAGGTTCTAAATGATTGTTAAAATAAATTCATTTGCTATAAGTCAAATGCGTTAATATCAGTAGCCTACATAGGTTATGTTTATTGTGGTGGCCATATGACCATTGTTGAAACTCCTGGTTTCCGATATTTGACTTAAAAAAGATAGAAAAATTACTTTGTAAGTTCTAATAGTATAATAAAAGCGGCTTTGTTCATTGAATTAGCTTTTCATTAATTCGTTATAATTTAATAATTATAGTAATAATTTAATTAATAATAATTAATTAATTTTATCTCCTATTTTTAATTTAACTTCATTATATTCTCTTTATCTTTACCCACAACGTTTAGACCAGATTGGAGAACTTCATTTTGTAATACTAAACCCTGGTCAATCTTTTGTTATTGTCGTGTCAAAACATTTTTAAGGGCCACTAAAACCATCTTTGCTCATGGCTATTAACATCATAAGAATAGCCCAGAATTTGTATGTCGAGGAAGTCCTACCAACATTCCTTATTCCATGTTGTTGTCGAGCAACGTAGTCCATCACACCTGGGATTACCATTCGGGGGCCATTTCCTATGATACCCTTCCATCCATAGTGATTTTTCACAACACTTCAGCAGCTCAATGGTATGTCGCCGTCATACTGCACCATCATCTTATACCATGTGACCTGTCAATGCTGTTACGTTTACCAAGAGTCAGTTTTCAGCAAGATAATGCTTGACCTCAGATGGTGTCTCTCCACAGAATATCTGCGTAGTATCATAACATTTTATTGGCCTGTCAGGTCTCCAGACTCTTATCTAATTAAATGCATACAGGAAATGTTGGGATGTTGGTTACAGCTATCTTACGATGTGCATGAACTTGCAGAGCAATTATAGAATATCAGGTAGGGAATTCTGAAAGACAGCATTCAACATTTGTGTGAGACATGCCAGACTCGATATTCTTATGCATTGCTGCCAAGAGTGCCTATGTATTATATTAATATGTAACAGTTCTAGGTTTATTTTTGTTAAATACACAGAGTGATTGATGTCCAATTTTAATTATTCATACATTTTTGTTTCCCTATTGTTCATGTACCGTTTTATTATAATCAAACAAGTTTTAAGTTGTGTGGTTTTTATTATTGTTCCTAAAAATTGTATATTTTAAGGGACTCTATTTCCCTTTAAATTTCTTTCCTTTAGTTTTTAAACTTAGTTCCTAGGAAACGTTGCATTTTCTATTTTTTAGTGCACACTAATAGAATGTTCTAGGTTACACTTATTATCTATAATTTTCTACTTAAAATGCTTGCAAAATATATTTTTTTAATTCTTGTAAATTCTTTTATCACTGTTCCAATGTTTTTGTTCTAAGAATCGAAGACCTGTTATTTGGGATTAATGAGATTTTCATCATTAGGTTCCTTATGGTTAGACAGGAATAATAAAAATACACAGGTAGTTTCTTTATCTAATTCATTTTATTATGCCCTGTAGTTACATAGTGGTAAGATAATTGGCCTGTTAGCAGTTCATGTTTGATTCTCGCAGAGGTGCAGCACTTGCCGATATTTTTTGAAGATCTGCAACCCGGAGTTTGATTCCCAATATTACCATAAAAGGCATGTCTTTTCTTCTACGTGCTGCATACCAGGATTTAGTTCCATAGGAAACAAAAGTTTAGATCCCATGGAAAACTGTAATTACCGACGCAGCTTGACTAGCTGTCCTTGGGCTGTAAAACAATGAAACAGGACTCATATTTATACCATCTGTTACAAAGTTAGAAACCAAGAACAATTTGAATTAGTAATCTCTTTTCGCAACAAAATACTTCAGTCGACACATACTATTCGCTAATCTTTCCACGTATATTTTGTTGCCTACTTATCTGGAGTGATAAAATCAAATTCATTCTCCAACGTATACCTATAGTTTATAATTTTTTGCCTCTTTTTCCAGCTCCATACTTTTATTCTACAAGAGATATTGTTTGAAACCTTCAAATTTTACAAATTGATGTACTTCTAAATTATAAGATCACAATCTATATAAGTGTTTAACTGCATAAATAAACACATCTTTTAATCTTTAATCATTGCAAATATTAACCCACACATGTATTACATGAAACACACTCGCATAGTTTATATTTCATTTTGTAAGAATTAATCCTGGATTAGCATGCATTCATTGTATTGGTCCTAGAGTGGACTGTGTTCAGCAATACATTAGGAAACTCCCAATGAAACCCTTGCACAATCCTCCTCCTCCTCTTACATTAGGAAAGAAATTCAGTTTTAAATTTTAAAAAATATATTCATACGTATACAAGTTTGTCTGCTTAACTTATAATAGTATTTATAAATTATTTCTTTTCAATTTGGTAAATTAACTTTGTGTTAGAAATTGTTTAGATTTGAAAATCAATGAAACATGATGAAAATATCAAAGATTACGTAATTTGATGATGTTAATGATGACAAAAATGTATGTAGAAATCCAATTCTGAAACTGATAGAAAAGTTTATTTAGAACAGTGGTTCTCAACCTGTGCTCAGCAGAGCATTTGGTGTTTTGCGAAATCTTTACAAGTGCTCTGCGTGCTCCAGTACTAAAAAATTAAAAAAAAAAAATCAGACTTCCTGCAAAAATAGTTGAAAAAGACGGTTATAAAACGTTTCTGCTGGTCGCTGAATCGAAAATTTTACAACTAAAGAAAGGCCAAATTCTCAAGACTGGCAACATTGTTCATCCTCACGTGATCATGCGAAACATCTGGAATGCCGGTGAAGCCTACAACATACGGCGAAACCATACCCAGCGTCCCTGATGGCGAATTGAGGAAGTTAAAAATTTTATTTTAAAAAATAATGAAGACAAGGAAATATTTTCAATTACAAAGTTGCTGAGCATCCTTCAATTAGTAAGGAAAGATATCCGGCTTACATGCAATATGTACATGTACTGCCCCAAAGTCCCGGAAGTTCCAATTCATCACTTTCAGTTAATACTTTCTGGTGCTTTAAAAGTTGAAGCTCTTGTTGGAAAGAAACTATGGCTTCTCTCCTATAAGAACTTCAACTCAACTTTTAAAACACCAGAAAGCATTAACTGAAAGTGATGCATGGAAACTCCAGGAACACATCACTTTATGGCAGTATGTGTGTATATTGAATGTGAGCTGTATATCTTTTCCTACTAACTGAAGGATGCTCTACAACTTTCTAATTGAAAATATTTCCTCATCTTCATTATTTTTCGAAATAAAATTTTTAACTTCCTCAATTCGCCACCAGGGGCGCTGCTGTTCATCTCATCTGATAGTGCATAGTCATTTTACTATACCAATACCTAACTTTGGTTGCAATATCTGTCTTGGTTCAAAAGTTATTGGTCGCACTCGCACTTTCCTGGCCTGTATATATATATATACACACGCACATACACTGACGGACGATTAAAGTTGCGCACCAAGAAGGAAGCATAGGAGGAACCTGAAATTTTATTGATGGACAGACACAGATGAACGGAAAAAAAAAACAAAAACAAAAAAACAGAGCAGCAGAATAGAGGGAGCTATGATACACAGTCTGGTCATCCTCAATAGGCTGTCACACCGCCTTGTGTTGTGATACAAGCATCAATACGGTCTGGCATGGTGTGGAATAGATGCCTGATGTCCTGAGTTAGACTGGTCCATACCTGTTGGACATTACGTTCCAAATCCTAGAGATTGCGATGACGTATTTGGCGTTTCAAATGGTCCCACACATGATCGATATGGGAAAGGTTTGGGGGAGTGGGCAGGCCATGGAAGTGCTTGGATATGATACAGGCAGGCCTGGGCGACCCAAGCCATGTGTGGCTGAGCATTATCGTGCTGAAATAGCACACTTAGAATCCCAGCTACGAATGGGAGCATATGGGTCCGTAGAATCAATCAACGTGCCGCTGGTTCATCAACGTTCCAGGTTTCACTACTGCAGAGGTTCGGTTATTGGCTATAGTTGTCCAGAGCATGATGCCTGTAGTGTGGTTGCTGTGTCGTTTGATACCGAGGTTGGGATCGTAGTGTTGCCCAAGGGTCTGCCAAACCTGGACACACACACATATAAATGCAGCAAAACATGCCATGTAACAAAATGGACAGTTCCATGAAAAAATTTCGTTATATAGAAAATTTGCTATGTGGAAACGATGTATTCATGAACCAGGGCAGTGCAATATGATGCCACAACTAAAACCTCGTTTTTCAGTTTACGACTGTTTCTCATAAATAACATTGAGCCATTTAAAAATAGATGTTTTTAAGTGTGAACTATATACAGGGTGTTCCGAAAATATCGGATCAAAAGTATATAGCCGTGATCCTTGTGCAGAATGGACCATAATGGCCCTTTACATGGGGGGTCGGAAATGAATATCAACGGAATTTTGCATACTTTTATTTCACAGAGGCGGGATCTATAATGACCAATTGCACTTACAAACCAAGAAGTTGCCTCCCCCGAAAATTTCAACTCCGGCTAAAATTGCGAAAATTGCCTTGTCAAACAGGTTTCCAGGCGTGTTGGCATTTTTTGTGGTTGCTGAGATTGGCGACTTGATTTTATAATTGGCGCAATTTCATAAAAATTTTAAGGCTCCTACGTAGGGCTGGAAACTTCCCTCAGTGGTGCAGTACAAACATAGGATGGCCCCAAGATCCGTGGGAGCCATTCTTAGTTCTAAAGCAAGAAATTTAGATTGAAAAATAAATATCTCGAGACTCGCAACACCGATTAAAGAAGTTTACCTAAGGAATGTTTCAATTTTTGCTACGAAGGGCAGGGCGTGCCATAGGGGGAAGGGTGAATTGCACAGGGACCCGGTGCGGCCAAGGGCGCCCAGTACTAAAAGGAATAAACCCTCCGCCCAGCATGCGTTAACAAGATCCGTATACGGACGCCTTACCAACTGCGCTACTGGGGTTCCCCCACCCTGCAGTTTAAAATTACTTTGCGTACTTTCATACAAATCGACACCCCATCTCTGGGGTTCGCACTGTATCCGTCAATGCCCTCCACCTGCCAATCATAAACTTTTATGCTTCGAAGGTTCCTTTATTTTCGTTCATGTTTTACCGTCGAAGAATTCAAAAGTCTGTCCTGCAGGTAAATAATAAATAGCTTGATAATAAAAGTTAGTATCGAAAAATTACCCTTGATCCAGTAGCGTACGCAGAAAATTCCTAAAAGAGGTTGGTTCGAATGAGAAGGTTTACCTCTATATCATAGCTTTCGGTAGATCTATTCAGGGGCGGACTGGGCCGTCGGCCAACCGGCCCCCAGTCCGGTGCGTCCTCATGGGCTACAGGACTCGCGTTCAGGGCCCGATTAAGACACATGTTGACTGTAGGCATAGTATTATTTGAAGGCCCCCCCTTACACATGGTGAAAGATTTAGAAGGGGTCTAAAAGTATATAAAAAATAAGTACTTACGTATACTCATTATAAAACTCTTCAAATTTCTGGTAAACTATCTAAAATAGCCCAAAAAAAGTAAGCTTTTACCTAAAAATTTTCTAGATGTCGATCAAAAGTGATAAACCAAAAGTCAACTTTAAAAAATAGCACAATTTGGGGGTCCTAGGCCAGGGCTTTGTGGGCCTAGTCGGTAATCAGGCCCTGTTTGCGCCTTCCAATAATCCAAGCTATGCGCCCTTTGAGAGAACCCAGTCCGCCCCTGCACCTAGTGTTAATATTCTCCCAATTGCGGGAGATTATGGCCCACATGAATCCCACTTCCGTACGCTTATGTCTTGATCGATTCTGAATAATGACGACTATAGGCGCCAGCATGGTGGCCGGGTCGCAGGACTTGTATTTCCATTTACCATGGAAAAAATTTAATAGGGGGCGTTCAAATATTATGTAAGTATCTTCGGGGGGGGTGCGGTTGATGTTGTGTTTATTTTCCTTTGTTAGTTTATTTTCAATGTAAATTTTGTTTATCACGTAGGAATAAAATGGCCAAAAAGTCAATGGTTCGATTCTTAAATAGCTTGCCAAAAATTCGACATTCTCGCCAAAAACTGGCGACGGCGAAATTTAGGAAACTAAATTCAAGTGGTAGGTCAAACTTTCAAATATAATTTTCATTGACTCGAAATTGTTAACTCCCACATTCCAGAGATGCACTGGAAATAAGAAACCAATTTCTTGATAATACAGCCCAGATGCAGTGTATTGGACAAATACGTCCATTATAGGCTTAACTTTCCTTTTTTGTCCAATCATGCTTTGTTATTTGTTTATAGCCATAACTCCGTGGTTATTTATTTCCGACCCGTTGGATTCTTGGCCACACTGGTCTTCGTGTTAACGAAATTGCGGACACTTGGGCGCGTCGAGCCCTAGAGGACGTAAACGGTTCCTGCAGTAACAGACCCTCCCCGCACAACCCCTCCCTTTCCTGCCGTATCAGGAGTCTGAAGGACACCTTTTGAAATGACGTGGTGAACCTCTTAAAAAGAGATATTTTGGGGCATTTTCGATCATTTTTCGAGTGCGAAAGTCGCCATACTTTCTTTCCGATTGTCTCCCAAGGGGGGCACAGACCAGGCTGCATCGTTTCAGAATTGGCTGTGCATTCACCAACAAGTACCTCCACCGCATTAGGCAACTCCCGTCGCCTGTGTGTCTCCAGTGTCAGGAAGGTGCTGACGAAACACTGGAACACATTCTTTTGTGGTGCCCGGCCTACGGCTACCTCAGGGAGGAGCTCCTTCTCGCCCGCCGCCGTTTAGGCCTCGCCTCGCCACCAGGTCTGTCCGACCTCCTGGATCCCACCGGATCCCCCCGCCTTCGCGCTGCCTCCGTGGCTGTGCTAAACACCTTCCTTTCCGGTCTTGGCCGGTTCCTGTAGGTTACTCGGCTGATTCTGGCGTGTGTCACCGGATCTGTAGCCTGGGCCGTTCTCCATGATGGTTCGTGTAGCAGCTGGTTTCGGTGTGCGTTGAATGACGACTTTACGTGAACGTGCATCTATGAATGCCGTGTTGATCGGCAATCCATCTCCCCCTCAGCCGCCTCGGCGGCTGATTACGCTGTTCAAGCGTCCTGTCTGGGATTACAGCGCCGCCCCCCGCGGCCACCCTTCCCAATGCAATCCTTGCACAATACCTATCTACCTCATTTCCGACCCCCTATGTAAGGGCCATTATGATTAATTTTGCACAAGGATTACGGCTATATACTTTTGAACCGATGGTTTTTTTTGTTTTTTTTTAAGCGCAGTATAGCCCAGATGCTCTTGCGCCATAAAACACCTAAACAAACAAACAAACCGATAGTTTTGGAACACCCTGTACATGCGTACAAAAAATTGGTTTAACAATTCCTTCCTACCTTAAAATGAAAACATATTTAATGCTTCTTTCATACATATTCATGCTTTTGTAAAAAAAAAAAAAAATCTAATAGCCTGCATCAAATGCTGCAACAAATAGTGATGTTGATTCATTATAAAAGTGTTCGTAGGGGCGGACTGGGTCCTCTCAAAAGATACCTTGGATTATCGAAGGGGCCGAGTCTTTACCCACTCGGAGGGGCGAGTCCTATCGCCCATGAGGGCGCATAGAACGAGGGCCAGCAGCCCAGTCCTCCCCTGAGTGTTCACACTTGTTAAGATATGTTTTGTTTGCCACTTACCTTAAAACCATATTGTGTTCTCATGGTATGAGGGAACCCGATGTCGTTGACGTGACCACTCGATTTTCTGTTTTGGTCGTTAAAAATTTCGTTATATAGAAACACTTTCATATGTAATGACCATGGGGATTTACCAAAACTTCGCTATATAGAGAATTTCGCTATACGGAAGTACGTTATATGGAGGTTCTACTGCACATATTTCGCCTAAAAGAAATTCTAATTGTTATACAGTGAAATCGCCCTGTGGTAGTGCAAGGGTACAGCGTTGTTATCCCTGATTCGAATCCAAATGTTGCAAAAAAAACCCACTTATTAATTACTTGTTGTAGATCAGGGTTGGTTCTTTAGATTATAAGGGGCTCGGGAAGCTGTAGGTCTCGACACAACATGACTCTTGCTGTCCTGGCGACATAAAACACTCAAATTTCACTGCAGTATTATTTTTATTACAATATTCAGAATTTTGGTGTCAAATTATGTCACAGTAACTGAAAATCTGCAGTAACCAAACTTACAATTTCTAAGGTATTCCTTACTTTAAAGCAACTGGAATTTCAAGTCACATTTTATTTTGCGTTCTTTGCAATGTTACGTCACATTTTATTTTATTTAAATAATACTATGATCAGAACAGAGTGAAGTAAGTTGCCTGCTAACTATTCTTGCCCTTAATAAATAAGGAATCTAAATTGAAAGGTTTTTATTTTAGAAAACAGATTTTGAATCCATACCGTTTTATGACAAACACGATACCTCTAATTCTAATACATGTGTAACAATATTCACAAAATTTTAAAAGTAAATTATAGCTTATAAACGTGTGCCCTGGATATACCAGAATGGTGATTATTAGTTTAAAAATAGTTCTGAATTTAATCATGTAAATTCATTTTTTTTCTAAAGTATGTCTTTTTACATAGCGTTTGGAATAATATTTATTTTTCTAAAAACTTATTTGCACCACAGGTATCATTCCATTATATCCTCCAGAGAAAATATGTATGTATTAAAATTTCATTTTATACTATACCCATAAAATAAATAAAAGTCAAAGTGATCGTATTTGCAAATGACTACTAATTTGACTTTTAATTAGCTACTAATTAGTAATCAGCAGAACCTTATTTATTTTTATTATTTTTTTAACTTAAGATTATGCCTAGTGTAAAAATGAATGATTATATTGGTATATAAAAAACACCCTCCCAAAAAAAGTGTATCTACCTGTCTTATCCATATAGGTTTTAGATTATTCAAGTGAGGTCATAAGGGATGTCCTATTTAAGTATTTGGCTAAGTCTTAAATTTTCTATCAAAAAGGTAAAATAAATAATGATCTATTTTATAGACTGTCTTATTAAAACTGTATCTAGTTTCAAATGCTCTTCTAATTAATTTATATGCAACTTTTTTACATATGACTAACCTGTGTTTAGAATTCAGGATCTTAAATTACAATGTGTCTTACTAAACTTTAAAATTGCAATAAATAAGTTTATCAATTAATTTCAAAATTTTGATTAAAGTGTCCATAAATTAATTTCCAAATCTTAAATGAATTATTTATTTCAAGAACATAAATATATTGCTTATTTGTTGTAGTTGATGGCATTGTGTACTATGCATTGTAGAGTATACAATTTTAATGGAATTATTTGAAACCATAGTTTGGGGTTTTCAAAGCACACTAAAATCAAATATGCTTAATGTCAGATGGTCTATGTTGTACTATGATCAGTGGCATAGCTACTTTTGTTTTGGGCTCCTGTTTTTATTAAAATAAGGTACCCAAAAATTGAAGTGTGTATGGGGGTCCCCTATGCTTTTTTATTTTTATTTTTCGGTAACTACGCGCCTGACTAGAATGAAGTGTAATAAAAGTGACAGAATGAAATGAAACAAAGATGCAGTAGTAAAAAAATTGTGTTCTTTATTTTCTCTCTCAAAACAAAATTTCAGTAGCAACTACTGATGCGTGCAGAAAAATACAGGATATGAAAATTCATTTTCTATGCTCCTTCTCCATAAGCAGTCAGCAGTTCAGGGAAAGTAAACGTTTACTATTTATAGTAAAATTTGAAGAAACAACTAGGATTCCATAAATCACAATCTTTATCTTTCTAAGAACTAATGCCACAGAAAGTATTACAAAATCTAAACTAATCCATTGCAATACTGCCATATAAAATATTATTTTGCATTTTTATTATAACACAGTATTTTATATAAGATACAATTTGAAACATGGAAGAAAATGAAAGAAAC
>QLNU02015360.1:33260228-33273333 GCA_006491805.2 Dysdera silvatica
TTGTTGGAGGAACTAATTTAATTAGATTTATTTACTCTCACTAGCAATTTTTTTGCTCATATTGCACCAAACATTTTTAACTCCCACAAAATCTTTTCCTCTAATGAGGAAGACCCCCTTTGATAACATAAATATGTAGGTAAGACTTAACATAGCTGACCGTGATAGGTTAGTAGTCGGTGAGTCGAGACGATAACCCAAAGACAAACTAGTTCCAGACCTGCCAAGAGTTTTGTGCCTACTTTTTCTGAACCTTACAAATCAAAGGAATGAAAAAAAAAAAAGGCTAAAGTTAAAGCCAGGAATCGTGGGTGTTTCCAAAGTTTAAATTAATGCATTCTTAGACAAAACAAAGCTGTTGTATTTTATACAACGTGTTGCAGACAGTGTCGGATTAAGAGAAAGAGAGGTTCTAAGCTGTTCCACTTGTGAGGCCCCCCACCCCCACGATTTAAGTAAGATGGAAAAGAGTGTTTTGAACAAAATTTTCAATGAAGCTGAAGATGATGACGGGTGTTCAAAATTCTACAATTCATTATTCCTGCTATAAAGAACATGGGTTATCAGGGATGTGCTGGGAGTGTGGCAGACGAGGCAGTTGCTTCATGCTGAAAGTTGAAGTAGCACCAAATCTGATACCATGAGGGTGTATTATGGTTCTAGGCGGATGGTTATATGTTAGAATTGAAAATATAGTTATAATTTAAAACATAAAATGTCGTAAACTAATATTTTTATATATGGCGGGGCATGCGCCATTTTATATCTTTGCCTCTGGTTCGAAAATGACTTGGCACAGCCCTGAAAAAATCAATACAGAAGTCAGTGGTAATGTAGCGCGTTATTGGCTTAAGATAATATTATTCTGAAACAAAGCGTAAGAACATTATTGAGAAGGGAAGTTTAAACAAGGTTGCTATTTGCAATTTTTTAGCATAATTTTAAGATTGGTACTCCACACTATAGATATGTCCGTGACGTCTTTTCTATAACTTTTCACGAAATAATAGTACAATTTTTATCAACTATCTAAGCCACAAGACATTTTGTAACTTCAGGTTTTATTCTTGTTAAGTTTATTTTTTTATGTTATGTTGTTTCTTGATATAGGGAAGGAAGTGCTAAATTTTTCTCCCTTTTGTTCCATTAATTGAGGTGGTGGATTTTTTTATTGACTTGTATTCGATATTCTGAAAGTATCAATATTTGTATACGAAAGAGTGATCAAATAAATGTTTATTGATTGGCATCGCCATGCTTACACGGACTGCCAATGATATATCTTAAATCAAAGACTATTTCTTGAGTTTATTTAAGGCTAAGTATAAAATAAGTGCTCACGACCCCTCCCTCCTGAAAACATGTTTAGTAATAATATAAAACAGCTAAATATGCATACTTTTTTTAGCCTTATTAAGTCTTTAAAGACTCTATATTTTCGTTTTAAAATGGTATAGATTATTAATACATTAATCGTATAATTATAAATACATTAATCGTATAATTATAAATACATTAATCATATAATTATAAATATATTTGTCATATAATTATAAATACATTGCATACGATTATTAAAAAAATAAAATTCTAGCCCAGTATTTTAAAGGAAGTCAGACGTAAATTCTGCAATTCGCATCTTGTGGGGTCTACGTCTGAATTAAAGCTCCTGTGCGGACCATACTTCTCCATGTGCGAACTCATTATGTTACCTAGATAATAAACAAACATTTAATAATCCAAATGTCAAATATTGTCTAACCTTAAATTAGATCCAACGGGTGTCGCCACTCCATATCCTTTAGCGTCAAGATTTCTGCCAACTTTCATTGTGTCGCAAGGCTTTCTTTCGTTGATGTACTCATTTTTTGTGGACTCCATGAGAAATGCGTATTTGCCTTTGGATTCACGCACTCTTTTGATGCCTTCTTCGTATTTGCGAACAAACACGTGTTTGCGTGAGTTCATGAATTCCCACATACGGGCGTAAACGGGAATCTTGCTACTTTGGAGCTGATTGACATAAGAATAATTACAAGAATTACGTTCACAATTTATAAAATGAACAATATTAAGTAAAAAGTAAAAACATTATATAAAAATTTAAATAGCAATAATAAATTAAAATATACAAAAATACAGAACATATATGCATATCACCGTACTAAAATTGTAAGGTATTTGCCATGAAAATTCGAGTTAGTGTTTTCTTGTTTTATTTATACTTTTAAGCATTTTCAGTAAGAACATTGAAGTTAAAAAACAAAACAAAACAACAATTGTAAAGTATAGGGGAAAGTAGGGCAAAGTGGATATAGGAAGCAAAGCGGATCAGCTTAATATTTAACAATCTAAACATGGGAGACGGCAGTGGTTTATGCAAGAGCGTTGAAGATATGCGTAGGAATAAATTGCACTTACTTCAACACTAGTGAAAATACACACGTAGCGAATAAAGTAAGAAAACATTTTTTCGATTGTTCACTAAAATTTTCTTAAGTTAGTTAGGTGTCAATACAATAAAAACTATTTCGCGCAAAATTTTGTAACCCATGTGCCTGAAATCAGTATTAAATCTGTTAGTTTAGAGAATGTTTTTGTGTCATTATTGTTAAGAATTCAGCACAGGCAGTATTTTGTTTGTCAAAATGGCGTTAGGGGCAAAGATAATTACTTTTGATGGGGTAAAGTGGATAGGTGACCCGATTTGCCCTAACAGTTAGAATTCAGCAGCGTAGCTAGGCTGGGGCAGCCGTGATACTGACTCGGGGTCCTCACAAGCCGAGTCTTATTATAGCATGTATCAGGGCCCCGACCCGACAAGTTAGGGGCCCCAAAATTGTTCCATTGGTGATAAAATTATGTAATTTGCTTTCAAATATTTTTTATTAATTTTCTTTTGTAATGTTTCAGCGCAATTTTGAAATAATTTAAATTCACTCTGATTTGATTTTGACAAACTGTCATGAAATATAGCTTGAGTAGGATATTTGCGAAATTTATGACATGCACCTCTAGTCACATGGGCCAGACAGTTTTCACTAGAGAACGGGTTTCTCTTATAGCTGATAGTCTGGCAACCCTGATTGACAGCAACTTTGCACCAGCATCCGTTATTGATGATCAACTATCAATTGCGGATCAACAACGCCAAGCTCAAGTTCTACAGTTAGGTTTATTAGTCTTAACGAAACGCTACCTGAACACTCCTCTTATCCTACACCATAAACCTCAAACTCACAACTTCTCCGTGTATGGTCAAGCATACAAAATGATCAGGAAACGCCAAGTTGCAGTGCGGGAGGACAAATAAATACAAATGTGCCATCACGGCACATTCAGCCATTGCTAAAGGTTGCTGCTCGATTAGTAAACGCACGAAAACGTAAGTCAAAACGCGCAGAAATTTTAACAAGCAGCTCTGTTAGGAATATTGCTCGAGCACAAAGCAAAAAGAAAATCCTGTGTGCACAAAGCACAAGTAAGCCTAAGAAGACCGTAAAGCATCTCGGCACAGGGAAGAAATCTACGCCGCCGTCTTACGTTTGCTTAATATGTAATGAGCCATATGCTGATCCACCAATATAGGAATGTATAAAGTGTTCTTTATGTAACGGATGAGCTCACGAAAAAAATGTACCCCCTTATGAAGGCATAGGAGATTATACGTGTCTTAAATGCACGATGTGAAAACATTTCTAGTAATTTTTTTCTGCCGAAAGCATGTTATAATACTGAGTTTTCTATTTCAAAAACAACCTGTCCACTTTGCCCCAGGTTTGGGGCAAAGTGGATAATTTGACCTCTTTCAAATGTTTTTGTTTTAAATTCGGTAATAAATAATATCGTTAATGATTTGTAATATGTTTCTTTGATATTCACAGCAGTAAACAGAAAAGTTTCAGTGCTCATATATTTATTTATCATACTTTACAATTAACAAGGGAATCCCTTCGCTGTTCACTGCACTTTGAGATCAGACCTATGGGAGATGATAGTGCTTGACTTCTTGATCACGAATATGTAACAATTTGTCTGTTAAAATCATATGAAAATTTTTTATTAATATTTGAAATCCAACACTGACACTTTTTTCGCCAGGTTTAATATTTTTTAATCGCACTGTATGTGAGCAAAAACAGGTTTGAAGTCTGTAAAATTATGAAGAACAATTAATCGTACAATTAATACAGTTAATCGTATTTAACGGATAAAAAAAAAATTGTCTCAGCTAATTCAAACCGTGTAAAGAAATTAATATGAAAAATGAACTTTTAGCATAGATATTTGGCTAATTTGGCGAAAATTCTGGAGGCTACGCCAGATTGTCGTTTGAAGTAGTTATTGCCGATTATCGGAGCCCATGTCAAGTTTCTTCTACATTTCTTTTTCCAAAATATTATCTCATAAGGAAAAGAAACACATGAATATCATCATCATCATCATCATCATATTCAACCATTATCTATCCACTGCTGGATGAAGGTCTCTCCAAATGCTTTCCACACAAGTCTATCCTGGGCCATTCGTTTCCACGTCACCCCAACCTGTTTTCTTATTTCATCCACCCATCTAGTTTGAGGACGTTTTCTAGGTCTTCGGTGGTCTCTTGGAATCCAGTTCAGAATTTCTGTTGTCCATCGTTGATCAGTTCTTCTTGCAATATGCCCAGCCCATCGCCATTTCAGCCCTTTTACTTTAACAATGATGTCCTCTACTCTAGTTTGCTCTCTCACCCAAGTGTTCCTTTTTCGATCTCTCCTAGTTATTCCAAGCATGACATGAATATATATATATAAGCATGCGTACATGAGTATGTATGAATGAATGAATACATGAGTATGAATAAATGAAATGTATGAATATATGAGTATCCATATATGAGATGTATGAATATGAATAAATGATGTGTACGAATAATGAAAAGTTGCTATATTTATCCAACCTGGATGTGGTCATTGCATATCACATGCTGTTGCAACCATGGAATTTAAAAAAATTGTGAACAAAACTTAATAGTAGGCTATTTGAAAATGCATTTATTGTAATTAGAAAAAATGTGAACAAAATTTCATGAAATGTACTTTATTTCATGAAGTTATGTAACCATAAATTGTGGATTAATTGTTGAATTATGCTCTTTATTTAAAAATGAGAAAAATTAAACTGTGTACATCTCAGGAAAGTCCTGAAAGTGATACAGTACAAAAAAAGAAAAGAGTGAAGCAAAGCAATTGATCACAGTGGGCACATTTTAAGAATGACAGATTTTTGCAATTATCTCGGCTACAATTGTTGTATTCAATTTCAAAAGAAATTTCCTCAACATTTTTGAATTTTCCGGGATCATGATCGCTATAACAGCACCTAAACCAAGCATATTGTAACGTAGGGCGATATTTTTTAGACTGTAATTGATTGTGAACCAAAGAATGCATTTTTATTATCTCATTTCGATGTCGTATGTCAATATCCATTTCATCGATTGCTATTCTGTTGATTATTTTTTTTACAAATTTTTTATATTGTCGAAAGAAATAAACATCCAGCGATTGTATGAGGGATGTTGCTTTGGGGGGTATTTGCAAGGATATACAATTTTCCGGAAAATCGTTATAAGTGTTTGGGTTTGTACTACCTGTCCATTAGCTTAGTAAAACACAGGAAGGAGGAGACATGATGGGTTTCATACAACATTCTACCCACTTTCTCATTTTGATTTTGTCCATTTTTTCCGACTTGGAGCATGTAATATATAAGTTTGAAGGTTGAAATAAATTCGTTTTGAAACGTTGTTAATCGTTGAACAGTCGGGCCAAATGTTTCCGCAGCTTCTCTTAAACAAAGTAACATTTTCCCTGTCAGTTCCCCATTCATTGATATTATTGTCATTATTGTATATGAATGTGTTCTGCCAAAATCAGACCCTATTAAAGAAAATGTCTGTTTTTCACCTTTATGCGATAGCTGCCTTTAATTTGGAAGAAAATAATTAAAACCACTTTGATCAGAGTTAAAAATTTGTTGGGGGATAATATTAGCAGTAACATTTCTCGTATGCAAAATAAATTCTATGGCACTATCTTCTATATTACCCATATTCTGGGTGTATATTTGAGTGATATATTTTGTTACTTTCCGCGCAACTATTTTGTTTTGGCTCTTAAAATTATCTATAAAATTATCGGAACATTTAAAATCCTCAAATCCTAACTCTTGGGATTTCAGGATCGCCCATCTTTTCAAATCTATATCATGAACAGGTAAATAATTTTCCCTAGCTTTTGTAAATCTGGCTAACATTTCATTTTTTATTATTTTATACTTTTCTATATTTGTGCCCATATTTGATATATATTTTCTAAACCTCGAAATATAAGTAGGGTATTTTACTGTTGGATATCTCCTGTTTGTTTTCTGGAATTTATTTTTTTTACAACTGTCAAAATACTGAACAATTGTTTGCATATTTTCTAAACTGAATTCATTTGCCAATTGATCGCCCTTTACAGTACAGTTATAATATTCGTCACCGACTATACTAATATCACTTTCTTCGTCGATACGGAAATCACAATTGTCTTCAAAATCTAAACTGATACTTTCACTGACATTGTTATTAAAAATTATGTTTTCGATTTTCGACAATACTTCCCGACTTTCCTTAAGTTCTTGGTCAGTTATTAACGACGGAAGCGTGTCGTATTTATTAACGACCAAATTCAAAACGGATTGAATTATGTTCACTATATTTTTCATTTTCTCACAATCGGAAACTCGTACAACTATATTGACGTTACACTTGCGGACGAGTTTATATAGCTAGTGGAATGCGAAACTTAAATGTCCCGCCAACTCTTCAAAATTGTCGTCAAATTCGCCAAATATCTATGCTAAAAGTTCATTTTTCATATTAATTTTTTTATACTGTTTAAATTAGCTGAGACATAATTTTTTATTTTTATCCGTTAAATACGATGATCCTTCATAATCTTACCGACTTCAAACCTGTTTTTGCTCACATACAGTGCGATTAAAAAATATCAAACCTGGCGAAAAAAGTGTCATTTTTGGATTTCAAATATTCATAAAAAATTGCCATGTCATTTTTGCAGACAAATGATTACATAGGCGTGATCAGGAAGTCCAGTACTATCATATTCTATAAGACGCGCATCTCCCATAAAAGCGCAGTGAACAGCGAAATGCGTTCCCTTGTAAGATCAAATTAAGTGATCTGCTTTGCCCTATTTTCTCCTATACGTTAAGACCGATTGGTTTCTCTGGCTCTGAGGTTCTCTTCCACAGATGAAGCACTTGAAACTGAACTCAACTACATTCGTTTTTTAACTGTTTTTTTGGAAATATGTCAGCCAAGCAGCCAATGCGGTGTGAGCTTGTTTACCAGCCACAATTCCTCCCTTTGTTTGGAATTAATTCTAACCCCTACCCGCACACCAGACCATTGAATCATTTTTCAATGTTTATTTAAATTTCAAAGTTACAAATAAAAAAAAAATTGTAGCAGGAAATATTATATTTTTCAAGTAAAGAGAAAAAGTTTCAAGAATCCAAATAGAATTCTCTGGAAGCTTTGATAAGGCATTTTGTGCTGAGACTTTAGTAGTGTATGGAAGGCAAATTTGATCTGATGTTGATAGCACAGGGGAAGCAATTGTTTCTGATGTGCCAAGACGTGAGTAACAGTGCAGTGAAAGAGTTAAGTTATATTTTATTTGTCAGTAAGCATTTTAACAAAATTCTTAACTGCTTGGAGGTCAAACTTCCCTTTTAAAAATATTTGGATGCGTAACTATCAAATGTTCATTAAAAACTAAGATGTATATTGTTATTGCAAATATTTAGTACCGTTCTACTCATTATGGACATTTTATGCTATGCAATATTTGGTGAGTTCGAAAAGATTCTAAATGGAGAAAACCATAGAACAAAAAAGAAAGAAGCATAATAATATAATTATAGGATATTTTACTGATCTGCGTACACACACACATAAATCAAACAGACGAGGCTTAACCTAGAAAACGGTACGAAGACAAACTTGAAAAGATTAGAAACAAAGTAGTTGGGCGAAAGAATAAATAAATGAAATTATAAAAAAATATTCCTAAAACAGTCAACAAAAAGAAACATAGATGCTGCTTTCAAATTTATTGGGGATGTTAGATTTAATGTCCATGACTAATTCGCATTAGAACCCGTTAATTAACTTAAGGACATCGCCTCAAATAGATTTGATATTGGCTAAATGATATAAGTCGAATATAAGCAAGCTATGCAACTTGAAAATATATAACCGATTTAAAAATTATAGTGAAAAGAACATGTTTTACTTAAAAATTTTTTTTATAGTGGTATTAGTTCGAAATCTTTGTTCAAAATCCTTTAAATATAAAATTGGGAAAAATTTTGAAGGCACCTCTCCCGTTTTTCTAATGTTTCTATGTTTTAGCTCCTTTTGAGTGAGTGAGTTCTCATTATTTTAGAAAATACTGAAAAAACGTGTACTGAGGTATTACGTATTTTATTTGTAAAAATATAAATACCGGATTAAAAATTAACGAGTTTTTTAGATATTGCTGTATTGTGTGCGAATTCAAATCACATATAGCCTAAATTTTACGAGTTTCTATATAAAATTAAGAATCGCATTTAGCAGTAAAGGTAATGTGGAATGGAATGTTTTCAAATTTCCATAAGGGTACTTATCACAGATTTAGTTACTCGCGGAATGGTAAGATTTTAGGAAAGAGGAGAACAAAACTCTTTTAATTTAAAGTACCTTTGATTTATCTCAATACCAACCTCTTAGCTACTTAAAGTACTCTCTTGAACAAATGCATCGGAAATTAATTAATTTCATGGGCAAGTCAATGAGGAATTGAAAAACAAACACTCCTCCCGAATAAATTAAACTTCAAAGCATTTAAACGAAATGAGAAATTTCTCACGGCCTTTAATTAAATGCCCTTGATTCAAGATCAGTGGTGAATATCATTTAACTTCGCTAACGAATTCATCAGATGGATTTTGAGCAACCCAAAGAAAAAAAAAAGAGCTTATCAAGCTCCTTTAAGTGAAATATTTAAAATTTTCTTCTTACCGAATCTTATTTAGTACAACACGAAAAATTAGAATATAGATTGAAAAATAAAACTCGAATTTCAAGATTGTTTGAGTTAGTTATCAAAGGAAAGTCATTGAACTGTTAACCATGAATGAATATAAAAGTTAGTCGACAGAGAAATTGGAAAAAGTTTAAACAGATAATAGATTTAATTCTCTATTGTTGGAGCAACATATTAAGAAATTTATTATCTGTAAGTTTTGGAAACAAATATCGGTTTATATTAGATTTCAATGCGATATTTAAGAACATAGATTAAAACACATGTGCAAATATAAAATGCAATTTTTTCGGGCAATTTTTAGAAAATATCGTAAGTTTCCATTTCTTATGAGTTTATTTTATAAAATATACAGGAAAAAAACTTATCTATACGTCTGTGAATAGACTTATAAATTTGTTTTGAATATTGGCATTTTTTTGCTTTATACATAAAAGGTAAGATAAAAGAATAAGCTTAAACACATATTTCATTCTTTTTAGGTGAAAAGGACTAAGAAAAGTTTATTCTCACTATAGTTATACTTTTAGGTTCTTTAAAGTTTCGTAAATTGTTTTTTTGTTTGTTTGGATTTTTATGGCGCAAGAGCATCTGGGCTATACTGCGCCAAGCTTCGTAAATTAACTTCGTATAGTTTTACTTTTCGTATGTTGGTTAGGTGTATTTATAAAATACTTAGGAACTAAAAAGGAGAAATCTTGCCGAAATCAGGTTTCTGACTATTTTTGCAGACACATCCAAAAAAAATAAGAGAGAGTAAGTGAAAGACGAATAACGTATAGCGAAGGAAGGGGATGGCAATTCAAAAGATTAACTAAATCAGAAAAACATATTTCTTTACGGAAAATGAAACCTGAGTATCTGCTGCAAGTCATATTTTCAAAGTTCGTATTTACTTTTGTCGATATCTTAAAAATGGACAGAATCCACCATCAGGAGATTAGAAAATTATTAAAAATAGACGAAAAAGTTCCTCATGCCATGATCTTTAAACGGAAAAATTTACATATGCTATACCAAAATTGACAAATCTTTTTGATCGTTGCAGATACATGTAAGGAAAATTGCTTTCGCATTTTAAGCATGTCGAATTTCATATTTTGGAATCTTTATGGAAAGATATATTAGGAGTTGCACGGAAAAAATGTTTGAAATCATGGATTTTTGGTTTGAATAGATGAAACCAGTTCTTACTGTAAATATCATTCCTCGAAAAGAATTTTTATTTAAATTTGAAATATGAAAATAGTTTTCCCACAACGTTTGTTTCAGAAACGAAGGAAATATATAGAGAAAAAAGAAAAAAAGGATGCCTTACTTTGTTACACATTCTTCGACCTCACATTTGGGTCCTGAGTTGCGTAATTTAAACGTCGAGTAATGTATATATTTTCTTAAAAATATTTACTTAACTATATAGACAAATTTTATTTAGTGAATTTATATATATATTTTATATTTCTTACAAGTATATATTATTTTATTTCTTATTTCTTACAAGTTTTTATTTTTATATATTTTATATTTCTTATTTCTATTTCTTATTTTTTATTTCTTACAAGTATAGGGCTTTGAATTTATACCATTTAAAAAATACGTTATGTGCATGAAATACCATAACAACGATATTTTCTTACATCTGAACATATTGTGGCCCTTATGAAAAATATAAAAACAGTGAGATCGTCTCAATTTACCAGAAATATGAGAAAAATATTTTTTATAAATGAAAATCTTCAATAAGTTGGTAAAACGTATAAAAGCGTTTAAGGTAATCGATTTCTATTTAAAATAAAGGAAGGATATTTATTAAGTAGGCATTTTTGTGTTGGGAGGTAAGAAAGTAATTATTCAAAATCCTCTTTTTATGTTATCGAATGGAAGTGAAATAGAACAATAATTGTTTGATCACCAATGAATAGAAGTGAGGTCATGTTAATTACATCCTCATTTCAAGAGGTCTTAAACACTGTATTTTTGCTACAATACATATTGCTACCTTTATAGACTTCGGAAAAAGGAGAGATTTTCAGTTAGAGTAAGAAAGGAAAATTATAGTATTTTATAAGGAAAATACTTATTTTCAAAGCATGATGGGGGAAATTATAGGAAAATATGATAGGGAAGTATTCGATTTTGCAATAAAATTAGTTTGAATAGGAAGTACACATTTTAGGTTTTGATATGCAGTGGAGATTTTAAAAGTTCAAAACGCAATGCTTTAGTGGATTTTGACAATAAATCTAGGAAATTTTCATTCGAAAGTTAAAAAGTTATTAAATTTTTTGTTAAATATTACTATTAAAAGTTAATAGATTTTTGGTAAAATAAAGGAAAACCATGACAATTTCAATTCAATAAACCTCAATTTTAAAGTTTCTCTTGAAGTTTATCTTTTTCATGATATGTGAAATGGGCACTTTTTTTTCAAATATCTGAAACCACTGTTTGATTAAGTTCAGTTAAAGAACTGTGCCTTGAGATTTCATGACATAAAAGAATAGCCAAGACCGGACCAGAATAGTGAAAAGCTTAGAAAACAGAAACTTCACTTTTTCTGAATATATTGTTCATATTCAACATCGTATAAGATCGAATCTCAGCAATCATTTATCAATTATGAGGTAAATACTGAAGCCACTTTTACGGATAGTTGCATGCAGAAGTTATCCCGAAAGGATAAATGCATTCATTGATTCAGACTTTCAATCTGAAAGAAAGAGTTCTCTTTTTTGAAGGCATAATTAGATTACAAAAGTAATCCATCAACCGATGATAAAAACAAAGCAAAATAAAAGTTTATGAATAACCTAGTTCCTTTCCGTAAGATTAATATTCGCGAGCTAAAGGCACTTTTGAAAAATTATGCTTTCCATTTTAAATGGTGATCGCAATTTGATTGAGGCGAATAAGCAAATCGAATTTTATTATAGAATGAATTTTATATATGCGTATTAAGCTCGCGAATACTAAAAATTGTGGGAGGGAAGATGAAAATATTTGGAGGAAGAATGGTTGAAAATATTACTCCAAATATAATAAATGCCCTTAATATGTAGAAGATATGTAACTCACACAGGGCTGTCCTGAAGAAAATTATTGAGAGTATGCGGTGCTGTCTTAATTGAAGAGTATTGTAATTGCGGGGTTACTGGACTTGGTGATGTCACCGAGCCGAGCTGACTGGCATTTGTTAAAAATCGTCTATCCAAGCCCAAGGTGGCAGTTACCACTGTCATCAGTTTTTCATTCCTCTCCTAGCCGTACGCAGGATATTATTTTGAGGCTTGGGGGAGTTCAGGATGTTTTTCCTCATTTGTTTCCCTTCAAGTTTGTAAATGACTAGGAAAAAAAAGGCTGAACTTGGTTGAAAATGGCCCAAAAACCAGCAAATACGAAAACGTTCTTGAGACCTTGAGAGTATGCGGTGCGTACCCTGTATTTTTCAAAATTTCTTGAGAGTACGCGGCGCACACAGCGCGTACCCTTTGGGGACATCACTGAGCACACACACACACACACACACACACACACACACATATGAAATAACAACAGTTATTTCAACACTGGCGTAAGGTTTAAATTACGACAATGAAGGTACAATGAAAATTAATAATAAATAAGAGATTTATTTATTCAAACTACAACTTAAGGACAATTTTATCGACGGTTCAATAACTTAAAGGTCATTTTAAATCGGTTATATATGATTAGTAAATTATATGAGTAAACTATTAAACTATAAATATTAGGCTTGGTGCGCATATCGCTGAGAACGCAAATACCATTTATTGAACCGCTAAAATATATGTATGACAATAATTAATATAACTAATGGAAAATAATAAGTCTTTCTTAAGTTTTAACGAAACAATACAGAGTTTCACCAGGAGATTCCATAACAAACAGTTATTTCGACACTGGCGTAAGGTTTAAAAACACGACGTTTCGGGAGC
>QLNU02015360.1:33280342-33299387 GCA_006491805.2 Dysdera silvatica
CTGTTTTCCGAGGAATCTGAGCCTCTTAAGGCCTAGGGAACCAAACCCCGGACTACAGTGAGCAGTGCGATCTTTATGAGATCTCTGAGTAAGCGTTCTTTGCATTGTTGGGAGTCGAACCCGGATTAACGGCGCACTAGGCGAACGCGTTACCACATTGAACCACAGCAGGGAAAATGTATTTAAAATTCAAACAATTAGGATATATATGGTAAGTTACTCACCTGATTTAGAATAGAAATAAATGTACAAGACGAGTCTGTTCTAATTTCATTTTTAGAGAAGAATATTTCAATAAAAATATCGAATATATTGTCAGTTAAAGCTAAGAAGGAAAATAAGAAAGCAAACTTTGAAATTCAATAAGGTTAAGCTAGTGTTTTAATTATTTAAATTATAATTAAATGATAATTATTATTTACATGGATATTTGTGCTTTGACAATAGTGTGATTGGCGGTGTGTTTATGATCGGCGTGCTTCAATAATTGAGGAAAAAGGGCTTAAAAGTCTTCATGTTGATAAAAGCATTTAAAATTATCATGTTTCACGTTTTTATGAAAGGTAAGTTTCGTTTAATAGTTACAACAAAGCCTTGTTTTTCAGAAAATTTGTACACTAATATTATTAAATTAATTAATAATTTACAAAATGGCCTATTAATATAGAACCAATAGCATTTTTGGTACAAGGTGAAATAAACTATGATTACCAGCAAATTTAAATGATTTATTTTGCTTTAATTAAAATAGTAAATGGGGACAAAACTTAGTGAACAGAAGAGAAGAGGAAACTCACGGGACCGGAAAAAAATTCCGTAGTATGCAGGTTTCCGCCTTATGGAGGTTACATGCAAAACAAATACATACATAGTTAAATTCAGTGGTAAGAGATGACTGGATATGCTAATTGTTTTTATTTGTCTTATCTTGCGAACTTTAAGACTATATTTTCCTTTTGATAAAAATATTTATTTTATCACTGCATTTTATTTTTATTAATTTTAATTTTTGCACTATTTTGTGGGTTTAGTAGTTACGATCAATATGGTGCAAAATTTCACTCTAACTATACATGCTTATTCTATACAAAAAGTCTATTACGTAAGCTTAAATTGTAACGATAAAGTACCTCCCTTGTAAAGGTAATGATTCCCTTGTATAAAGATACTCTCCCTTGCGGTAGGTTTATCCATGAATTGATCAAGTCCATATGAGTGACTTTTCGTTCTGGTTAATAATGAACGTTTTTATTTAAGAAGTAGGTGGCAGTGGCATACGCAAGAGAGATCGATCATGGTTGTAAACCACATTGTGATGAAATTGTTTATAGTATACATGTAAATACAATGGAGTTGTAGCTCTGTAACCCCTCCCCCCCCCATTGTAAGCCTGTAACCCTCCCCTTATGAACTTTCTGGGTATACCTATGGTGGGCGGATGGTGTGAAAAATGGTGGTCGGACAAGCATAGGCGTAGGCAGAAAGTTCATAAGGGGGGGTTATAGGCTTAATGGGAGGGGTTACAGAGCTACAACTCATATATTCCTAAAAAATTTCAAATTTCATTGCGATGGAGTTGCAACCCTCAAAACCTCTCCCTCGCTACGCCTATGCGGACAAGGGCATTCTATATCTGTAAAATCTCTTTTGTTCGCCAGCCTCCACTTTGCTATTTGCATTGTATTACAACCCTCTTTCCTTTTTCTGCCGAGAAAATTTTCTTCCTGCCAGCGATTTTCCGCTTTATGAAGGCTTTTCTCTTTAACGGGACTAAATAGTGCTTTCCGCTTCCGCGTTAGACAGTTTCTGTGTTAGATAATGTTAACTACCATTGACTTTTGAAGGGACCGTAAAAAAATTCCGTGTTGAGCAAGTTTCCACCTTAGACCGTTTTCACTGTATATGTTTCGTTTTCAGTGCTGATGTCCTCATTCATGCAGTTCATGCAGTTGCTTTAATGATTTCGAAATTAAAACTGCTTTTAGAAATTAAACATAATGACAAAAAATTTCTGCGATTAAAAAAGAGAAAGAAATATATTCCAGGTAAGAGGCATCAACCAATTTGTGCTTTAGATTTATTAAATTTGTTAATGCCCCGGCATAACTCATTAGAATAACTGACACATGAGATAGAGATTTAATTCCAATTTAGTATGCTGTATTTACCAAATAGGGTGACAAGATTCAATTATCTGAGTAATTTATGATGAAATTATCTTTGTGTAATCGAGAGGCTGTAATTGCGGATTTATGGTTCCAAGCTTCCAGCTTCGTCGCTGTTAAGGGCTGATACATGGTAGAGAAATATTTCATGTAAACCATAATATTGCATTTTCTTTACGGCAACTACTTCTTCATCTTACACTTGTACGTAATTGTTTATTACAAATAAAGGTTATTATTATAAATAAATTCAAACATATGTATGCATGCTTAATTTATATTAAAAAATAATCCATGATTAATTTCTTGAACAGCATTATCACCCGAATTAAATTGCAGCCTGTGTTGCTTTTTTATTAGTTTTCTAAATAAATGAATGATGGTGTTTGAGAATACCAATTTATAAATTTATAAAATAACAGAGACTAAATATTAAATACAACTTCCTCATGTTCCCGTACGTAGGTGCAGCTAGAGGATGTTTGGTGTTGTAACCCCCCATTGCAATGAAATTTTGTATATTTAACATAGGAATATATGAGTCGTAGCACTTTAATCCACCCATTGAGCTTATAACTACCCTTGCGAACTTTCTGCATACTCCTGTGTTCCCGTGTAAAGATGTGAATTAAAAAAAAAACCAAAGAAATAAAACGTGTTTAAATTTAAAAAATGAGAGGGAGGTAAAGTCAAATTCAGGATACGTCGGGTGTGGGCTGTATTTATAATTAATTAAATATTTTTATTGATCTTTTATGTGTAACGAAAAATCATGATGTTAATATAAATAAACTTGTTTTGGCATCTAAAATCTATTATAAATTAAAGTGTAATCGAAAATTAGCTCAATTTTATAGTGTTGGAAATTTAATCATACTAACTTTTGTCTAAAGACTCAAAATTAAATTTATTTGAGATGCTCATAAGAATTTTTTGTGATAACATTTCATGTGATATAGAGGAGATATTAAGCAAGATAGGAAAATTGGATACCATAAAATATTAAAGTGAAGAATGTACTTTTTATGATTTTTGCAAAACTTGAGGTCCAGTTTTCAGATTAGGCTACTTTTACTTCGTATTAAATATAACAAGGTTCTATAATTTTACCTTATTAAATCAACAAATTAAATCGAACTTCACATCTTTGTGCGTATGACGAAAAGCTTTTAAAAATATAAAAAGTTTTACAATTGACTTGGGGAAAAAATTCTTTCACGATTACCACATTCACCCTTTTGAAGAACCATCAATATGAAGGAGATCCAATGCAACATTCTCGATCTTCTCAGGAGGTCGACACGTAACAATAGACTGTAACGTCTGCCCCAAATAAATAGAGAATTCCGGCTACACTATCTAGTAATACATCGATGAAGAATTCGAAGCGAAATAGAGTGAAAAAAGAAGAAATGAATAAAAATGTAGGGAGCTATTCTCTGTAAAAACCTTGAATCCTTTAACGCAGCATTAAAATATATTCTGTTGGAAAAATTGACCAGGATGCAGGGACGTTATTGCATACTGGGCGAATAAACCCATGTAGTAGTGTTTTAGTGTTAGTTTGTTTACACTATCCAACAAGCCGTGCAGAATTTATAAAAATTAACAATTTTTTATTTTTTATTTATGGCCGATTCTCGATTCTCTCTGGTAGATTACCAGAAGCCTATTTTGCCTATATTTAAGATAGTGCGAATATAGCGCTAAATGTACTAAATTTATATGGAAATTTGCAATTTCAAGAGGATAGCAAATAAACACTTTCTCGCAAAAGGTCCAAAAGCCATAACACATCAGTATTATCGGGGTAATTAAATGCTGTGTTGAAGCACAGATATTACCCAATTGCATTTTCAGCATGTTTGTGTATTGAGCGTAATTGTAAAGATAAAGTCATCAAAAAAAGGATGGTGAAGTTTTTTCTAGAAAAAAAAATTGCTTCGAAATATATATTTTATCACTTTTTTTTAATATATATGATGTGTTGAATTTTTTAATTGATGAGTCGATATTAATAAATGTGGAATATTAAGAAAGAAAAATATTCAATTATTTTCGGCATAGAATAATTTTCTGATAATTTGTGTTCTATGTTATTGCAAGTGAATGTATAAAATATAGGCCCACAGATATCTTCGGATTATAAGGATAAGAAATTGTTATAGTTATGTAAGGTTTTTGTTATTCTTCTGCTTCGAATGATACATTTTAGGGTTTATTCTTACTATAAAGTGTTAAAACTCACAGAGCAGTAAACCCTTTTTTATACTAAAAGTTGAAAATAGACATTTGAGTGCATGTATTAATATTAGTATTCCACCATGCACGACTCATATAGAGTTATAGGAAAGTATATGTTACAACGTATGGCCTAAGATGTTTACTTCAAAAAATTTCAAGCAAATAATTTATGAGTTCGACTGCAATGAAACGTGGATTTGGAAGCCATGTACATTTTGTTGCGAGGGGATACAAAAGAAGATTGCTAGATATTGTGAAATGATATTCTGCTTGCACAACGCCCTGTTTCTTATCGATATCAGCTCAACATTTTCGTGGAGTACAAGTTTTCAGTTACCAACCGAAGTTTGAGTTCTTTTTTGCAAGTAAATATATATTGACCATGTAACACTATGATTTTGACGTGAACGATATTCCAGCATAATCTGAAAATTTGGGTTAGGGTTTAAAGTTTCAACTGATTGGGATTTTTTCAATAATACAAGATTTGGAAAAGATGGTGGCTATATTTGGGAGCTTTGCGCGCTAAAAATAATGCTTAAAATCAGCAGTCAAATGGTACAATTTAGTAAGATGGAAAATATGTGAAACAATGAAAAGGCAATGATGCTAATAAAGAAATAATGGAACTGAAAGCATACGTATTGGTTAATTAGGATAAGCCAGAAGACGCAGTGATGTTGACAAACGGATATTAAGGTAGAAGAAAATGAAGAGAGGATGAACCAGCAATATACGAAAGTCAGATACTGAGTCATACAAAGCGAGAGACTATGATCATGCACATCAAGAACAGCACTCTCATGTACCTGGGGCAAACGTCACAACCCTGTTGCATGAAGGCACCCAGAGAAAACCAAAGACTGTTGTGCAAAGAAAAATCGTTTGAAGCTGAAGGGCCAACGAAATTGTCTTCGTATCGCCACTCATGAGGTGAGAAGCGACTGACCAAGAACAGCACCACAGACACTCCAACATAGGCAAATATAATGCACATCCAGATTTCTTCGGAGAGAGGGTTCATGAACGAGAACACTCCAGGAAGACGATTGACTGGCTTTTTTACCATGATACTGATCCCCATTGACATGAAAGGTTTCGTGAAGTCGATCACCTTCTCACGAGCAGATGTTATCGTCAGAGGGGCGATCGCCATATCCGCTTCCTGCAAAATTCAAAACAACTGAATGTGTAACACATAATGACTGATATAGTTGGTTATCAGTTTTATCGTTTGCGAATACTTATTGAACATGCATGGGAACTTTCCTTCTCTTGTTTTTCTAAACTGTAGATTCTGTTCATGCGAATGTAAAGATTTCACATTTATTACTTATAGCAATTAAATAATTAATTATTATAAATAGTGATATTATATTTATTACAGTTGTCTTAATATATTACTTAGTAAATGTTAATTCATTAACACAATTAAAAATATGTAAAAGATTACAAGTATTTTGAAGACTCTTGTTATTGATAAATATAAAGTGCGGAATGCTGATTAAAAGTGTAAATATCAGAGTAATTTTCTTTAAATGTAACACAGAGTAAATTTTATATTGTGTTAATGACCAAATAATTTTTAATCGGGTTTACACATTTCACTGAGTGGTGACAGAAATGTCCCCAGTAAGACCATCCATAGTTGCAATAGGTTACGTAACAGGTGACTAAGTCACAGGATTCTACGTCTCCACTAAGCAAAAGAACATAGGCACTGGATTTAGACGATTGATGCCAAATTACTTGGGCCTTTGAGTCTTGCTTCCAGATACTTTGAGTGCATGGAAGGAGCCTATTTAGCGGACGCCCAAGGAAACTATACAATTTTTAGGGAAGGCGAATAATCTAACATTTGAAGTCACGCTGTGCAACCGTTATACTGTGTTCATTTGTCAAGGATAATAAATATTCTATTCTATTTTATTGCGTATTTAAAAATATACTGCATTACAAACCATAGCTTCAATATTTATAGTTAGATTTCGGGAACATAAAAAAATAATTACATGTAATTTCTGCAAGCAAAATTTGTGCAAAACAACTATAAAAAATTAACAAATTAATCTTTAACAGGATAAAGACGAGTCGCATTTTAATAGGGTATTTGAAGAAGCTTCTTTTATCGTAAATTTATTGATATATTATATTTGTGACAAGTTTAACTAACATGTTTATTTTTCAGGTTAAAGGCATATCTTAGAGCCACAATATTCCACTGAACTATCCTTTCAACAGGCTTTGCCTTATCATCTCCACATCCAGTAGTTTTGTCCCAGTGTTCTTTCAGAGCGAGAAAACGAACAGCAAGAGATGTAATTGAGAGTTGCATATCGAGAAACTGTTGAACACAAGGAGTGAATATACATCAGCTAACATTGAGAAGGGGTAAGTCAGAAACAAAAATATTAATAACGAAAACGAAAATAGTGCTTCAGACTTTCGTACAATAATAAGAAACTGGAATAGAGAGGATGTCGTTGTTTGCAGTATTTTATTCAATATATCTGGGTGGAAGTTCAAACAACTGTTCCAATTTAAAAAAAAAAATGTTGAAAATTAATTGAGTGACCGAACATGGCAATGAAATTTAACACATATCACTTATGATGGAATGCAAGGAGATAATTAGCAATGATTGCCTACCAATTACCTTTCTAATGAGTTCTCCGACCATACCGTTCCAACCTGCTGGCGAAGTATTATCGACTCCACCGTAAGCAGAATCTGTGACAAGCTTTAGAGTGAAGCTAAATTTCAGATTTTCTGCAATAAGATCAGCTAAATCTTTACAGTAGCCTTCAAACTCATCATTGCCTTCAAATTTCTGTCCTAGTTCTGGTTTCCTTTTCATCAAATAGGGTTCTTCCTAGTGAACAATTTGAAAGGGAAATCATGTAACTCTCTATATATAGACACACACACATACACATACCATCTATCCATCCATCCATCCATCCATACATACACACAGAGGGTGTTTACACATATTTATAACGACTATAATTTTAAATTAAAAAAAAGAGACTAACAGCGAACCGGAAAAAATCCGGCAAGAGGCTATTACCTGAAGACTGAAAAATCGTTTGCGACTAAAAATTTAGTTTGCGATGTGAAATGGCATACGACAGAAAGCTTTGGCTTGAATCCTTTTCGCAGAGAAATATTCATATTCAATAATTAAAAAGCGATGCAAGAAGCATGGTTTTCATGTTTCAAAATATAAAATAAGTGATATTATTAATGTAAAATGAAAAAATCGCTAGGCTTTGTTGTCAAGAGGAAAAAATCCAAAAGAAATATCCCAAAATGGTTCATATTTCTTCTAACATTTCTAAAGTGCAGTCTACGGTTTTACTAGAAAATCCAAAACCTCAAAGAACAGTTACAAAAGCTGTGCACACATCAGCATCAACTATAAATAAATAAATTAATAAAGATTTGAATTTAATCAAAGCAAAAAAAGTGCAGTTTATCGTCTGCTACCTCGGCATGTTGCTGAGTGGAAGACTAGAAACAGATCGTTATATAAAAGTCATTTAGCAGGAAATAGATGGAAAATAATTGCTACAATTGACGAAGTATGGATTTATTTAAATGATTTTGATAAAAATATCGATTTATTATCGAAAAAGAGGCCCGAGAGGCTCAGCAATTTAGTTCAAAGAGAAGCAAAAAAACTTTCCGTAAAGGATTTATGGTTATCGCTGGCATTTCTTGTAACGGAAAATAAAAAATAAGAAAAGTTGAAAAAATCCAAAACTCAACTCTATATATTATCAAAATAATGTTCTGACTCCTGTTTTTAAAGAAGATATTCCAAAATTGTATTCTACTGATTTTTAAAATGTGGAACTCCATCAGGACAAAGCGAGTAGCCACACGAACTGCATTTTTAGAAAAATCGAGGAAGAAACTGGAATTAAGTCAACACCAATTAGCCATATTCCTACCCAGTCTCCAGATGTAGCACCGATGGCTTATTGTGCATTTGGACTTTTAAAACAATCTCTTTCAAAACGCCGACCCACTACCTTGGATGGACCGTGGAAAGCTGTGGAGGAGGAATGGGACAAAATTCCGTTTGTGACTTTACAAAAAGCACTACTATCGGTAACAGATAGAACACATTAAAAATAATTTTTTATTGTATGTATTCTATTTACGCTGTCAAAGTCGCTATAAATATGTGTAAACACCCTCTGTATATATATATATATATACTCACACACACAAACACACATATGTGTGTGTGCATTTGAAAATATAAGAAAAAACATGTAGAATTGAAATGATAGGAAATAAACCACATACCAATAAGCTTAGTAACCACGGGATACACAAAAATACAGTAAGTAATCAATTGTTAATAAAGTGAGATAGGACCGGAGTGAATTTGAAATTAAAAATAATGAAAGAAAACATGAAGGAAATAAAATATAGAAGGATTAATAATTGAAAACAGGGAGACACGCGCTCTCTCGCGCTTGCGTGTAGGAACCTTATGAAGGGAGACTCCTGCCACCTGCGCCCTAAGCTACGGAATGTTCCTGTATGAAAATTAGCCTAAGCTAAAAGAATTTCATGCCTTCCTAGGGCGGCATGAATTGATAACATTCCTACACGTGTTGGCCTATTTTAAATTACTAATCCGTCCATAATTTATTTCCTTCATAATTTCTTTCAAATTCACTCTGATCCTATTTCAAACTTATTGATTATTGATTACTCACTGTATTTTTGTGTATCCCGTGAAGTTACTAAGCTTATTGGTATGTGGTTTTTATGTTAAGTTACTTTTATTCTGTTGCTTTTCATTATTATATTTTTACTGTTATTTCTGCTATTTCTATCCTTATATACTTCCTATCATTTTAATTCCACATGATTTTTCTTGTATTTTCAAATGAACATATTTTCATCATAAAAAATGCAATTGCAGCTTTTGCGCAGTCACCTTTTATGGATTACCCATGTTTCTTTCTTTCCTTCTACATTGTTTTAATTTCTTCTAATGTAAGTTTATTTTAATAATTTATGCGCCTTTTTGATTTGCTTTACATTCTTTTAATACAAATTTACTATATATATAAATATAAAGAGAAGTCGTAGCAACACAAAGTAAAAAATAAAATGTTTAACGAAACCACACAGACCGTGTATGGGTAGAGATATGCCATTATTGATGACTTGTTTCCCTTTGATTAATAAACATTCAGAAGAGGTGGGGGTTAATGATTACAACAGTAGTTTTACTATGTTCTTTAAATGAGTTCTATCATCTTTATTGTGTCATTGAATTCTTACCCTAGTTGGACTCGTAGTATACAATAGTTTTTTTGAGGTTGGGTATTGTTTTTTGGTATCGCTTGTTATAGAAACTTTTGTACAACTGTGGCTAAATGGCGCCAATTTAGCAACTCAGAACGCTGTATTCAAGTTTTAGTGAATTTAAATTTTTCCGTTTGATGACGGCATGGCAAGTGTAATAATCAGTGACATGATTTTGATAGAATTTACCTTAGCGTCCAGTGGTTATTGTATTTTGTGTTAATCTATTTATTTAATGTCCAAAGGTTGTGCTCCCTACCATACAGGATTGGATCGACTTCTTAATGTGTTCTTCAAACCACGATAAATTTACATACAACTAAGTTTACGGGAGTTACCAGTACGCCCGAAGGGGATGGTCTGGATCACTGGGTGATTGAGGTTCTGATTACACAGGTCTGCAAAAACATATTTTTTAAAAGCTGTTTTGGTTATTTAACGTGAATTCTATGTTTTTTGGTGTGCTGAATTTGAAAATGTCCGTTTTTTATAGGACGTCACGTATTTGAATAAATTAAGTATGCGTATTAAAGTGAGATCCTATTGAAATGACAATAGACTCACGTTGATGAATTTTTTTAGTGTAAAAATTTATGGTAACTCAAAGTTCAATTAATGTACAATCACATAGGCATGCTAATAACGTTTTTTATTTCCCTCAATGGTTCTCTTTTTTTGTACAATTCTGCTTGCGGAGAGTATCTGGAAAATCCTTCTGCAGCATCCAACAGTAGTCGGCAATCATCCGTATACTCCATCTTCCCTGATATCTCTTCTCCATCTCTTTAATGTCCTAGTGGCATCTTTACCTTTGTTGCTCACTCATAGCTCCCAAATTTTAAGGAAAATAGTCGATGTGTGAATGGAAGAAATGCAATTTCAAGCTCATTAGGCAACTTAGAGCTTGAAGTGCTTTCAGCACTCTGTTCACGATCTACTTGTAGTTTGGGCCCTTGTTGCTGCCCAAGAATTTTTTTATTACCTCGGTGAATGAAACTAAATCTTCTTTCTGAAGATCTGTTATGGAGTCTACAAAGTAATGGCCAGCTACAAGGCTTTCGATGTCTGGTCCGACGAACACTCCTTCCTTCGGTTTTGCCTCAGACAGAGACAGAGCTGGAAACTTGGTACCCAAGCACTTGAAATATTCCCCATCATTTGGAAGTGATTTTACAAATTGTTTTATTAATCCGAATGTTATATGGAGAGGTGGTAATATTTTATATAAAATTTCATTATCACCTCTCCGAAATTTTATGAAGGTACTAAAGTTTCTTTGAGTACATTTCTTTTTACCGACTCGGCGGCCATCTCCTTTTCTTTCAGTGATTTATTTGGCCTCGACTGATTCATAAACATAGAAAACAGTTGTATTTTCTAAATCCAGCTTGTTTCCCCTGTAGCATGTACAATGCCTTCAAATCTCCACACACTAGCCATCCGTGGTTTTCGTAGTTCAGCTTTCGAAGAACCGTTTCCAAATTCTCATAGGTTTCCTTCAAGTGTACGGAATGACCCACAGGATTAGAAGCGTGAACACCACGGTTGTGGAGTAAAACCACTTTTAAGCTTTTGGATGAGTCGATGAAGGGGTGCTCGCCATCCAGAAGGAATCATGATGAATTTTGAACTGACACATTAATCATTTAACATTAGTACAATAGACCAAGTCTTTTTCCTGGGGGAAAAATAAGGCATAAACTCCTTTTATTCATGTCTATATCATGAGAAAGGTACTCTTGGAAACAATAAAATTTCGCTTTTGAGCCTTAAGCCAAGTAACACTGCAGCATCTTTAGGAAGATTTAAGTTCCTTAACAAATTATTTACCTCGTCTTAAGAGAAACATCTTGGTAGAGAATCGTCTTCAAACTCGCAATATGAATCATTCTAGTTATCCTGTTCAGATACGAGTTCATCTTCATCGAAGCAAGATATTTCTTCCCAGGTTTCAGGGGCCTTATTTACCGGGATGTCTGATCTGTGAGAGATGGGGCAAATGGCAGAAGGAAGATTGAGATATGAAATACAATGCTTCCATTTGGAATTAAACCCCTTTATATTGCAAGAACAAAAGTAATAGTCGTCACTATAGTTCTTCTGCTCAAGCCATACCATAAGAATCCCAAAATGAAAGGCCTCATTCGTACTAAAATAATTTCATAGATCCTCAACGTATCGTTTGTACACTTTATGGGACACCCAATCCTTATTTTAATCTCCAAAATTTAGTCCGAAATATGCAAAGTATATTTTTTCACAAAATCTGTGATATTCAACTGGTGCTTTAACACTGTATGTTCACCACAAATGAAACACAACTTATCTGGTGAATTACACTTCCGTGGACTCATATCACAAACGTTTGGAAACAAATTCGATGGTTTAACACGAAGTCAAATAACATTAACACGTTACTCTTAAACGTACATTAGGGGAGACTGAGTCATATTTGAACACGCTGCCGTTTTTATTTTTTATATCACATCGGATATTATTTGATTAAGTTTTAATGGACAAAAATTAACAAACACAATCAAAGACATTGGGAGAAGAATTTTGCGATTTGCGGTAAAACCTGATGTCTAGGAATTTTTTCACTATTTTATTCGGTTTTAGTGCATCAAAATACATAGGAATCAGTTAAGAATAATCAAACAGCTGTTTGGTCGTAGACTCGTGTTATTGGAACGCCGAATTTATAGGTTAAAAATAGAACATGACATTGCTGTTAAAATGACGAATATTTACTTAATTTTAGAACTTGGGTAATGTTATACATGCTGATTATGCTCATGAGTGTTTAAAAGTACAAAAGTAAGCGTGTAACCGAATCTTATTTTAGTGCACAATATCTCTAATTAATTTAAAAATAATAATCATTACGATATGTTTGAAAAGGAATAACTTTTCGTTAAGATTACATGGCTTATCATCCCTGAAGGTGGAGATCACTTGACGTTAATATGATGCCTATAAATTGTTTGCAAATGCTATTAAATTATTAACGCATATGATGATGGTATACTGAAGCACTGTATTATATGTTTAAATGTACGTTCATTTTGCATAATTTATTTAAATGTAAAGATACCTTTTTTTTATATCACATGCTATACCATATTGACCCCGAAAAAAAGTGACAACTCGAAAATTTCTAAATTCCGGATTATGCATTCATTTTATAAAACAATATTATATATATATATTACTTAATAATTTTTGCCACCCATGTATTAATTAGCTCAAACTAGAGCTGTTTTTTGTTTAGGAGAAAAAGAGACGCCGTCCCCATCCTGGATTCGAACCAGGGTCCCTCCGTTTAGCCCGGAGTGTCTTGGACCGCTAGACGAATGAGGACAGGAAACAACGCTCTCTTTCTCCGTATGTAAAGGTGTAAGATATTATTACCCTCCGCAGGGATAACACAATTGCCAAATAATTGTCAACACAAAAAGTCACTGGGGCAAGTTTTTGTGAGTTTTCTTGGGGGAATTTATTTTTACTCAATAATTTTCGACACCCGCGTAGATATTATATTTTCAGCAAAAGCACTTCCATAATCGAAGCTCCAGATAGCCCTGACGTCCTTCCTGAAGGAAGTAGAACACTTTTGGAAATAAGTAAACTACTCGAGTTACAACAAGCATAGATAGATGACGCCAGATATTTTTGCAACTAGAAATTTTATTGAAAATAACCCAATGGCTATAGTTGAATATTTGTGTTTTAAGGACCCAAAAGCAACATTTTATTCAGAAATTATAAAAGAAATTAAAAGAAATTCGGGATTATCTGGGTAAAAAATTGGGGCTAGATAGTGTTCTATGTAATTACGTTTAAACTAAGTTATTAGAACAAGGTGAAACTTTCTTTTTTATTCCTGTAAAAATTACATTTTTCGGGTTTTCCCCTTCTGTTGCAGTGTGTTACCAATAACCTTTTTACACTTAAGCTTTGTTTAACATGTTGGCACTCCCTTTTTATGTAAATATCTACCAGAAAAGAAGTTGCGCTTTCTCGAAAAACTTTCCCAATGATTTCCGAGAACTTTCTTAATTTTTGTTTAAAATATTTTGGTGCTCGATTATTTTTGGTAGTGAGTTTGTCTCTTTCTCTTTTAAATATAAATAACATTTTACAAAATGCATTTTGAGTTTTGATATCTATAGGTAATAAGCAGTTATAATATTTTTGTCCATTTGGACACAGGTCTGTTGGTGGCTTCGACGTAATACGAATACTAGTGGCATACAATGTGTTACGTGGCATGAAGTTTAAAAAAGAGAGTGTGTGGAACGTTCCCTATGAATATTTTTGTGGAAGAATTTGCTGATTAAACCATGCCATAAAACATTCACTAAAGAGGCGGACCATCATATTTGCTTCGGTATGAATGACTAGAGTCCGGACTATACGCACTAAAACACTGGCAAAATATGCATGCAAATATGCAATAGGAGCGTCCAAAATATGCATTTATATGTGTTTCACATGACAACCATGCGCGTAAATACTTTCTCAATTGCTCGAAAAGCAAATGTTTTGCGTATTAAAACAAAAATATATTTATTTTTATTATTAACCAGCCGAGTACACGCATTTGATATACAAAAAATGATATCTTTTATAGCGCGCAATTTTTTATTATAGTATATTACACTGTCCGTTATGATATTCTGAATAGTTAAGCTTTGTCTTCTACAGTTCGCGAAAAAGTGTAAGGACAACATATAATTGAATGAAAATATACTTTATTTTCATTTTATCAAAATGAACTTTTTGATATTTATGAGCTATAATATCACATTTTACAATAACATCTACAAAACATAAAACAACAAATATGAAACTTACAAAAGTTGACCTCATAAAAATTATCACGAAAGAAATATAGAAAAAGTATAAGGACATATTCTAAATTACATATGATTTCTCTTAATAATCAAGAAAACAATCTTTGTTTTCAACTTGAATAAGCTGGGAAGTCATCGATGCTGAAAATTCTTTTAAAGTGTCTATGGTAATGTTATTCCAAGCTTGTTCGATAGCTAATACAAGATCCGGTTTACACTGATATTGTGTGCCATTTTTATAAACTTCTCAGGCTAGAAGGCCCCATAAATTTTCTATAGGATTCATATCTGGACTCCTCGCCAGCCAATCAAGTAAATTTACTGAATTGGCTTCAAACAAGAGTTTTGCACTCTTAGAAACGCGTATGGCAGCGTTATCCTGTTGGAAAAAATAGTCACCTGAAGTCATTAGTGGGGCCTCAGGTAACAAATTTTCACCGAACATATCAACATATTTGTCAGAGTCCATTTTGTAGTTGATAAAAACTATTGGAGTGGTTCCGTTTACTGCAAAAGCGCCCCAAATCATTACTATGTCCCCACCGTTTTGACGTTTGTAAAAACTTTCCTTTGTTTTAAGCAGATTATACCAAAATTAACGAAAACTATCTGGCCCATCGAGGTTAAATTTTTTTTTCGTCCGAAAAGGTTACATCATTCCATTTTGGACCGATAGAAATGTATGTTTTTGTGAAGTCCAGTCTTCTTTCCTTACGTTGCTTTGTACAAGGCGAACGTAACATTAACTTTCCATACCAAATATTCGGATGTTTATTCAAAACATTTTGAACTGTTCGTGTGGAACATGGTAAATCCAAATTTCTTCTAACGTTATTTGCAGTTTCTTTTTTCTCGCAAGCTTTTCTTACAACTATTCTTTTCTGTCGATGCATTAGAATTTCTGGTCTTCCTGTTAGTTTATTCATTCCATACATTTCAAATTCTTTTAGAAAATTATAAACTACACTTTTAGATCTTTTACTTTTTTCGAAATTTCATGGTCACTCAATCGAAATTCTTTAAAAGCAAGAATTTTCCTTTTTTCAAGGTCAGAAAGGTGAGTTCCTTTTGGCATTTTACAAAAATCATGCAGAAATGAGTCAAGTGTGAATTTTGTTTAGAAACCCAGTCTTTATATTTGAAATGGTCATTTTATGTTTTCAAATATGCAAACTTTACTATAATTTTAGATGAAAAATCAGTTGTCCTCATATTTTTTTCCAAGATCATATGGGTTTAAAATTCACAAAGTAGATTTATACCTATCTATTTTTGGAAAATTTAACTAATTTACATGAAAAATAACTTAATTTTATCATGTTTTTCCCTAAGAAATTTGCATACGTTTCCGTCTAAAAGATTTCTAGATTTGGCGGGTTTTCGCTTGTCCTTATACTTTTTTCGCGAACTGTATCATTCAATAACAATTTCGTGTCTGGTAAAATGTTTCTTTCCATGTTTACCAATAATATTAGATACTCCTTATAAAAGTTTTTCTGATAGTCTATCTCTGATAGACTATTACCAACCCTAATTGTTGATGAGTAACGGTGTGGAATTTTATCCTACCCTGTATAAGTAGGGGCGCAGCCATTCAAAAATTATGGAGGCTAAAGTAACTTTAAAAAAAATCAAGTGCTTTTGCGTTGAACAGAATAATATATTCCGTCATCAAATGGGGGGGGGGAGGGGGAATGCCTTGAGTCACTTCCTTGCCCACGCCATTGTTTGTAAGTGTTCTTTGTACTTAATCTGACCTTAGGACAACTGTCAGTCTACCGTAACAGAACCAAGCCCTTCCAACTCCCTGTAAGTGTAGTGATTAATTCAGCCATGACAAATATTTGGCGCCTTAAGATATAATTAAACGTGTGAATTTGCAAATCCCTTTTCATTTTTGCTCAGATAGGAGTGAAAGAAAAGTTTAAATTCAGCGTTACAGGGAAATTTTTTCGCTAAAGGAATAATAAAATGTTTTAAAATTAATGAAACCCTTAAAATACGCATTTATTATGAAAATTCACCCTTTTTTACAGAATTTTAGTTTAATAAAATCTTTCTAATTAATGACAGATTAACAATAGTATTTTACGGTCTAGGCGAATAACGTATAAAATTGCGAACTTTCTGACTAACTTCCTTTTCTGCTTAACAACATTTTTTATCCGTCTTTTGAAAGACATTAAAGGACGTAAAAAGACGTTACATACATATAAATTTTAGGGAAATGTTACTGTTACAAGGAAACGAAATTAAATGATTGAAACATATGTGATAATATCGAGTTCTTTCTCTTTTCGAGTTCTGTACTCGATTTGATTCCAGTCTTCAACACTATCAGAACTTTCAGAGCTTAATAGCTGTCGATGAGAGGTCGATATGAAAGTGGTTTTGGGTGGCAAACGGTGATCGACAAAGAAATGGCCAATTTATGGGTTTGGGACTAGTTTTGGAGTATTTTGGCTTTTAATGCTTGCCTCTCTCTCTCAGCCCTAACTTTCACTCTTTTTAAGTCTTCTTTCTCTCCTTCATTTCGGATATATCCTAGTACATATAATGGGATTTCTATGGATCATCCTATTCCTCCCTTTTATTCCCCCTTCCACCCTTACTCCTCTTCATGCTCCCCCTCTAATTCCCGCTTCCCTTTCGCGAGGTTGTAAAAACGCTCATTATTTTTTACGCTATGACTCGTGATGTTTGCTGATGAAACGCTGCGTTTCTAGAATTCAATTGGAAAATTGATGGCCATGCGCAGAATGTGCTTTCTTTAACATCAGACATGCTCATCAGACAATAAGGATAAATGTATCGCCAGTTCGAAGTTTTTACTTACATACGAATGACTGCAGCTTATATCGGTATGTATTACGAAATTAACGGAACGTTTTAGGTGAGCTCCTGGCAACAATGGGTAATTGGACCATTCTCTACAGCTACATGAAGATAATGGTTATTATATTAGAACATAGTTTGTAATTTCTCAATGATCATTCTTTGACTGTGGATGATCATACAAATTATAAACTACATAATTTCTGATGTGGATCTATATCATATAATTGTTAATAAAATATGATAGATAAAATAATTGTAATATTTTGCTGTTAAAATTTTCATAGAGCTAAATAATATATAGATGATTAATTTATAAACTTTATTCATGAGGATTTTCCTTACGCCTGGCCTGCATATTCTTATTAGTCCCTTGATATTTTATAATATTCGCTATAAAATTATCAAAAAAAATTAACGATTACAATAACATTATAAACTATTTAATAATCATCTTGTGTTTGTAAAATGATACAAAAATAAAAGACTTTTACTACATTCATGTACAAATTACCATACATTTTTGAGCACGCATACCGATGCTCTCAAAATTTGAATAACTAATATAAAAATGTTTCATGAGCATGTCACTTAACCCATCGATACAGACCTGTAATTAAGGTATAATTACCTATTGTTTCTTTTGTATTTATGCTCAGTTTATTTCGTTCATTGTGTTTTACATGATATTGAAGTTTTTATAAGTGATTGGAAGGAAAGTTTCTCAGCTTTTGCAAAAATTTATAAAGATAATAATAAAATGACACAACGTAGCTAAAAAATTAATATTTGTTTAATGTCTTCTGGGTTTACCGTTCAGCTCCAGAGTACAGAAAAGCAAACATAACAAACAAGTCCTGATTCATGAAATGGCATGTTGGGCAAATGCTCAAGACTTAAATTTTTCAGACAGAGGACTTTTCTTTATTTGTAATTTACCGTAGTATTCCGTCGACATACCCTCATTGGGAAAGCACCCCCTTCCTGTCTTAATTTGAAATTCTGAAATTCTGGAAAATTCCGTGGAAGAGCCTTTCCTCTAAAACATTGGAAAAAATTTAGTCGTCAGATTATTATATTATAATAATGTGTATATAAGGAAATCACGAATGTTTCCCTCTCCATTCCCACATACTCCGCAATTTTCTGTCGAAGATGAGGGGGCGAATCGATGGAATTCTACTTATTTCTTTTGGCAGAAAATTCCCAGTTTGCGCTATTTCTCCAACATTTTTGATTGACAGTCGCGTTTGGTTACAGTCCTAATGCTCATGATCGGAATATGAACGTTATATTACGTTATTACGTAAATTTTACTAAAAGGCATCTTCATAAAGATGTTCACTTCGAGTTAATCTAGGTAAATTTTTTGTTCTTAAATTTTTTTTGGTTGGTAAACTCGCACAACTTTTCTGAAAATGACGGGGATGAACACTGTAATGTGTACATATGTATATGCAAACATACACACAGAGTAAAACCTTACTTAATGGACACCTAAATTCGAAATATATACAATACGGTGGGGTGGAGGAGTGGGCGCTGAAACATCGCTGTGCCAAGGGTTCCTCGCACCCTAACTCTGGGTCCAACACCAAGCAAATTAGTACA
>QLNU02015360.1:33299487-33311324 GCA_006491805.2 Dysdera silvatica
CTTAAAGCTTTAAATATTATTTTCCTGAAAATTATGACCTTATAATTAAATGTATTCTTAAATTTAGTTAGTTAACACCCTTTCCATTTGTGCTTGCAAATAATTATGCCAAACAAATGTGCCCCTGAAAAAATATTAGGAATGGAAATAAATTTATAAATAGTTGATATATATATATATATATATATATGTGTGTGTGTGTGTGTGTGGGAAAAAAAGATATTGAAAATTTGAAAACATTTAAAAAATATATATTTAGAATACGGGAATAACTGGATAAAAGGGAATATCTCTTTTAATAGTGGCGAATAATTGGAAGTGTGGATTTTAGCATCGAGAAGCAATTTCAGGTGCTGTAATAATCTTTTAGTGCATATTATTCACTTGAATGTAAAGAATACTTTACTCTAATATTTAGAAATTTCGAGCAGTTCAGCCTTTTAAGAATATTCATCCTCTGTAATCCTATGTTAGTGCCCGAGTCGATATGTTAAGTTTTTTCAGAATTATGAGTACAGATGTTTGCTATTATACCTATTATTTGTAAGATATTATTATCTATCTCAGGGTTAATACAATTGCCAACTGGTTAATATATGAACCCACAGGAACATATTACCGTAATTTTTTCCAAGAAACTAAGATGGCTGATAATTTTTGATACGTATATTTAAGCTCAAATTAGAGTTTTTGGTGATTATAGTTTGAGCTTAAACGTGTCTTTCAAAAATTATTAGTCATTTCAGTTCCTGACGAAAAATTACAAAAATATGCCTTTGTGGTTTCACGTGTCGACCAGTTGGTAATTGTGTTAATCCTGAGAAAGGTAATGATGTCTTACAAACCTCAAATACAAAGAAAAAAGAGCGTCATTTCTACGTCCCGGGGTTCGAGCAGATTAAGATACTCCGGTTCATATAGAAGACCCTTGGTTGGACTCCGAGACAGGATGGTATCCATTTTTCTGCTGTTCAAAAAAGATTTAGTTTGAGCTTAAACGTGTTAAAAATTATTAGCTATTATAATTATTAGCCAGTTCGTAGGCGCGAACTACAATAGGCCGATATAATTAATGTACCTGACGGAATTAAAGCTTTTTGCAGATTTAACAATCCATAAACAATCGGTGACCGTAGACCAGGTAAATACGTGCAATGACTGGCCTGGCTTAACATGACTTTTCTTTTCTAATAGTTGTTAAATATATAGTTGTCACGACATTTACTTAAGTAATCAAATTGCCTTTTTCCTAACCGTTTACATTGTGGTGGCTCAGCTCTTATAATTGCTACCTCAACGGATTACATGTGGCTGTCTTTGAAATAAAATTATTTATTATTTTTTGTATCATATGGGTCATGACTTGAGATTATTCTGCAGCAAAAGAAATTCCATCAGACAAAATAAAATCAAATTCATCAGTGTGAAAGGCTACGGAACCCGTACCTTTTTTTTAAAGGATGGGGTCCATCGAACCATGACATCAACATCGAATCTGATACGGCAGTCGTAAATAAAATGGATGTAGCAGAGGGAGGTCATATTATTACACATCGATAAACAACTGGTATCGTTTAATTTTGCGGAACGGTTTAACGGCTGCAACAAATGCGTAACCGACAGCCAGAAATCGCGAAAAATATATGATAGGTTTGATTGATGTTCGAATTGATTGATCGGTCGCGGGGTGGGGATATTCAAATAAATGTCTCAAGCCTGCCTACGTTTTGATACTTTGGCGGCGAAGGCACTAAGCCGAAATGTAAACTGGGATTAATGAAAGAAAATGACATCCCCAGCATAAAAAGAAAAAAAAAGTAACCCTATCAATGGCTGACTGCGTTTTTTTTTCTTTCAAGTCGATAATTTATTTTCTTTTTCATTTATCTCAGAACATTTTCAAAATATCATTAGAAATCTCTTATCCCGCTCGTAGAGGACAGTTACGGAAAAGTTAAGCTTCATTAAAAAGCAATTTAATTAAGAGGGTAAGCTCCTTATTTAATTAAAGTATAATAGATCATTAAACAAATTTTAATGAAGTGCATTACTGAAATTGAAGTGCAGTTTTCTAAGTACTAACGACTGTATCTAATACGAAAAACAAAGAATCTAAAACTAAGAACAAATTGTCCAAATTAAACATAAACAAAGCTTTAAACATAGAGCAACTAAATAAAAGCAAAATAAAAGTATATTACTTAATCATTCTAAAATAATAGGAAACGCAGTACAAGCAGGAGAATAGGTATTTTGCACGATATACAAGTACGATGGTACAGTTTTGATATCCATTTCTTTTGTCATTGACTGTTATTTATCCAATATCAATAGCCACAAATAACCTTCATAAAATTAATTTAATTTAAGTTAAAAATATACAGTTTGGGCATATTCATAAAACGGTTCTAACACACATGACACTAGGTTGAACATTAGGTGTTCAGAAGCTAAATTTAAATTAGTATAATTAATGGGATCGTTTATATAATCCCCAACAAAATATAACTGTAAGGTTAATGATGTTAGATAACGTTCCACTAAAAGTGATGTCATCGTAACTGTTTAATTGATAATTTGTGGTTGATTTTTTACATTTACCTGAAATGACATAATAGCAAAGATTATGTGAAGATAATGTTTCTGTACCTTGCTTTGGTTTAACAATAAATTATTTTGATAAACAAATACAAAGTGAATAAATTATATTTTGATATTATTAATGTAAAAGACATTGTAACTATTTAAGTGTTAACCATAGCACTTAATTGCACTTATATTTAACTGAGATGATGTTAAATTAGGCATAAATTCAAGTTTTATATCGTAGATGATATTTTAGGGAATTTAGGTAAAGTACAAGATATATATGCATTATAGAGTTTGGCGGGATATTCCATGGCGTCTGTTCATTAAAAACACTTAACGTTTCACTCCGTTCTATGCGGAGCATCCTCAAAACTCTTTTGAGCATGCTCCAAATAGCACGGAGTGAAACGTTATGTGCTTCTTATAAGTAGACGCGGCAGAATATTTCGCAAAATTCTATAATGTATATTAATAGACGCCGTGAAAGTCTTCGTGTGTGAATGTATATAAGCTATATATTTTTTTTACAATTCCCTTTATTCAACATGGTTTAAAGCAGCGGTTCCCAAACTGGGGTACGCGGCGGACCGGTTCGGGGTACATGAAAATAATATTGGTAATGGCGGAAATCATAAAAAAATTAGAGGTTAAACTGAAAACACAAAAAACATAATAGAATTTTGTTTATAAAGAGACACATGTGAAAATCCAATGGTCTACTTACGAAACCAGAAATACATTCATTGAAGTAAGTGGTCAATCAGTCTGTGAAAGTTATTAATTTCATTAAGGCCGGTTCAACAAACTTCAATCTACTCATATCTTTGTGCAAAAAGATGTAATAACTCCATACTACATTACTTTTGCACACAGAAGTGAGGTGGCTATAACGAGGAAAAGTACTTAAAATATTGATTGAATCGAGACCTGAAGTTCAAGCTTTTTTTAAAACCACACTTTTGAGTTGATCTTCAAATTTCATGAAATTGAACGACTTCCATAGCTGACATGCTTATCTAATGTCTTTTTAGAAATAAATGAACTTAGGATTTTGCAGAACACTTCTATAACTATTTTTTAAGGATCTAACTAAATGGAGCTTATAATCAAGAAATTTTATTTTTGGGAATCTTTGATCAAAAAAGACCAGTGTAAATTTTTTCAGGCACTTCACAATTTCTTATCTGAGAACGATCTGAAATTGTCAAAAGAAGTAAAAAGTAGTATAATAGCTCACATAAAAAGACGTACAAGGTGTTGTTCAGGCAGCATTTTCCAAAGCGAAAAAATGAAGAATCTGGATTTCAAATCCATTTAGCGAATTGCTCTTAAAAAGGCTCATAAATTTCATTAATTTGAGTCTTTTGATTATTTAGTAAACACAAGGGCATTACTACGTAACAAAAACAATTTTTTTGCATTGCATTGAGGGATGGGTGTGGAGGGTTATGAAAAGAGGGGGGTACTCATGAATAAAAAGTCTAATCAAGCGGTACGGGAGAAAATAAAGGTTGTGAAGCGTTGGTTTTAAGGAACAATTCTACAAAATATTGGATACGCATTAAAAGTAAGAATCTCATTAGATATTCAAATTTCGGTGTCCGAAAGTGAAGAGCTAGCTTTTTAATCTACTTCAAATTTCATTTTATTATAATGTTGAAAAAATTGCATCCTTATAGAAAAATTCTCATAATGTTTTTCGCTTTGTTTCCTGAATATTTTACATCATTTACTAATTGTCAATCAATCAATTTATTTGGCAAAAATACATGAAAATAATACCAGGTTGGAAATATTTGTAAAAGCCTGGGTGACACAAGAAAAAACCAAAGGTTTGACAAAGCCTGTGTCACCCATGTAAAATACCATTAAAAGAATGTTTGACTATTGATTAAGTAAAAATGTATGGATCCTTTTTTAAACAGAGGAATTGAACGAATATTTTTTATGCCGTCAAGTAAAGAATTCCATGCCTCGGGTCCTAAATAACCCATGCGCCTCTGTCCAATATTTAATTTACAAAAAATGGGGATAAAGTCAGAGTTACGTGAGGTTGGATGCGATGATTTGGGGTTAAAAGAGGTACAAGATCAGGGAGTTCATTAAATCAAATTCTGTTAAATAATAATAGGGGGACTTTCACTTTGGGAATCAAATCGAAGTCAAGTAAATTATGCATGATTTGTAAATTCCTATACTTACTTGAAGAATGACAAGGCAGTATAAAACACCGAAACTTTTTTTTGAAGTTGTGTAATTCGGTTTATTTTAGTAGGTGTGTTAAGAGCCCAGAGGACGGTACAATAATTAAAGTAAGAATAAATTAAAGAATAGCATAGTGATTAAATGATATGGGTTGGAAAAGTGTACAATTTTACCAATAACTCCGATATTTCTACTAATTTTATTACATAAAGAATGAATATGATTATCCCATTTAAAATTTGACTAACAATTAACCAAGAAAATCAGTATTATCAGAAAGCGAAACCAGAGAATTATTAAATACATCGTAAGAATCACTATGAAAATATGAAAAGCGAACCTTTTCATGATTATATAACACATTTTACACAGTTTTTAGCAATACGGACATGATTCTTCATCAGGGAACCGTATCACATCCGCATTGCCGAGTTACAAGCCAGTTTTTCCTGAGATGCCCAAAGCAACAGCATGTTGTCCTCTTTTCTTTTAATAATGCCCCTTTCTCTGTTCACCACGGTCCCAAAAACCGGCCTTTAAGCATTAATTAAAATAAAATAAATTAGCAAAATCTACATTTGCCTAAACCCTATTTATAAACTGTTCGAGCACTCAGAATTAATATAAAAAATATTCTTTTAAACGTTAATTAAATTCACGTGTTGCTAATATTCTGGGCACAACTAGTAGTAGCATTACGTAAATTAGCAAAACTATATTTACCAAGCCCCTATTTACAATCTGCTTAAACTTCCAGAATCAACATAGAAACAAGCCTTTAACCTCATGTATTGTTAGCATTCTAGATACGACTAATATCAGAATTATACATCTAGAATCAATATTTACAAAATAAATAAATACAAAATTAATTACAAACTTATTAACAAACTTACCTTAAAGAATTAAATTGGGGCAAACATCACGTATTGTATACACTCTGGACATGCTGAATTATCAGTAAAAAATCTCATTCTACCATTGCCAGATCCCTAATTACAAATATTTACAAACGTGTCACTGCCTACCCGTCTCCGTTCTCAGTCTCGCAACAGAGACAACCTGTTTAGACACTCAAATCCAATATCCGCCTAAACCTTCTCAAAATACCACTAATTAAATCAATCGGTACACCATTATTTAAATGTATCCTAAATAACCTTAAAATTTCTTTAAAGAAGTTGCAGTTACTTTTACATACCCTATTAATCTGCGAAATAATGATATTTTTAAACACTTTCTTGCTTAAACAGGATCCGAAGTTTGACAGTAGCACAACCTGGAAACTGAAGTCTGCTCTTTTATCACATATACAGCATTGTAGTTCTTTGTCTTCAATTTTGAATATTTTAATGTCTAAAAATGAAATGCAGTCCGGTAAAAATCTTAGTTTCTTTGAGCTTTAGACTTTTCGGGTAAATGACAGTACTCAACTTGTTAAAGTCTTTGCAATTGAAGACTATAATGTCATCTATGTACCTCATTGCGGTTATTCCTAATCCTTCATTTTTCTTTTCGTGAAAATATAAAAATAAATCTGCTAACGAACTAGAAAAACTACAACCCATAGGAATGCCTTCTTTTTGTCTGTAATATTCAATTCCGTTAAATAGCACATTTTCGAAGACCCCAAAGTCAAAAAGCGCATTCCATTGACTTTCCCCAATCTTGATAATATTTTCAAACCTTTGGAATAGGTAGGCCCTAAGTTGTTTCATCTCACCAAGAGGGATACTTGTGAAAAGTATTTCAAAATCAAATGTCGCAATATTTGTTATATTGTTCTTGTTGCTTTGGATGTAATCCAGCACTTTTTGGTTATTCTTGATGATGAAGCAATTCTTTTCCATGTTTTCAATTTCTGATAGGATTTTCTTCAAAATGGTTTATAGTTTCGTTGAAGTTACCCTGCTATAGGCTGTGGTTCCACATGTAATAAACTGAAATCTAATTGGTTTCTTGTGAAATTAAATATTCAGAAATAAGTATGGAAATCTGAACGATTAAATCTTCATATTCAGTCTTTTATAATATGCAATCACTTTCCCTTTAAAGGCATCAATATTCCCTTCCATTTTTCCGTATGTAGTACACGTGTTATATTCTGCAATAATTTTTTCCGATAAAATCCCCTGCAAATAATCATGCAACCTGCAAAATTATTGCTTGCTTTATCAATTGCAGTTACGATGAAGTTCTTTTTAAAGCACTTAATCTCTACTCTAATATCTATCTGAATACAACTTTTTTGTATTGGAATAAATATTTCTTTGAACTTCGTGTTGCATTTCTTTCAGGATTTTAGCTTTCCATTCAGAAAATCCTTCAATATGGAGAGAGTATTTATATGCCATTTACAGAACAAAAGCAGTAAGGTCTTTCAAAAGCTCCTCCTTACTGCACTTTTGTCACATTTCCGGTTTGGCTTATAATTAGTATCCTTGCCCATAATTTTCCTCAACATTTTATCTTGAATAATCTCTAGGTCTCCTGTAATTATATGTCCGTGGTCTTTATCAACAAATCCCGGAAAGCGTTCCTCTTTACAAAAACACAACTCCTTCTCTTCTTTAAGAATTTTGCGGAATTTGTTGTAATTACAAATTACGTTTTTTGAAGTCCTGACGTATTTGAATGTAACATGAATATCTGTCCGTAGTTCCTTGGAGTGGGAAATTTTCCTGGAATCTTTCGGTAATTCCTTTAAAGCTTATATTATCAAAATTTTTATCTCCAAATTCAATAACAAAAAAATTGAGCTCTTTCTTCCTATTCTTCTTTTGGATGCACGTTTCATTAGAGATATTCACCTTATATTTTAAAAGGTCTTTAACCGAAGTGGAGAGCTGAAAGCTATTAATAATCCCGATTAAAATTTCAGAGAAGTAATTAAACACAACTTTGTTACGTATCCCGGAAACTATATCCTTGATTTTTTTAAAATCCTTCTGTGGCACTATTTCTTCATCGAACTCTCTAAGCATTGCTTTCACATCATAAAGTACAAATTTTTTCTTGTTATTTTCTCTCCTAAATCTGTTTCCTCTTCTTTTCAAAAATCTGGTCTCATTATGATGCCCGAATTCTCGACATATTTTATAAATACATCTTTCTGGGAAATTTTCTTTGAATATTTCGCCATTAAAATTACTATTAAGTCCATATGGAAATAAAGTAAAAAGTTCTCCTATAAAGAAGTTTTCTTTTTCGAGTCTAATTTCTGGATCTTCATTCGCTTCCAAAATGGTAATTTTTGTTTTCGAAAAGTCATGAATTTGGAAATGTTTTAACTCAAAGTCTTTCTTGTTTCTTTGTCGGAAATTTTCACATCGGATCTGTGTCCGTTAATTCTTAAGTTCAAGCTGTTTCCGGTCTGGTCAACATACATCTCCCCCACAGGTCCCATATTCTATGCAATAAATGCACCCTAGCTGCTTGCAAAACAAACCCCTGCTTTCGTTAGTATCAATTTGAGTTTCATTCGCAACAACACATGTTTTACATCTCCTGTCCTTACATTTGTTATAACTAACAAGCTTATGCCCAAAATAGGTATTCTTTACCAGTAATGCTATCTTTATAACCAGGTCATTCCCCCATTACAAAAAATGTCCCAGGGCCCTTTGTTTGGGCGCGCGACGGACCACGCGCCATAATATTCTTAATCGTTTTGCTTTCCATAATGACAAAATTTTTTAAAAAACGCACAAAATAATTAAAATATCCCCAGAAGTATAGTTAATCTTATTAGGTACGCAACATACATCAACTGTATTAAATAAATACATCAATCTAAATAATCATGCAAGGTATCAACAAATTGCGCACATGCTGCAATATCCCCGATAACCCAGAATATTTTAAATTGAAAGACCCATAAGGGGATTATTTAATATATTCAAATGAATCCAATTCAGCTAATTAAGCTAATTACATGAAGTTTAAGCAGATTGTAAATAAGGGGCTTGGCAAATATGGTTTTGCTAATTTATGTAATGCTAATATTAGTTGTGCCCAGAATATTAGCAACACGTGGATTTATTTAACGTTTAAAAGCGTATTTTTTATATTAATTCTGGGTGCTCGAACAGTTGGTAAATAGGGTTTTGGCAAATGTAGATTTTGCTAATTAATTTTATTTTAATTAATGTTTAAAGGCCGGTTTTAGGGACCGTAGTGAACAGAGAAAGCGGCATTATTAAAAAAAAAAGAGACAACATATTATTGCTCTGGGCATTTCGGAAAAAACTGGCTTGTAACTTGGCAATGCCGATTTGATACTGTTCCCTGATAAACAATCATGACCGTGTTGCTAAAAAACTGTGTAAACTGTGTAAAACGTATTAGAATAACATATATATATATATATATCATCATCATCATATTCAACCATTATCTATCCACTGCTGGATGAAGGTCTCTCCAAATGCTTTCCACACAAGTCTATCCTGAGCAATTCGCTTCCACGTCACCCCAACCTGTTTTCTTATTTCATCCACCCATCTAGTTTGAGGACGTTTTCTAGGTCTTCGGTGGTCTCTTGGAATCCAGTTCAGAATTTCTGTTGTCCATCGTTGATCAGTTCTTCTTGCAATATGCCCAGCCCATCGCCATTTCAGCCCTTTTACTTTAACAATGATGTCCTCTACTCTAGTTTGCTCTCTCACCCAAGTGTTTCTTTTTCGATCTCTCCTAGTTATTCCAAGCATGCACCTCTCCATGCTCCTTTGCGTTGTCTGTAACTTTCGTATTGCTCCAACTGTTAGACTCCATGTCTCTGATCCATAAGAGAGGACTGGCAATACACACTGGTTGAAGACCTTTCTTTTTAGACACAAAGGCAATTTCCCCTTCAGGATAAAACTGTTTCTTCCAAATGCACTCCAGCCAAGTTTAATACGTCTGTTGAGTTCTTTCATAATGTTGCCATCCATTGAAATCAGCTGGCCAAGGTAAATATATGAATCAGCAATTTCTAGCTCAATGTTGTCAACTTGTATTTTTGTTTCCTCTACAAAATTATTGAACATGATCTTAGTTTTTTGTAGGTTCATCTTGAGTCCAACTTCTTTACTTCTAGTTGAGAGCTCCTGTACCATGTCTTGGAGTTCTGATGGGTTCGTTGAAAAAATAACAATGTCATCAGCAAACCGCAAATGATTTAAATATTCACCATTTATTTTTATTCCCTTGTTATTCCAATTTATCAGCTGAAAAATCATCTGTAAAGCTGAAGTAAAAAGTTTTGGAGAAATGGTATCTCCCTGCCTCACACCTTTACCAATTTTGATAGTTTTGGTATCTTTATGTAACCGAAATTTTGCACTTGCATTTTTATACACACGTTTCACCATGTCAATGTACACATCCTCAATGTCTGTTGATCTTAAAGAGTTGATGACTGCTGATGTTTTAATAGAGTCAAAGGCCTTCTCATAGTCAATAAATGCAACACACAATGGAAGTTCATATTCATGTGTTCTTTCAATTAATTCTCTTAATACTTGAATATGGTCCACTGTACTGAATCCACTTCGAAATCCAGCTTGTTCTCTTGGTTGAGCTGCATCTAATTTTTTCTGCAGGCGATGTGTTAGCACTTTTGTGAAGATTTTATAAATAGCAGGTAACAAGCTAATTGGTCGGTAATTTTTCAAATCCTCTTTATCACCTTTTTTATGCAAAAGAATTACTGTTGCAGAATCCCATTGGTTTGGTATGTTACCGCTGTTAAGACATTTGGTAAAGAATTTTGCAAGTATGTCTTCTACATATTCTCCAGCTTCTTTTAGGATATCTAATGTAATACCATCATCGCCAGGGGCTCTTCCTTTCTTCATACTTTTTATTGCAAATGAAACTTCTTCTTTTAAGATTTTAGGAGCTGTTCCTTCGACTATTTCAGTGTCTTCGTTTAATCCACTGTTACTTTCATATAGTTTTTTGTAGAATTCTTCAACTCTTCTAAGTATTTCTTCCCTATTTCTTGTTACGGTGCCATCCTCTCCTTTTAATGCAATGATGTGTTTCTTCCCAACAGATAAACTTCCTTTAACAACCCTAAGGCTCTTGTTATTTTCAATGGCCTTCCTTACTAGCTCACAATTGAATTTTCTTATGTCTTCTTTCATGCTTTTGCGCAGAGTTTTACAAAGTTCTATGTACTCAATCCTGGAACTGGTATTTCGATTGTCCACCTTCATATCTCTTCGCCTTTTCATGAGCTGTTTCGTCTTCTCAGATAATTTGCTATTGTGCTTTTTACAGGTTACACCACCAATTTCCCCAGCAGTTTCAACTATTGTCTTAACAATGTTTTCATTTGCTTCTGAGATATCACTTTCATCAATAAGTCCTTCCAGTGCAGAAAAGCGATTTTTTAATTCCAACTTGAATGCCTCGGTATTTTCTTTTAATTTCTTTAAATCCACCCTCTTACTTACTTGTTTCCTAATTTCAGTCACTTCCAGTATTAAATCTGTTCAGTACACTGCAATCTTCAATAATTGATTTCTTGTTTGCCAGGATATAGTCAATTTCACTAGTTCCCCCATTTGGGTGTTTCCATGTCCATTTTCTTTGCGGTTTCTTCTTAAAAAATGAATTCATGATGCTAAGGTTTTCAGCTTCTGCAAATTCGATGAGTTGATCGCCACGTTCATTCCTTTCCCCATATCCGTATTTACCAACCGATGTCTCTCCTTGTTCCTGTTGTCCAATTCTTGCATTGAAATCCCCCATGATGAGCTTGATATGTTGTTTCCCTTTGGTGTGTAACTCTTTGATTTCTTCATAAAATTCTTCAACCTCTTCGTCGGTATGGCTTGATGTTGGTGCATATACCTGTACTATTTGAAGTTGGTATCGCTGGGTTAGTTGAACAACGAGCCTCGCTGCTCGATCTGATGTACTTTCAACTTCCAGAAGACAGTCTTTAATTCTTTTGTTGATTAAGAAGCCAACACCACTTGTTCTTCCAGTTTCCGTTCCTCTATAATAAAACAAATGTCCACTTTTAAGTTCCACCAACTCTTCACCTTTTC
>QLNU02015360.1:33311424-33338698 GCA_006491805.2 Dysdera silvatica
AAAAACTATATCCTTGAGTTTTTTAAAATCCTTCTGTTGCACTATTTCTTCATCGAACCCTCTAAGCATTCCTTTCACGTCATCAAGTACAAATTTTTCTTGTTATTTGCCCTCCCATCTCTGTATCCTTTTCTTTTAAAAAAACTGGTCTCATTATGATGCCCGAATTCTCGACATATTTTATAGATACACCTTTCTGGGAAATTTTCTTTGAACATTTCCCCATTAATATTACTATTAAGCCCATATGGAAATAAAGTGAAAAGTCCTCCTATAAAGAAATTTTTTTCTTTCGAATCTAATTTCTAGACCTTCAATAGTTTCCAAAATGGTAATTTTTGCTTTCGAAAAGTCATGAAGTTGAAAACGTTTTAGCTCGAAGTCTTCCTTGTATCCTTTGTCGAAAATTTTCACATCGGATCTGTGTCCGTTAATTCTTAAGTTCAAGCTGTTTCCGGTCTGGCCAACAAACTACGTCGCACAGGTCCCACATTCTATGCAATAAATGCACCCTAGCTGCTTGCAAAACAAATCCCTGCTTTCGTTAGCATCAATTTGAGTTTCATTCGCAAAAAGACATGTTTTACATCGCCTGTCTTTACATTTATTATAACTAGCAGGCTTATACCCAAACTAGGTATTCTTTATCAGTAATGGTATCTTTTTAACCAGGTCATTCCCCATTAGAAAAAATGTCCCAGGGGCCCCTCGTTTGGGCGCGCGACGGACCTTGCGCCATAATATTCTTAATTATTTTGCTTTCCATAATGACAAAAAATGTTTTTTTTTAAAAAACGCACAAAGTAATTAAAATATCCCCAGAAGTATAGTTAATCTTATTAGGTAAGCAACATACATCAACTGTATTAAATAAATACATCAATCCAAATAATCATGCAAGGTATCAACAAATTGCGCACATGTCTAAAATATCCCCGATAACCCATATATTTTAAATTGAAAGACCCATAAGTGGGTTATTTAATATATGCAAATGAATCCAATTAAGCTAATTAATCTAATTAGGTAGAAGTTTAAGCAGATTGTAAATAGGGGCTTGGCAAATATGGTTTTGCTAATTTATGTAATGCTAATATTAGTTGTGCCCAGAATATTAGCAACACGTGGATTTATTTAACGTTTAAAAGCGTATTTTTTATATTAATTCTGGGTGCTCGAACAGTTGGTAAATAGGGTTTTGGCAAATGTAGATTTTGCTAATTAATTTTATTTTAATTAATGTTTAAAGGCCGGTTTTAGGGACCGTGGTGAACAGAGAAAGCGGCATTATTAAAAGAAAAGGGTACAACCTGCTGCTGCTCTGGGCATCTCAGAAAAAACTGGCTTGTAACTTGGGAATGCGGATGTGATACGGTTCCCTGATGAAGAATCATATCCGTATTGCTAAAAAATTGTGTATAATGTGTTATATAGTCATGAAAAGGTGCGCTTTTCATATTTTCATAGTGATTCTTGCGATGTATTTAGTTATAATAAATGTAGTAGAATAACAGCATGCTGATTTTACGCAGAATTTGTGCGCCAGTATCTGCGTAATTGGCTTAATTGAAATATATCAAATAATCCCCTTATAGATCTTTCAATTTAATATATATATATCATCATCATCATATTCAACCATTATCTATCCACTGCTGGATGAAGGTCTCTCCAAATGCTTTCCACACAAGTCTATCCTGAGCAATTCGCTTCCACGTCACCCCAACCTGTTTTCTTATTTCATCCACCCATCTAGTTTGAGGACGTTTTCTAGGTCTTCGGTGGTCTCTTGGAATCCAGTTCAGAATTTCTGTTGTCCATCGTTGATCAGTTCTTCTTGCAATATGCCCAGCCCATCGCCATTTCAGCCCTTTTACTTTAACAATGATGTCCTCTACTCTAGTTTGCTCTCTCACCCAAGTGTTTCTTTTTCGATCTCTCCTAGTTATTCCAAGCATGCACCTCTCCATGCTCCTTTGCGTTGTCTGTAACTTTCGTATTGCTCCAACTGTTAGACTCCATGTCTCTGATCCATAAGAGAGGACTGGCAATACACACTGGTTGAAGACCTTTCTTTTTAGACACAAAGGCAATTTCCCCTTCAGGATAAAACTGTTTCTTCCAAATGCACTCCAGCCAAGTTTAATACGTCTGTTGAGTTCTTTCATAATGTTGCCATCCATTGAAATCAGCTGGCCAAGGTAAATATATGAATCAGCAATTTCTAGCTCAATGTTGTCAACTTGTATTTTTGTTTCCTCTACAAAATTATTGAACATGATCTTAGTTTTTTGTAGGTTCATCTTGAGTCCAACTTCTTTACTTCTAGTTGAGAGCTCCTGTACCATGTCTTGGAGTTCTGATGGGTTCGTTGAAAAAATAACAATGTCATCAGCAAACCGCAAATGATTTAAATATTCACCATTTATTTTTATTCCCTTGTTATTCCAATTTATCAGCTGAAAAATCATCTGTAAAGCTGAAGTAAAAAGTTTTGGAGAAATGGTATCTCCCTGCCTCACCCCTTTGCCAAGTTTGATAGTTTTGGTATCTTTATGTAACCGAAATTTTGCACTTGCATTTTTATACACACGTTTCACCATGTCAATGTACACATCCTCAATGTCTGTTGATCTTAAAGAGTTGATGACTGCTGATGTTTTAATAGAGTCAAAGGCCTTCTCATAGTCAATAAATGCAACACACAATGGAAGTTCATATTCATGTGTTCTTTCAATTAATTCTCTTAATACTTGAATATGGTCCACTGTACTGAATCCACTTCGAAATCCAGCTTGTTCTCTTGGTTGAGCTGCATCTAATTTTTTCTGCAGGCGATGTGTTAGCACTTTTGTGAAGATTTTATAAATAGCAGGTAACAAGCTAATTGGTCGGTAATTTTTCAAATCCTCTTTATCACCTTTTTTATGCAAAAGAATTACTGTTGCAGAATCCCATTGGTTTGGTATGTTACCGCTGTTAAGACATTTGGTAAAGAATTTTGCAAGTATGTCTTCTACATATTCTCCAGCTTCTTTTAGGATATCTAATGTAATACCATCATCGCCAGGGGCTCTTCCTTTCTTCATACTTTTTATTGCAAATGAAACTTCTTCTTTTAAGATTTTAGGAGCTGTTCCTTCGACTATTTCAGTGTCTTCGTTTAATCCACTGTTACTTTCATATAGTTTTTTGTAGAATTCTTCAACTCTTCTAAGTATTTCTTCCCTATTTCTTGTTACGGTGCCATCCTCTCCTTTTAATGCAATGATGTGTTTCTTCCCAACAGATAAACTTCCTTTAACAACCCTAAGGCTCTTGTTATTTTCAATGGCCTTCCTTACTAACTCACAATTGAATTTTCTTATGTCTTCTTTCATGCTTTTGCGCAGAGTTTTACAAAGTTCTATGTACTCAATCCTGGAACTGGTATTTCGATTGTCCACCTTCATATCTCTTCGCCTTTTCATGAGCTGTTTCGTCTTCTCAGATAATTTGCTATTGTGCTTTTTACAGGTTACACCACCAATTTCCCCAGCAGTTTCAACTATTGTCTTAACAATGTTTTCATTTGCTTCTGAGATATCAATTTCTTCAATAAGTCCTTCTAATACACACTGTATTTCCTCATTTACAGTCCTCTCGTATGGCTCAGAGACATGGAGTTTAACATTGGCAGCAACACGAAAGTTACAGACAACGCAAAGGAGCATGGAGAGGTGCATGCTTGGAATAACTAGGAGAGATCGAAAAAGAAACACTTGGGTGAGAGAGCAAACTAGAGTAGAGGACATCATTGTTAAAGTAAAAGGGCTGAAATGGCGATGGGCTGGGCATATTGCAAGAAGAACTGATCAACGATGGACAACAGAAATTCTGAACTGGATTCCAAGAGACCACCGAAGACCTAGAAAACGTCCTCAAACTAGATGGGTGGATGAAATAAGAAAACAGGTTGGGGTGACGTGGAAACGAATGGCCCAGGATAGACTTGTGTGGAAAGCATTTGGAGAGACCTTCATCCAGCAGTGGATAGATAATAATAATAAATTTTTATTCAACCCGATATACAATATTTCGTGATACATAGCTTGAGCAGTATAAAAATTATAGAAATGTAAGAGAAGATCTATATTAAATTATTTTAAGTTTTGAGGTTAGAAATGGAAGAGAATATAAAGCCGAAGCTTGTTCCGAGATTCTCCTCCAGAATGCGGTGATGTTGACAAGAGAGAGGGTAAATTTTCATATTTCTGAATTATGCTTATTTTAAAGAGTTCAGTTGTTGTATATCTTTGGTAGAAGGACGTGAAAACCATTGTAATAACTTAAGAACAGACTGAGCGTCGTTTTTACGAATTAATGAGCAAGAAGTATTATTGTTATTTGGGATTTTTCATGGGCCTCATTTGAGAAAATTGCGGCACACATCTGGATAAAGCTTACGAAATTATGTTTATCAAGATTCAAGACAGAAGTGTATCTGAGAGTCAACATATCTTATCTGAAATTTTGATTCAAAAAATGTTAAAATGTTTGTAAAACAAACGTTAATTAACAAGTTAGTTGTACTATTAAGAGTTACATATATGAAATCGTTGAATATTATGATAATATATATATATATAAAAACAACAAACAAACAAAGAAACTTGAAGGAGGAAACGTAAAGTTCGTAATATGTGTGTGGGAGCAATTATAAGGACGGCAGAAATGAAATACATAGTAATAAGCAAAAGAATAAAGCACAATATAAATTTACACAGTAACAGTTGATCCAGAAGCCCGTTTGCAATAACACGAATGAAAAGGAACAAACAAATCAAGAATTGCGATTTAAAATGAAGTAATAAAATGGGTACATTGACATGCGCTGTATTGATTGGATAAACAGCAACAAGAGAGCAAATAAAGAACTATGCATAGAATTTACAAAGAAATCGCAATAAGTGTGTTACACACGATCTTTTAAAATGGCAAAAGAGAAGCTTTGAGCCAAATATAAAACAAATCGTTGGATGGTTGTGTCAATAAAAAATAAATATTGAGGAATAAAATAGTTTTTCATCAATAAAGTTTTGTTGAAATCATGGATAAATGAAATTATATAGTGGCTCACATCAATTTTTCATATGCTCTTTATAAGGCATGACCAATTAGAAACGCGCTTGATTAAAAAATATCTAGCTCTCAATTATTCGCATGGCCAATGTAGAAACATATTATCTCCTGTGAAATGCCTTTTTTAAATCACCCATCAGAGAAAATAAACGGCAGAATACCTGTAAATGAGGAAAGTGGGGGTTTGATGTTGCGTGACAAAATGTTACGAAGAGATAAAATGTTTAGCCTTGCGTTACCAAAACTGTTGTAAAAACGTACTGGGATTAATGTTGGTTATTTTAAAAAAAAAATTAACTTTTTGCGATAACTTTTTTTTGTGGCAGTTATGTCGATTTTAAGAGACGCTTCAAAATTTATTTCTGAAAGAGTCGCTATAGGGTCAATTTCAGCTAGCTAAATAAAAAAAAATGGACCAGTTTTCTGCAAAAATATTGTTTTTTTTTCTTCGAACTTATCTAGAGATTGGAGGATATCAGAAAATTGAAAATCAATTTTGCGAAGTTCATCAAGTGGTTTTGACTTTGTAGCCATTTACTTGAAATAGTTTTGTAAATCACTACAAAATTGTTGGAAAACCACAATAAATAATATTTCTAAATGTAATTATTAAAAATCATACGAATGAGGTTTTGTCTAAAACAACCAGAAGTTAGTACTAAAAATCTCATGACGCTTTTCTTTGCTATCGAAATAGATCGTTCATTGTCAAAGCCATGGGTAGTACCTCTAAGAAACATTGTCGTACATTTATTCATTGACAAGAAGCGTCTTTTTTAAATATTTTGCTAAATAAAAACATCCAAACCTTTGGTTCCGATTTTATGAATACGCAGTTCACTTAGAGAAATTATTAAATCAAGAAAACTGTAAAGACGAGAAAGGTATGGAAATTACTATTAGTAATATGTATACCATTTTAATGGGGAGAGATATATACCAAAAGCTATTGTTAACCAGAGGTTCTAAAGAACTATCTATACTACACTGTGTTTCATAATAATATGACCACTTATACTTTTGAATCAAAAAGTTTAATTTATTCCAAGCAATTAATTTCAAGTACCCTATATTCTGATTTAACTTTTCATCTTACGTTGGAACACTATAAGGCGTTTCAAAATTCCTTTTAGTTTAAAGAATATTTTTTCTCCATCGGTATATGTTTTATAATCTTATGACCACTTATAAGAATTTCTCATTTATTTAAAATATTCAATTTTAAATAACAGATGACGCTTTCTGTACAAGAGTATGAACTATGCAAATTTGGTGGAGTATATAAGTTCGCCCTCATCTGTAGCTGCATTTTTTTGCATGTAGTTAAGAAACGTGTAGTGTTTTGACAATGGACCGAAAAAGTTCTTAAATTGTCATTGAAAAGGGTAAAATTTCTATGTACCGAGAAAATGGCCATTCTGTTCGAGCAACAGCAGGTAGGCAGCATGGAGTAATATTGAATTTCCTGAAGTACGGATCTAATTATGATAATAAGGAATTTCCTGAATGACAAAAAAACCCTTTATGATAGGCAAAAATGAATGGTTATAAACAAGTTGTCAAGTTCAAAAATATCTCTAAAACAACTAGTAAATCAGTCTAGCATATCAGTTCCACCACCGATATTATCTAGAATTGCTCGAAGCTCTGGAAAACTGCGTATGTTACACGTAAATAACAGCTGAGAATGACATAAGCACATAAATCAAATAGGCCGAACTGGGCAAAGTATTATATGTGCTGGAAATCACAGCAGAGTTATATTTTCAAAAAATTTAATTTAGATGGTCCAGATGGCTGTAGTTTCCATTGGTATGTGTTGAACGAAGGAGAAGAAAGGTTCTCCAAAAGGCAAGATGGTGGAGACCCACTTATATTATGAGAAGGATTTGGAAACGTTGGGGAAACAACACTAGCCTTCCCATTTGGTCGTATGAATGTTTTGAACTACCAAGCTTGTTGGAAGAACATTTATTGTCGTTTGCAGAGAATACTGAATGACCGATTTTCATTTTTCAACAAAAGTGTGCTCCCATACATATTGCAAAAAACACTTAGAAATGATTTTTGGACAACGTTGTGCATGCGTAATGACCTGAAGGCAGTTTTATCAGACTTCAAATCAATGGAGTATGTCTGGAGCTTACTAGTACGAGCTGCTTATAAAAATAGGAAGCATTACCGTTCTCTTTTTGATTTGCGAGCCAGAATTTTTTCAGGATGGGACAAATTAGACACTGCCACCCTTCAAAGGCTTATACATTCCATGCCTGATCGTATGTTCCACGTCATTAAGAACATAGGCGGCTATATAGAGTATGAAGTATAAGTGGTCATATCTTCATGAAACAGTAAAAATACGTTTTTTTAATATTATTTCTCAAAATTTATGCTCTTGTATTGATTTTTCTTTATTTGTAAGCCGTTAGAAAACGCATTATATTTTCAATAATTATTTTATAGCATTTCTTAAGGTTTATTGCTTTATTTCTAAAAAATACAATGATCATATCATTATGAAACGCAGTGCACTTTTGCTTATAAGATTGAGTAAGACAAAAGACTTTGGAAGCTTTTTACCTGACGTATGTAGTGTTACCTAAAAATATGTGATAAATTTTTTTTTTATTTAGATTCATTCTAATAATGGATGTAAAACTACTTGTAAATATCCTAAAATGGGTCTACGAATCAGTAGGTTCTTTTTATAAATAAGGGAACTGTTTTGCTAACAAGCTTTCAATAATCGATGAACTTATCAACTATTTCTTCATTATCGATTCTTCATTACTTTCATCGCTTCATTCCTATCGAGCGTTGAGGAAGAAAGATATGGATTATCAGAAAACAAATCTATGAATTTATAAGTACAATTTTTTTTTAAATTTTAAGGGACACCGGATCTTTCCATTAAAACAGAAATCCTCTTAAAATAAGAAATAGCTCTGATTTTTATGGCATACATTTAAGTCTTGCACTGAAGGAAATGTTCTTTAGACTTTTTAATTAGAGTTCTTTTGTAGTTATTATTCAGTACAATTTCTCATTTTTTCCTTAAAAACAGAAAAAAGAAAGCAAAAAGACGCAACTATCAACAGAACCGTAAAAATTAATGAGACAAAACACTTTAAGTTTCATTTTTGTTTCATTCCATTTTAATAATGCCTCTGGAATAGAAACACAATAGAGAACATTTCGTGGGAGTCACATACTTTTGGCCTCTTTTAAATTTTTTCTAAGCTTTCAAATGTCGTGAAAGTATTGATGGTTGAAAGTACAAAGTACTTCGTTAATACAATACTACTATATGGCTCCACGCTCTTTAGGTCAAATTCGAGCTAATTATGTAGAAGAAAAGGAGACACCAACCTGGCCCCGATTCAAACTAGGGACTCTCCGCATGAACCGGAGTGTCTTAACCGCTAGGCCACCACGAGACTAGAACGATGCTATCTGTTTTCGTATATAAGGTGTGTACGATATTATTAACTTTCTTAAGGTTAACATAATTGCCATATGGTCAACACACAAAGTCCCCGTTTTTTTTAACAATTTCGTGGGGAATTACATGAATAATGTTCTTGAGCTTAAGAATGTAGGTGTCGAAAACGATATCCAGGTCAATTTCCCATGAAAATATCATAACACATGCCCCGGTAGCTTTGTGTGTCGACCATTTGGCAAATGTGTTAATCTTGAAGAAGCTACTGATATCTTATAATATTACTATAATAAATAGTCGGTAGAGAAGTTTGCAACCTACTTCAGTTTATTATAGATATATGAGAAAATTGAGAACAGAAATCAGTTATTTTTTTATATGCATGGAAAATCAGGTAAAGTTTTATTTTTTAATAATGTAATGCACAATAAAGATAACATTTTCTATGCGGCTTCTGAATTTTAAGTTTGTTTTTAACATGGTAACCATGCGAAGCACTTTCTAAAGTGTGAGACACAATTTAAAAAGAAAATTCTCATAAATATTACAAGTGTTTAATCTACGTAGGGATACGTAAAATACACGCACACATTAAATATTATGATTACCAATTTTGGAAAATATAGGATATTTAGCATTGATTAAATTGATATGCTCGTGAGTATATAACTGCTGTAGCTGCTCGAATTAGCAAGGCGAAAGTAAATGGGTCGAATCGTGTATTATTTCAAATTCTACATGAGAATACTTGGTTAGGTTGTAAAATATCTAAATAAAGAGCATGAATACAACGTGTTGTAGGCATAACAAACCTAATTGAACTGAAGTTATAACCCACGTTGCGGTCGGACCTTAGTCGTCCCTCGTCAGAAATACGTACGATCCTAAAACTAAACAAAAAATCGCTTCCACGTCCATGAAAACATTTGTTTGTAAATTAAAAAACTGTTAATGCTATGCATTTATATCTTTAGCGGATAAAATGTATCTTAAAATCTATAACAGTAACTGAAAGGAATATTATACATTTGTTACGTGAATAACATTATACTTTTTTCGTTGTTATAAAAATGCATGATAGAAATATTTTGGCTCGTGTTTAAAGGAATATGAAAATATCATATCTTTATCGGAACAAGTTCTGAAAATGAAAGCAAAGTACTCACCAATATACTGGTTACTATGTATGTCCTATTTTCGAAGCCTGTATTCTGTGGGACACGTCTGTACTTAGGTGGGACAAGAATAAGGCCGTCTGTATCAGACCAGTATGCAATCTAAACTCGAAATACATTATAGAAAAAAGAGGACATTTTAACCTAAACTGATATTTAACAAAATGAGAAAATACGTTGAATCAGATAAAAGATAAAAGGGCCAAAATATATATTTTCACATTTGAATAATTACCTTCACCATTTCACTGTTCGTCGACATCTCCACAACGTCAACTGAAAAGTTTTTTCTCCACCCCATATCGTCAAATGAGACATTTCCTGTCAGTCCAACGATGTCTGTCTACAGAAATGGACTTACAATTTATTAATGATATCCACTTTTACTCAAATTCTTTAATTCTTTTGTTCGGTGAGTTATATTTCTTTTATCTATTAAGATCAACGAATGTAAGTTGAAGCTAATATTATTATGCATGTGTGTTAAAATTAGGATGAAAATCAATCCATTCTGGGTTCCATTAATTAAAAAAGACTGTTGTTTTAGCTACGTAAAAAAAAACAAAATACATCGTATATGACTTGTTTGTTGATTTGTTTTGTGTTTCCACTTTGTGGTTTGCACGTCCATTTCTCATGTTGATTTTTTACCTTAGACCAGCAGTTCTTCAACTGTGGTCCGCAGACCCCTAGGGGGTCCGCGAGACTCACCCAGTGTTCTACAAAGGTTCGAAAAAATACTAACAAGACAAGAGCATTTACTCTTTAATGCTAAGAATAAACTAGAAGGGAACGAAAAATTCCTTCCCCAAATGGTGAAAATCAGTGATGAAACATTAGAAATAAATATGTATGATGCAAAGTCCAGGCTTTAAACTTTGAGTTAATTTTTGGGGATCCGCCAGGGCGAGTGATATTTGAAGGGGGTGTTATGATCACTGTGAACTACGGTTCCATAATATTATCATTTCTAAATTTTTCGATGGAAATATTTTGACAAAGATGAATTAACATTTTGGCTTCCCACGAAGAGATTTGACCTCGGCGACACGCTGACGGCTGCATCGGTCATACATTAACCAGTAGGGAATACACAGCCAAGGTTTCGCAGTGGAACGGAATAATCATGACAAAAAGGATGCTGAAAATCGGCGTCCGGCCATAAGAAAGGAGAGAGGATTTCACCGCCGAATATATAACGAGCGACCACCCAAAAGGGCCATTAGATGGTTCTGGGAATTGTCGGGAAGACAAAGCTTTCTCCAGAATGTTCTTGGGGATAAAGAGAGAATCGGTACATTGCAAGAGCTGGGAGAGATGTTCACTCTGGTTGAGCGAGAGTTGGAACTTCGCCGTGAGCGTGAGACCTCTGAGTGTCTTGTGAGAAAGAAGCTAGCAGTTTATTTCGTGGACGAAGATGATCCGATCGCAGATCTGGAGCCGAGGCCTCCTCTGTCTCCTCATAATCCGTCGACATAAGTTTTGATGCTATAATTATCATTCTAATTATAACTATTATTTGTTGTAAGAGTGTCTGCATCTGACTACGAACGTCAGCCTTCTTCTACAATCATCCTCCCTACGCCGACAGTCTGGTGGTATGTTTCGGACTAGCCTGGACGACACACATTTCCGCAAGCCGTAAGTCCCTTTGATTGTCTTCCGTCATTTGTCATGCAAAACTAGATACTAATATATAATCAGATCGAAATGCCATGTTAAGTTAGGGTAATTTCTCGGAAGGAAGTAAGCTGGGGAGAAGGTTTAGCAGCGAGAGTCAAGGTTAAATTAGGAAATACTAGTAACTATGTGCTAGATCTAGAATAAATGTGTTTTAATTGTAAATCCGTTGTCATCTTATCTTATTGTTTTATATCTGTTTTTGTATTACTTTAACATGCAATGATCTGCGTTCTACCGAGAATCATTACAGGGGTCAGCAGTCTAGGAAAGTTAAAGAACCGTTTCCTTAGATGATAATAAAAGCGGAGGCAGAAGTCAACTACGTTTACAAATATCGGCAAAAATTATTAAACTTTAGAATATCACCTTTTTCATGAATTTTGTGATTCTATCTCCATGTTCCCAAGGTATTACAGGGTTCTTTCGGCAGCTAATTCCTTTCGTACCATTATTGTATACTTCGCCACGTCGAAAATTATTACGAAAGAGATCAGGCTTTTTCTTCAGCAGTCGATTGTATGCATCCAGGATAACTTTCGTTCCGTCATACATCAGCCCGATTTCTGTCTGTAGACATACAAATAGCACTTTGTGATCATCATAATATCACAATACTATGATTATAATGATAACCTTATTTTGCTAAATGAATGAATGATTTGTTACGCTGTCCACGATTTATTTTCGGGTAATCCGCCTTACAGCAATGGAAACTTGATTTTTTAGTATAAAAAGTATAATGAAATTTAACGCACTAGAAATTTAATTTCAATGATATACTGTTTTAAAAACATTCAATATTTTTATATAAATCTTCATTACTTTGCATTGAAGATTTATACATTGGGGAAAAAAATTAAAAAGTTTTAATTTCAGAAATATAAAAATAATTTTAGCACAGATTTTAGTAACTAAGATTCGATGTGTTTCGTGATTATATCTTAGTACAGAGGTTCCCAAAACATTTTCTCTCACAGTACCCCGACTCAAATAATGCAAGCGTACCTCTTAAATATTTTCTTAAAGATGCTTCCTAGGAGATGCTAAAATTCCGTTAGTACATAAATATTTCGGGTTCTAGAATAGGGTATTATTGCTGATGAAGGTAAAGTAAGAAAAACCCTTCATTTTCCAAAACTATAAAATTATAAATTACAATATTACACTCCACCACCATTCAAAAGTGCCTACTGATATAGGAGAAAGGTCTACCCAGTATATAAACGTTGAAAATAAATTATTATTACATGGAAAATTGTTCTTTGCAACTAGAGAGGACCTCGAAATTAGACTGGATGGAATTGAACTGGACACACATGTGGTTTTCTGCATCTAAACGACTACGAAACCTATTCTTTGTAAAGGCATGACCCGAGAAATAACATGCCCAGAAATGCGTTGTCAAACGTGGCAAAACGTGGACTGTCTCCTTAGAATTGTAGCATTTAAAATTATTCCGTTTCTAGATCGTTCGCGGTATTCTGCGAGAGTCTAGAAGTGCCTTACTTAATGCACCATAGCGCACAGCTTGGGTACCATTAGTCTAGCAATGAGCCTTTTGAATAAGCAGATATATTTAGGTGTTTACTAAGAGGAATCAGTAGCGTAGCAATTCAAAAACCATGGGGGCCTCAAGTGGCTGTAAAGAAGAATATGTGATGCGGCCATAGAAAACATAATGGGTTTTGATACCCACTGGAGGGCTTGAGTCTGTCGAGCCGCGCCTCCTTTTCGCCACTGAAAGGAACATAATGAAGAGAGACAAAGGTGTGGCTAGCTGAACAAATTTTATTTGAAATGGGATCCAAAGATGAAGTAAAAAAGTTTCATGAATGCTACGGAATGGAATTTCGTAACTTACTGTAACATGCGATGTTCCCGCTCCTGGCCATCTAAAGGGATCTAAAGACTTCCAAGAACCCATAAATTGGCGAACAATTGGCTTTGTTGTTTGGAACATTTGGAAGCCCGTTACATTTATGGCTCCGTATTGAAGCAAGGCTGAATTCCAATCATCTTCGATAATCTATAATAAAAATGATACCCATAACTGATGTATCGAAATAAAACAAGCTAAATTATAAACAAAATATCTTAAATTAAAAATAAACAATAAAAGAATGAAAACAATCATTAAAACTAATTTGAAATCATATATGACCTAGTACTATTTCCTCTCATATTCTATTTTAGTTATTTTTTATATATGTGGCAAATTTAAGTTTATTTTGTTTTATTTTTTGTCATTGGTGTTTTTTCGTTTAAAGTTTTTGTCATTTGTGTTTCGTTTTATCGTCAACATTTTCTATTTTAATAATTGTCTTTGATTTTATCAATATCTGTAAGAGAGTATGTTTTATTTATTTAGATTTCTATAAGGTGATTGAAAGAGACAGACCAGTGTTGAAAGGAAATTCGATTTCTTGGTTTCAGAAATTGTTTATTTGATATTTTATTCTACCATGTTTGGCAGAGTATCCAACAATTATTTTATAGATTTTGTTGTATAGCTATTATTGTGCTTGATAATCGACAATAGTTACTACTGTAAAGAGAGAAAAAATCTTCAATGTTATCGAATATGAAATAGTTAAAAGTGTAGTCAATAACATCGAAGATTTTTGGAAAGATTTCAAAAAGACGTAATCATTTGTCTATGATAGCTAAAATACAAGATGTAATTTCTACAATTAATATTTTCTAATCCCTGACCAAACACTCCACCATTAATCACAGTTCCACCACGTGTTGTGGTAATTTTCAAGTCTCATATCGGATCTAAATTAAATATTTTATTAAAGCTTTAAAAGTTAAGGATAATTTATTAATATGCCAACAAATAAATTTGATTACAATGTTAGAGAAATTAGCATGCTGTTTTGGCAAAGCGATATGTCTGAATACATAGATGGTAAACGGAAGACTGACTTATCATTTTAGAATTCCAAACACAACGTACTGTTGCCAAATAAATAAAGAGAAATCATATACAATATTTGTTACCAGATAAGGAAAGTGACATTATGTACAATATTTGGAAAACGTCAAATAAAAGGACAGAAGCTGGCATGTTGCCAATTTTATGAATTGTGCTTATTAAGTTTACGTTACTTTCTATCCCAAGTGGCAAAAGTCCAAGAAGCCATTAATAAAACGAATAGATAGTATTTCTGTTGTTGAATCTAACAATAGGTTTTCATTTTTATTAAAATTTGACGAAATAGCGCGGGCAAAAATAGATAACTCTTTTTATTAACTCCAGTAAGAACATTTTTAACAGTAAAAATTAATAGAAATACTTACTAAAACACTATCAGAAGTTAAGCTTTTCAGCAAATTTGCATAGCTTTTATTGATTAAAGTTATATGCAGTACTACAATATCTTCCAATGAAATGCAAAATGTAATTATCGTGCAAAATTCTTATAAACAATGACAATAGTTATTATTCTGCTAATAACTATCTTAATACTATTACATCACAGAAGTAAAGAGGGAATATCACCGCTTGCTGAAGTAAAATGTGCAAGTCAACGTAAAGCGGGTAAAATGCTTTTATTAAACACATGTGCCATGGCTTTTGGCTGTTCAATGGGATAGCCATCATTAGCATATTCTGCATCTGATGATGGCTGTCCCATTGAACAGCCGAAAGCCTGACTCATGTGTTTAATAAAAGTATTTTACCCGCTTTTCGTTGACTTGCACATTTTATCCTATTATTATTAAATCATTTATTTTTTTCATATTAGCGGATGATGTGGCAACAGTAGATGTTAAATTACTCGTAAAGAAAAGAATGATTTTCCGGTGCCTGGTGGGACCCGAACCCACGACTTATGAAATTATCAGGAGGTCGTGGGTTCGGGTCCCACCAGGCGCCGGAAAATCATTCTTTTCTTTACGAGTAATTTAATATAAACTATCTTAATGGTTCCAAATTATTTGCTATATTTATAAACGTATTATTTTGAGAATACAGTTTTTTAATTTCCTATAATCCACCTTTCTAATCTCATTCTACAGATAATACCCACTGGTTGCACATTTGCTTTGAGTATAAGGTTAAAAACATTACTAAGAGGCCCTGTGGTGAAGCAAGGTAGTGCATTTACTTAGCGCACCGTTAATCCGGGTTCGAATCCCAAAGATGGAAAAAAAAACCACACCGACTAACTGATCACTATAGTCTGGAGTTTTGTTTCCTAGGTCTTAATTGGCTTGGTTTCCCCTAGAAAACTTAGGTCCACTGCCCTACGGCGACGGAGTGGTAAAGTGTTTGCCTATTCTGGCATTAACCTAGGTCTAATTACTAATGGTGTCGTAGAATGGATGCTGCTGGTCTTCTGCTCACCGTGGTTTGGTTCCTTCGGCAGCAGAGGTTCGGATTCTTTGTGAAACCGTAGGTTCCGGCGCAGCATGACCTTTGCCGTCCTTGTGCCGTAAAAATACAAAAGAACTTATTAAAACTTCATCTCCAGGAAATAACCATAGATATAATGGAGTTTTACGATGATTACGTGAATAATAAGAATTCGTTTTTCCAAGAAAAACCACAGGCCTTGGCCACAAATGCAACATGACACATGTTCAAAACATCTATCGTATCTTCCTTTGACTTATTATTTAACGTCTAGGAAGCATCAATATCGCCTTAAAGCTAAAATTAGCAACACCGAGTGGTTATTAAAAGGCACGCTGGTGATATACAGGGCCAACTCTACAGTCAGGCGAATCTAGGTAGTCGCCTAGGAAACAAAGATGCAAGAGGCGAATTCTGCCAAAATGCGATTTTTTTTTCTGTTGTTAGAAGAGACACAGGCTATTTTGAGGAGTAACATTTTAAGTTTCATCCAAGGCGCACGAAACCCTTGCGAAACCTAGCATATGTCCTAGCGATACATATTGGTTACAGTGAAACTTTTTTTCCAGCTAACTCGACCACCCTGTGCCAAATTTTTCAAAGTGCAAAACTTATAAATTTTCAACTCCAGAGAAAATGTCTATCTCACTTTCACGAGCGGATGAAGATAGTAATGACTAATCTCTAAAATTTTTGTTTTCTACTTTTCTTTATACTAAGCTAATCCTTCACTGGTAATCCCTCCTAAACCCAATCTAAATAAAATATTGATTTTTAATGGTTAGGGTAGGGATGACTAAAACACGAACAGTATTTTGTAGGTATATTACCTTGTAAAAATGGATTTATTGGTCAATCAAAGGACGTCAATGAATTAAGCGACTTCGAAAGTAATGGGGCATAGTAACATAACGAAACTTTTTTCAACTATGCCGCAATTCTTAACTGCTGAATTAAATAAATATATTATATTATTTGCCAAGTCGTATGTCACTTTTTGGCTATTGCTGGATTGGTTTATGAGCATACTACGCTTATACCTTGTTTTTAGATATCTCTTAATGCTCCAGAAAATACGTAACTCATTGTAATCCAATCAATTTCATAAAATCAAATTTAAAAAGAGGTGAACAACTACCTAAACTATTCTGCAATTTTGAGAATATTCCAATTAGAAAAACTTGAAAACGGATATAATAAATAATATGTGTCTTTAGAATATTTACTTACTAGGCTGGTGATTAAAAAATGATAGTTTCTTCGATTCAAATAAGTGTCCCGTAAATGGTTGGTGACGATAGTCAATGCGCTATCTGCATCGCAATCTAAAACGACAAAATTTCTTTCATCCGTTCTATCTTTTTGGTTAATTCTTCGCCGATCCTGCTTTTCTAGGCTGCGCAAAAAGTCGTTTGCATCAGTGGTGTTTGTCATTCTACGCACGGCTCTCATTTCTAGCTTGTACTTCTCTGTCGTTAAATGGAAGATGTTTTGAAGTTTCATTAAACCTAGAAAGACAGTGCGAAAAATGTTATAGTATAGAGTCATATCAGTGCTGTATTTCCCAATAGGCTACTAGCACTAACATTAGGCTATAGACTAGGACGGCAAAATTTTGTGTATTGAGTCTGATATAACAAAATCAATAGGGGAAAGTAGGGCAAAGTGGATATAAGGGGCAAAGCGGATCAGCTTAATGTTTAATAATCCAAACATAGGAGGCAACAGTGGTCAGTGCAAAAGTGTTGAAGGTGTGCGTAGGAATAAATTGCACTTATTTCAGCGCTAATGAAATACATGCGCAGCGAATAAAGTAAAAAAAAACCATTTTTTTCGATTGTTCACTAAAATTTTTGTAAGTTAGTTAAGTGTCAATATAATAAAAACTATTTCGCACAAAATTTTGTGAACTTTATGCCTGAAACGAGTATTAAGTCTGATGGGTTAGATAATGTTTTTGTATCATCATTGTTAAGAATTCAGCATGGGCAGTACTTCGATGGTCAAACTGGTGTTAAGAGCAAAGCGGATCATTTTTTATGGGGCGAAGTGGATCCTACGGGGGCCCTGGCCCCGTACCCCACCAGTTAGGGACCTCATAATTGTTTAATTGGAGATAAAATTATGCAATTTGCTTTTAAATATTTTTTATTGCTTTTATTTTGTAATATTTCAGCGCAAGTTTTAATATAATTTAAATTCACTTTGATTTGATTTTAGCGAACTGGCATGAAATTAATGACGTGCACCTCTAGCCACATGGGCCACACAGTTTACACTAGAGAATGTTTTCTTTGTATAGTTGATGATCTGGCAACCCTAATTGCAAAGTATTTCACTCAACTGAGGGAGTAAGTTCAATTACATGAGTTTGTTGTGCTGGTTTGTTACAGTCAAAACGTGCAGAAATTTTAACAAACAGCCCTGCTAGGAACATTGCTCCAACACAACGCGAAAAGAAAACCCGGTGTGCACGAAGTACGGACAAGTCTAAGAATACCATCAGGCATCTCGGCACATGGATAAAATCTACTCCGCCATCTTAATTTGCTCAATATGTGATGAGTTACTGTATATGCTGATCCACCAATAGGGAACTGGATAAAGTGTTCCTTCTCTAACGGTTGAGCTCACGAAAACTGTACCCCTTATGAAGGCATAGGAAACTATACGTGTCTTAAATGCACTATGTGAAAACATTTCTGGTAATTTTTTTCTGCCGGAAGCATGTTATGTGTACGTTATAATTTTTTACCACATAGTTTTCTATTTCAAAAACAATCTATCCACTTTGCCCCAACCCTGGGGCAAAGTGGATAATTTGACCTTTCTCCTTCAAACATTTTTGTTTTAAATTCAGTAATAAATAATGTCGTTAATGATACGTACTATGTTTCTTTGATGTCCACAGCAGTAAACAATGAAGTTTCAACCTTCATATATTTATTTATCACACTATATTATTAAAATGAAATTAAGTGATCCGCTTTGCCTTACTTTCACCTACCATATCACATACTCAGATGTTTTGCCGAGAAGAAAGCTAGACGTCATGCTTTCCATTTAAATACCAGTGTTCTATAGGCTTTTATTTTTTGCTAAAATTAAAATTTATTTCAATAAAATTGAATTTGATTTATTATATACCAAGAAGAGATAATACTTCAATATAAGTTAATATTGTTTAATGTTTATGTTTCAATTTATGAGTTTGTTTTTCAACATATTTATTGTCAATACAAAAGTTATTGGCGTATATTGAATGTAACAATTTTTATGTTCTTACCACTGATTGGGGGGGGGAGACGGGTATTAAGGGGCGGCAAAATGGTAAATCCAACCATGATTCATATGCAACGTACTTCACTACAGGCCTGTAGCTAGGATGAAGGGGCAACTGGGGCTAGACAAAGGACATATGGGGCACAGGGTAACCGGAGATCGTTCTATGTATACAAATAATTCGATGGGGCAACTGGAGCCGCCCCCCTGCTGGCCCCGGCTTGGCCACAGGCCTGTTTCACTATTTCAATATGTTTTAGATGGCAATGAAAAAACGCAGGTTTTTGAAGCAGCTATATTATTTTTTAATGTTTAATATATGTATGCGAAAATACATCGCAGAGAAAAAGCGTTTGTATACAAAGCACTAAGGATAAAATATGCTGTTTTACGAAATATATTTATACACATTCTTGTGGAACAATATAATACTATATATATTAAAAAGGAAGCTCCACATTTCAGTTAAAATGTATATAAGCCTGAAATTTGTTTTGTACTATATCTGCAAATATTAATATCAAACTAGCTATGAAAAAAAAATTGTATATTTACAGCGGCAGTATATACAGTGTGTCCTGGCAGATATTAAGTCGATCCCAATGGAGGAAAAAAAATCAGCATTATAACTCATATCAAGAGAAGAACTCCTTTATTACAATGAAGTGTTAGAACGAAAATCAACAAAACAACCCGCCGAAAGCCAAAAGGGAAAATCAAACTTTATAAAAAGAAAATGATAACCACAAGATGCACGCAGTTCATGGCATTTTAAATTTAAATAACATAAAAGAAGCGACAATAAAATTAAATAAAAACAATAAGTTCAAAGAACGCAACACACAGCTTTCTGAGGAATTCGAACCTCTCCTGTCAAGGGAATCAAACACCGGACTAAGGTGGACAGCAAAACGGCACCGGATCTAGGATATCATTGCAAGTTGAACTCGGTTTAATAATTGATTTATGAAGATGATCGATTAGATGAAGGCGCTACTACTACGCCATCCTGGTGCAGTAAATCCATGTTTTTCGAGGAATTTGAACCTCCTAGTGAACCAACTTCCGAATTATAGTGAGCAGTTGGACGTTAAGCTTTTTTCATCTGTTCGTTTAGCACCATCATGAGCGAACCCGGCTTAACGTTATGATAAGAGAACTAGTTCTACCACACCGTCATCGAAAAGCCTCATGAAAAAAGTGCGTACCATTCATATCTAGAACGTTTTAAATTAAATTGCATTTCCTGAAAGGTTATTTAGTTACCTTACTTCCTCTTCATATGCTAGAAATTGCATATCAATTCTTTATAATAGTTAGAGGAGTTACTTGTTTCCGAACAAAATATAAATGTGGTTATTTTATATTTAAGGGTATGCAATTATCTCCTTTGTATAGTATGTTGTTTATATAGTATGTTGTTGTATATTGTTTTGTATAGTATGCTGTTGTATATTGCTTTTTATAGCACGTAATTACTTCGTTTTTGTAAGCATGTATAAAAATCTTTCAAAGCATTTTATTGTACTTTGACATAAACACAATTGTCAACTTAGTAGTGTGTATTACTAAATCAACATTTTTTTTCACATTAGCCGACGATGTGGCAACAATGGATGTCAAATTATACTCGTAAAGAAATAATAATGAAAATCATTATTTTCTTTACGAGTAATTTAACATCCTAGTAGTGTATAGTTTTTGCGTCGCTCAAATTTTAAATTTATTTGAATCGTTTATTGAAAAAATTACGTTAGTCGCGCAAGTAAATCTTTACAGAAATCAAGAAAAACCGTTGCTGACTACTGATATTTCTATGATAATTTCAGAATCGCTGACTTATCTTTTGCAATTAGTTTGCTGTGAGTGGGGTATCCTTTATATGGTACACAACTGCTTCTAAATATAACAAATAACACTTCAAAAAATGAAACGTTGTTTTCGTAACGAGAGATTCATTTATGATAAAGATGCATTGTTGTTACGATGAACTTCATGAATCATCTGCAGCGATTTAGGATGGACCATGTGCTTTAAGCACACTGTATCCTTAGCTACCCCAAGTGTTTAAAAGGGATGAAGAGGAACGTTGGAAGATATTTAAGACAGAAAGAAAAATATATATTTTTCTCAACAACATCAAGTTTTGTTTGCTTTTCAAGAAGTGATTCGGCGGCAGAGTGTGTTGATATGGTTTTTGTAATAGTGAAAGAAAATAAAGGTAAAGAGGAGGGGGAAAATAGGCATTTATTTGCATCCAGGGCAAAGATTTAATGACGTGCTGAATGCCTTGTGCTAGACTGGAATAAGAGAGGTCGTTCAAGTGTTTGCGGTGGTTTTTAGGGAATACGGCCTGCCTCTCTGAACGCCCCTCCAGAACACTGTTCCTGAGAGGACACCGCCCCAGATAAGAACACTTCTGAAGCCTCTTGCTCTACCTTTTAGTGTGAAGTTATTGGTTACCGGTAAAATGACTATTGGAATATTGGTAACACGATAACCTACTAACGATTTTGATTTACTAGTCTCCACAGATGGCAGATGTAATCGTAGATCTCGTCCAACGTTGTCGTAATCGTAGAAGATATGCTGTAAATGGCTAAACGGTAGATTATGATGAGACGAAATGCAATATTCAGAATTTTTATTGGCACAGGATAACTTCGTAATATACAGCAATTACATATATATTAGAGCTTGCGACGTTAAGCAGCGGACAAGAATACGTTTTAGTCGTTTGGAATTTAGTACCAGAACTATCTCGAAAACTTGAGAACAGATATATTTTTGGGGGACGATCAGGTTGTCGGCAGAAGGCGATTAGTTAAAAATTGCTGAGTAACCGTGACGTACGGTGTTCTTGCCCCGAGGTAGTACAAGGCAATAAAACTTAATTGGAGAGGCGTGGAAAACGAAGTGCTTTTAGCGTGGGATATTTCTAACAAAGAAACTGCTTTAAAAAAAGAATAATTTATATGGAAATAGTATTTTAAATTTATTATAAATTTATATCGTGCCAAGTTGATTTTGTCGCTAATTAATATAAATTAGCCGCAAGTGTAATAGATAATAACGGCAGTTATCACACAGTTGTGGTACTCATTCTTCGCTCACCGACCATTACCCGCATCAAATTTCTTGATAAGACGTTCCTTTCCTTTTTTTAATCTTTGTTTCCCCATTTTCTGTTATTTTTTTCCTCTTTTCGAGAATTTTTTCCTCTTTTCACAAGTTCATTCTGCAAAAAATACTTATTTTTATCTTCAGGAATTTGTTGAAGATAAACGCGATGAGTGACGGTTGGATTTTTTTTTTCATTAGATAGATGTAAGGTTCGAAGTTGCACAAAGCTCTGTGATCAGTACAAAACCTTGGGGAATTTTTTTTAATCTCTCCCATTTCGGAAAAAATGACCCGATTTTTTTATATGCTAGTGTCCCTAAGTTGTTTAAAAAGTATAAATTCCTTCAACCACTAGAATGGCTGAATGAAGACAGAAGATGAAGATGTTCGGGAAGTTCAGTTACGTCTTTTGTAATTTACATTAAAAGATTTGTTTTATTTTGTAAATACGACAAATTAATTTAAAAAAAGGTAATTGTGTTTGCTTTTCAATGGTTTTAAGTGATTTAAAACAATGCAATTTTTTGAACTACATGAACAATGAAGTATAGGGTGCGGGAATAACATCTCATTGAGTGGAGGTGACTTTTTGTTAAATATTTAGAGTAATTCAAATATAGACCATTAATAATCTCAGAGTCTTGATGTAGTAGTTTTGTTAATGCTGTTTCTGAAGAAAGACCATGGAATGAGGAAGTTAAATTTTGTTGAGTATAATTTCAGTTAATTGAAAAGGCAACAAATTAACGCAGTTTAAATATAATAATGCGCAATATCGTATTCAAATTATTTCAAGTATAATTTCAGTGTTGAGCAGATCTGATAATAATGATATATAATTATAAATTTAATTCATAAAATGCTATATAATTTTCTGTTTTTCATTAAAATATAATTAGTAAACTCTGAAAAAACTTACGGAAAAATAAATCTTGATTGTCTAATAACAAAGCAAAAATATATAATACTTTTTTGGTATTATTTATATATCCATGACGTTCAGCCAAATTGTATTCATCCAAATATCTGAAGTAATACATATTATATATGTTAACCATAAAACAAAAATAGAAATGTACATATTCATAATTTCACAATTTTAATACAGAAACGCGCAATAGCAGTTAACCTCTAACAATAAATAATAATTCAATTTTATTTACATATATTCAATTAAAAACGTAATAAAGTCAGTACGAAAAAAATGCACCTAAAATAAGATGAAATAAAAGTATGAAATCAAATTAAACAAAATAAGACCCAGGGAGAATTATTTTTAATGGAGGTATTCTCATTTGGTTTCAAAAACAGGAAGATTTTGATGGAATAAAAGCTTGAAGTAAAAATTATGATCCAACAATGGAAAATTTTTATTTTTGGAATTTATTCATATATATTTCACTTGATAATGTATGGATTTGTGATTTTTTTAAAATTTCACAAGAAAATACTTAATTAATTTTTACTCTTACTGGAGAAAGCTCTATATAAATAATGTATTATTTAGTGAAATAAATCATTTCTCTTACGAATTAGAAGTATTTCCATATACATTAAGACACTGCATTTCCTTTGCAAATTTATTTTTATATTAATATGAATAAATGCATGTTGAAAAATATAGGACTGCAACATACAAAAACATTGGTAATATTATTTTTAATGATATTAAATTTCAACATCCATGTATTCGAATTCCAATATTATATTCCACGGATATAATTTAATTTCATCAATTTCGCCATAAACTTCCACTTCAAAAAACGTGATATCTAAATATAAATTATTGTTTTCATCATACAAATTTTAAAATGTTCTTAAAACTATATATCACATTGTTAAACTAAAACAAACATAAAAAATAAAATGATTTGTTTGGCTATAAATATTAAAATTAATATTATTGACAATATAATAAAAAAGAAAATTTATGGTAAACGAAAAGATCGTAATTTTGATGTTGTTACACTTTCAAACTGGAATTCCATTATCAGCATAAAAATTCATAGATATATCATTATTATATAAATCATAAGAATTAAAAGAATTTGTAATGATCAAAAAAGAATGAAATGACATTTTTGTCATTTTTCATACTTTTTTTGATATTTTATATTTTGGTCGTAGTGTTTTTCTGGAATTATTATGCCCTTTTGGATTTATTATGAGCATAAGTAAAATTTTGTTATATATTTAACAAAACCAAAATTTCCAAATATACATGTCCATTTGATCGCTATCTATAAAAGTGAAATCGGCATTATGTAAAATGTTAGTCATTTAAAGAAAATGTCGACGACATCTCGACAAATATAACAACTAAGAAAATAAAGTGAAATGTATTTAGTTGAAAGCCCGATCACAATTGCTGCAATTTAACTCATTAGAGTAAGTAATTGTTATATGGTTACCTGCTTTTAAAGTCACCCCGCTTACATGGTCACTTTTTAGAAGTCCCTTTTTAGAAGCTGATTTAATAGGAATTTTTTGTTAAACAGTCCCGCATATATTTTCAGTCCCTAATTTCTACACACGTACGGATGGTCACTTTGAAAATACTTCCCGTCGCATTAATTCTTCAAAGCACCTCTTTATTCTATTATAATACTCTTTTTTCAAAGTCAAAAGAATGAAGTGGGAGAAACCGTGTCAGTTGACTCTCTCTACCCAAAATTACACGAACAAGGTCGTATCCATATCAGTATCCAGAAGTTTGTCTGGGACCAATCCCCTGGCGCTGAAGTTCGCTATCAATTCTCCAAAAACTACTACGCTAACCTTTTGGACAAAGACTACCGAAAGCTGCACCCGAAGGACATGACTGCTACAATTGAGAGAAAAAACTTTTATGAGTCTGTATTAGAGACCCTTTATTAATCGACAAATCTTAGAATATGGTGTCAAAGATTTATCATTTCAAATGATTCAGACATGCGAGCTTTATTTATATTTCGGGAAATGATGAATCATCGGACTATGTCGATGATAATGACGTGCCAATTTCCGAGATTACACACAGTTTACGGAATCTCGTGACCGTACTATTCTTGGTCAAGTGTCAGTTGCTGTATATACAGCAACTGACAACGATGTCGTTACTAACTCTGAAGCTTCCATACCTGAAATAGTGTCTCAAGTGTTTCATTTAAAACTCTAGCGGAAGTGACGATGAGAGTGACTGTAAATTTGAAACTGAGTCCATCGTAACTCAGGCAGAAGCACTGAAAGCATTATATGTATTTAGATGCTTCTTCATAAATTTTAAGTCGGCGGAAGGATATTTCAAAACCCTTCGTGACCTAGAAAAAGTAGTGCAAAAACTAAGTCAAAAGAAAGGCATTCCTCTATAAATGAGTACCATACCATTTTAAATGAGTAAGATTTGTAACTATTGTTTCAATGAAAAGAATTTAAAACAAAGACATTCTAATATCCTCATTGTTCTGTTTTCTCGTACATTATTATACTAATAGTACTTTAAGATTTGGTTAAAATAAATTCAAAGACACTTCAATTATTATAATTTTTTCCAAATTTTTCTTACACCGTACAAATGATCACCCCATTTATAAGGACATATATTTCAGGACTATGGGGTGACCTTATATCTGGTACTGACTGTATAATTTTTATAATTAAAATCGATATTCCTTCTCAAAATTTATTTCTGTGCCTTTTACAATAATTATAACAAATATATACGTAATTTTTAAAGTTAGGGATACGTATATATAGTCAAATTCAGTTTTATTGAAACTGGGATAAGTTGAAAGAAAAATGGGACAGGTATCTTTTTTTCGTTATATTCGAGTGCTTAAAGGACAGAGTTACCACTAAATGAGATAAAAAGAACCAACAGAACAATGGAAAAGTAACATTGCATATCTTCATTTTCATACATCAATGCCAGAAAAAATATATTATTTTCTTTTAGCCGAAACTCTTCTCCCCTTCATCGCTTATAAATCGCACAATGATACTCATAGTGCAGAAAACAGCGCCACGGATGCCCTTTTTTAATACATTTTAAAATTTCTCCGCACATTCTAATGTTATTTAAGTTGGTGGTGGGTCGACATTGTATCGCTATTATTTTTTGGTTCATCATTGTTTGCAGTTTGTACTTCAGAGCCAATAGCTTTGGGAATTGATATCGGATTGCTCCAGTACAATGCAACTTGCCTACCACAAGACAAATGCAATCCGAGAAATGTTTTCCCACACGACGATTTTATTTTCCGTTTTAACAGGTTTTTGGCCTAAAATTTGGCCAATATTTCTTTCGGTTCAGACACGTTTCTGTTATATATATATATATATACAGGCTTCATCTTGGTAGTTCTTACCATATCAGTCTATCCCATCCCCTTTTCTCCACGTCTTTTCTCCTATCAACTTAATCGTTATTTATTGCGGAAAATCGCATACCACCGGATTGACTATTCAAGGTACTGTTAGAAAGTTATGCACAGGATAGAAAATGTAATTTTAAATTTGACCTACGAAAACTGTCCATGAAGTTCGTAGATACTATGTTCATAATTTTTGAACAGCACGTTTCAGCGAAATGCTATATGGGATACAGTAATCTTAGGATTGTTCATGTGCAGGGTGCGGCACTGTTCATGCCTGCACCGTTTCCTGACACGTGGTTTTCAAATTCGTTTAAAAACTCTTCATCGTATTTACAAAAAAATCGGCAACGAATTTGTAGAAAACTTAGAGATTAGTACAAAATCACTTACTGTATGTTTCGTAGAGTGTTTGTGGGGAAGAAAACGAGATGCCCGAGTCATCATTGCGTGCATGAATGACATAAACATTTCATTCATATCTAATGTTCAGTTTTCTTACCGCTCATAATTTAACTGCCCACTAGTTACAATTCAGGGATAATATATCTGTTCTTACTGTATTGTCTTTAGAACTTATTTGCAATTTCCCAAATTAAAACTTTCAGGAAATTATAATGACGAAAAGAATATTTTGAGTTGAAAACTAAATTGATAAGCCGCCATTGCTTTGATAAAGTCTATACAATCCATCGCAAATTACAAAAGAGAGAAATATTTTGTTCATGAGGAG
>QLNU02015360.1:33343016-33386219 GCA_006491805.2 Dysdera silvatica
TGCCGCAAGCGTATCGTACGATGGATCATCTGTAGGTGCCACTAATGTGAATATCCCTTTTTCAAACTGGGTGCACACTGAAAATAGAAAGGAAAAGATTATATGGCCATTGTAAAGAATGCATCAGGTATACTAAATTTTCTTTAGAAACAAGTATTTAAAAGTGATTAAAATGAAGGAAGTTTAGAGATGCAAGTACGTTCAGGTGAATATATAAACAGACGATGTTCATCTATCTTAGTACTTTTGACTATGATGATATACACTATGTAGATAAAAGTAATCGGACACTTGGATCGAAACTCTAGTATTTATTAGCATAAATGAGTGCATTGCAGGTATAGGTTTGGCTGCAATGCTGGCAGTAACCTATGTCCTAGGCATGTTTATCACGAAATACTCGTAGGTTTGTTTTGGAATATTCCCTCATTCTTTTTGCAAAGTGCTCAAAAAAGTGCTCTTACCTTTTTGGTCGAGATCGCTACAGCAGCTTGTTTTATCGCAAAACAAGCATAGTTCAGGTTTTGGGATGCATAGTAAGGTCAGAATATGAAATTTTCATTCAGAAAAGTTTCACTGTGTCTGATTCAGTATTCAGCGAATTATAACATATTCGAAATATCTGTTAAACTTAACGTTATTCGATAGTATTTAACGTATTCATTTAAACTCTACACAAATGCTGCAGAGGAATATCGTAAAATATGTATTATTCTTGAAAGAAATGCTGCAACAACTCGTACCGTACAAAAGTGGTACAAAAAGTAACTTGTGTCGATGAAGAATTTCTGGAAAATGCACTACGCTCTGGAAGGCTTTCTGTCATAAACGACAAAGATTTGAAATTTGCTATTGAAAGTAATTCTACTTTAAAATGTCAAGAACTTTCAAAAATATTTCGTGTCCAAACCATCCGTTTGCATCAGCATCAAGTTGGGAAGGCGTGAAATCTCAGTAAGTGAGTCTCATACAATTTGTCAATCGGCAATAAACTTCAAAGCCTTACCCTCGATGCTGCATTTGTCTCTCCTCGTAAAAAGGAACTGTGCTTGGAACTATCGTTACGTGTGATGGGAAATGGATTCAGTACTTCAGTTCTTCACCATTCGAAGCTTGTTCTCTAAATATGGCGGACGTTAGCTGGTACTACGCGTCACGAATTTCTTTTCCAAGGCCAAACAGTTGAGGCTGAGGTCTGCACTCGTCAACACGCATTCATTTACAAACAGCTAGCACTGATTAATAGAAAGAAAGTGAGGTTCTTGCAGGAAAATACCAAACCACACACAAAACTTGCTCACAGTATACATAATTAGCGCTTTAGAATGAAAACTGTTGCCTCATCCCTCTTATTCCCTTGTTATTTTCTCCAAGTGATTATCGCTTTTTCTTGCTCTGAACAACCACATACAAATGAGACAGTTTAGAATTAAAATAAATATAAAATCGGAGGGGGTGGGGTTTTTTGATTCCCAAAAGAATATATTTTTCAAAAATTGTATAAATTAGCTTGTATCTCGTTTAATGAATGAAATGTAATTTTGATGACTAAAATAATTTTTGAAATAATTCTATAGCTTTTTAATTTCCATATAAAAAGAGACAAAACTTTTTTGGTTACCTGATAGCTCGTCTCATAAATATTTTATTGAAATCATAGATATGGAAAATATTATAGCAGTGGGATGGTGTGTCACATTTGATCTCAATTGATAAGACTTTCCTCTACGATAGCTTCTACGATACGGCAGAAGTTTTGTAAGAGGAATAGCGGAATGTTCTGGTGAGGACTTCGCGTTTATGCAGAGGGACACCTCTCTATAAAATTAGACTAGTCCAACTTCCTGTTATCGAGCACTCGAGCTCATGCCGCCGATAGGGATGGACGTGCGGTCAAAATATTTTATCTTTTTGTATAACTTAGAAATAAATGTTTGGTGACATGTTATACATCAGGGGTGGGCAAATGCGGCTCTTCGTTGAGTTAAGTGCGGCTCCCGTCGAAAATTGAAATTTTTTTTTTCCTTTTCAAAACTTTTTAGCGAATCTTGTTAAATTGACTAACTAAGAAAATGAACCGATTGATGAAGAGTAGTACGTAATCGCTTCAAAAGTAGACCTTCGGTTGCATCGATAGGTCCATCTAGGAGTTATTATAAAAATTTTAAATAATTATTTTGTATTTTCTTTCTCTTAATTATATTTTCTTATATGTATAATTTACATAGCACTTAAGACTTTGGTACAATATGTAACCATATTAATTAAATTTGTGTATTTAATACACTGTGTATCTATGGTTGTGGCTCTGTATAATATATGGTAAATTGGAATGCGCGGCTCTCGTTGACCTCATGCCTGCCCACCCCTGTTATATATTGTCTGCAATCTAAATTACTCCAGGTCAATCGGTCTATAACACCGAAGGCGTAATCTATTTCCATGTTTTGGAAAACACGTTTATAGGTTTTTTGCAATCACAGTGACTAGGCGATGTACTAATCACTGCTAATAAATATAATTTTCTTTGAACATCCTAGATAGCAAAGGTCGTCCTTGGGACGTCCTGGACGTTCTCAGGACGTCTCTAGAACGATCTTTGCCATCTGAGATATGTCTACGGATACTTTTCCTACATATCATATTATTATATAGAAAAAGAAATGAAAAATCGATTTAGAAAATTGAGACAGAATCATGCACTTCTAAAATTCAATGGACTGAAAAGTTGAAAGTTTACGAATTGTAAAGATAAAAAGTAAGCAGAATTTTTAACTCTGGATTTTATATAATGTACGTTTTGCGCACAGTAATAAGAATTCAATGGTTTCTATGATGGCTTGTAGCAATCTCATTATTTTGGGACATAAACTTGCTTCTATTACTCTACCCGTTACAGGAAACTTCCACAATCCCATATGACCTCTTTCTTTGTATAATTAATGCAACTTAATCATATTTTCACGGACATAAATGTTTCTATTTACACCACGGATTTATGCACTTACGCAATACTCTCATCGAGAGAATATGAAACAATACTTCAAATTTATGTGTATGTAAAGACCATAGCTAAGTTGCGATATCGAGGAAAAAATAATATAAGGGAAAGCGAATAAAGGTTAGAATTTCCTACCACCCAGACCTTATTTATTCTTAAAACCAAGTAAACGCTATATGATAATACTTACTTATGGTAAAATTTAAAAACAGTGAAATTGCTTTTTATTAACTGTTAAAAGATAAAGTTTATGAACTAGCATTCATCTAAAAACCGAAAAACAGAATATTTTCTAAGAAATCTGAAACTGACTTTTTTTGTTTATCTTTTTGTTGACTCTCTACCATATAGAGCTTGTTTTTTTAGCTTTTATACAAGCTCTTTAAGCTTTGAAGGATATTTGCACAATAAAAAAAAGTTTTCGAATTTGCTCATGGCGATTGACTACGAACTTTTGTTTCTTGTTATCCTTACAATTCAAATAAAACGATGGCGTTTTGGTTTGCCTTATTTATAACGAACGTTTCTGACTTTTTCAAGCTTACACATTTAGAAATTCTAGACAAAGGAAAAAATGTTATGGTACCCTTTGTTATTTTATAAGTTTGTAATACCTGTTGCTAAAAGTTGAAATCATAAATGCATCGTAATTCATTTTGTATACAAGCATTTTTAAGTTTTAGTAGAGTTTAATAAAATTATCCATATTTACTATATTCATTTTAAATCGTCTAGATTTTTATTTGTCAGCCGAGATTCTTATTCTTATTAGCTAAATAAAGTAAATATTATCTGGATCTAACTAAAGATCATCTAGCTCTAACTAAACATTATCTAGATCTAACTAAATATTATCTAGCTCTAACTAAACATTATCTAAATCTAACTAAACATTATCTAGATCTAGTTCAACATATCTAGGTCTAGCAAAAATTTTCTAGATGTAGATAAAAATTGTTTAGATTGACACCCATATTCCCACTGCTTGTTTTATTGGCTTTATGCCGAAATGAGCTTCCTAGGGGGCGTAAAATCGTGGGAGTTTCTGTCGGACTTAAAACAATTCAAACCTGCAATTAAAGAAAATGCAACATTTAGGACGTGTAAGTTTAGGGAAATTTTAATATCGATGTTAAGAAAGCCTTTCAACGCAGATTATAAATTTATAGCGTGAAATCCAGGAAAACACACAACCAAAGTTGCGTTGTGTTCTGATTTTTTTTCTTAAAGTCGTGATAATTTTATGATAATAATATAAATTTGCAACCATTAATAGTCAATGATCGCAGAAATAAGATGTAAAAGCAATAATAAATTATTATACTTATACCATTTTTGTTTACGAAAGTGTTCTCGTAGAAAGTTCAGAAATAAAATCTAAAGTTAATAAAATATGAAGTATAATATATACGAACAAGGTATATATTTTTATTATAGTGAAAATTAATCTTCGGTGCAACTTATGAATTAATTCATCAAGAGTTGCTTAATTTCTTGTGCGTCGTGTTTTGCATAAATGATAGATTAGAAAATTTTCTGACACGTACAAACTATATACAGTTTGTGACAGCGAAAACGCAACCCCCCAAAAAGGACGTTATACAAAAAAAAATTACATAAGTGTTGGTGGTAAATATTTATAATAAATGTTGAATATGTCCTCCCTTTTCGTTTTTATAAATTGTCACTCGTTTCACGAGTTTGTGAATACATTTCGTAGCATTTCTGGTGTAATAGCGTTGATTTCTGTCTTATCTGCCATCACAAATCCTTTAATGGTAACAGTCTCGAAATTTATCGACAATACGTTTAATGGTGCTCTTATTAGGTATCGCAGATTCCGAAAAGAAGCTGGGAATCTTTCATGAACGACCACATGGAAAAACGAAAGAAAAATAATCTTCAGCGACGAAAGCTCGTTGTTTCGTTCTGTACGGCATAGCGACTCACTCTTACACATAGCGACTCACTCTTACACATAGCGGTCTCAAGTCCAAACGAATGCGGCATATATGCTGCAACCACTCAAAATCAGTTCTTTACAATCCCATGATACCATTACAACCATCGAAGTCACTTCACTTCGCATACATCCGCTGTCAGGTTGACGCCAACTTCAGGTTGTGTTTTCGCTGCCACACTCTGTGGTATACACAAGCTTTAACATTCAATCACTGAGAAAGTTTTAGCATTAAAAAGTGTACACAGGGAAGAATATTCATTATTTATTAGAAGCGGATTAATGCTCATTTTGAAAGAAGTTAATATTTAAATGAGAGAAAATTTACAAAAAGCAAATCTGTTTTTGAAACGCTGTGTCAAAAGTTCTAACAAGACCGAAGACAGATGATATATCATTGCATCTATAAACTTCAGACTCACAATTCCATATTCATTTTAGTGTAATGACGAAAGGAAAGAAGTTTCGAAATAGAATCCCACATTTGTCGAAAAAAAAGTCTAACAAGAAATCTAACATTTATCTCCATGCATCTTTTTCTACTATTATAATTTTGATAAAATTTCTGTCATTACATTTTTACGCAAAAAGTGCATATAGCGTATATTTCCTAAGATTTATCAATACTAATTCAACTGTGTGTGTTTCATGTTTAGCGTCTATAGTTTCGTACACCTGCGAATTTCAATTCTACTTGCGACAATATTCGAGACAATATTGCGACAATATTCGCGACATTATATTGTTAATAAAATATATTTTCATGGCCAGACGTAAATTTATCGCGTATTCCTTACACGGTACTTTAAGTAAAAGCATATATAGTTCACTATTCACTATAAGCAAACATTTATATATAAAACCGAGTCGAATACTCAAGTTTTAGTACCATTAAACATACAAATATACCAAATTAGAAAAGTTTCATAGCTACAGAAATGCCTCTAAAGATATTTATTCATTACCCATATTCACAATATAGTCATTTTTGTTCGAGCTCTATTGAAATTATCAATATCCATGCCTTTGATGCTAGCTCTAAATAAGCATTGATATTATTTATAGATCAAAGCGAATATAAATGTGACATGCTTCTATCAATAAATCCCGCAACAAACAGTGGGCAGCTGTACATGGAGACTGTGATACATAGAGCTTTATTTTCAACAAACATAAATAATTCAACCTACTTGTACCATATCTTTACCGACTTGGGAAAATAAATGGTTAAAAACCTTTTTTCTTCAGGCGGTCTGTAACTGCGCTTTGAATGCTTGTAGATGCTTTAAAGTGTAAAGTTGTGTTCGGTAAGGGAAAGGGAAGTCTTCAATCATAGAACTTCATTTATTTTCATTTCAGAACCAAGCTGGGAATGCTTAAATAAAGACCGATAGTATTCTTCTGCCAAAAAATCCATTCGAAATACGCATATTTTAGAACTAACCGAAGTGTAGGAAGATACAGATTCGTTATATACAATGTGTTTTCAAAATCGTACGATTTGGGAAACTTTATTTTGACTAATGTCAAGGGATATATCATGATATTCTCTCTGAGGCCTTAGATTTTAATTCAAGGCCCAAAGGTGGTATGAACACATTGGGTTATTTATTTTGACCTTTTGACAAAAAGGTCCAAAATAAATTTTTTTAAAGACATTTTGAGAGGTTCTAGTCTTTTGGAATTTAAGACTCGTTATAAATCAGCCCTGATTACAAATAAACTTTTACATTTTTTCTTCAAGTATTTCTGAATACTTAAATTCTTTACATCTACTCGTAATTGCTAAAATATTGGTGCAAAGATGCATCAGTGTAAGAATATTAAAGAGGGTAATGTGGGTAAAGTCCAAATATTTCTTTTAAGAATTATCTTAAACTGTTTTACATGACTCAAGCGCTTTTTATTATAAAATATAAAATAATAGTTACATAAAATTATACGCAAAAATCACTAGTAAACTAATAAAATTTCATAAAAGAAAAGGTGTTGTGATTCAGTGAAAAGCATTTTGTGTCAATTTTATAAATTTTTAGAAAACAAGGTCACATCCATTTATTTATAAACGCAACATTTTTCTTGAGGCTATTTATGGTGAAAGGGCTTTTAAATAGTTTTTTGGTGATATCTTATTTTTTCTTTGAAGAAAATAGCCTATGATGTGTGTTTTTCTTATTTATTTGCTCCGTTTTGGCCAAGGTACAGTTATTTTTGCTTGATCGGCATGCATGCTAAAATTTTTTAAAGTGTTTTTTTTAATAGGGAACGAACTGAGAAAATCATTTTAATTTCGTAAATATCAGTGTAAATCTTTTTTAAATAGGAAGTAATTTTTGGGCTCTTATTTTGCTATTCACTGTTGACTACATTTTTTTCCGCAATTTTTTTAGGAAAAATTTCTGCTCTTTTAATAAGCAAAGATTGCAGAGTTTAATTAACACCGACTTTAAAAATTTTTAAAAAATTGTTTTTGGTTTTCTGTAATTGAGAAATTTTGTAGGCTTTTTTTTGGTTTAAAACAGTATTTCTTTTCTCGCTTTTTTTTCCCATCTTCGCCGTTTTAATCGCTTTACAGCAGGGTGGTTTAATACTTTTATTAATAAGGCTATTTATTTCTATCCTCCCAAATTTATATAAACAGGAAATGATTAGAATAAACGTCGTGCTTAAATTGAACTTTTAGGTATATATGAATTTTGAACAGTACGTAAAAGAGTAGATTAAACTTAATATCTTATCACCAACTTAAATTCAGACATTGAAAGAGGTGTTGAGGTTGCACAGGGGTAATCCGTTTTGCATGCTGCGAATCTGGGTTCGACAACTAAAGGTGAAAAAAAAGCGCTTACAGACTAAGTATACACTGTAATTCGAGGATTGGTTCTCTGGATCTTAAATGATTCGGATTCAGCTGAAAAATGCAAGTTTACTGCCGACAGTGATGTAGTGGTACCACATTCATACGCTATGTAAATAAATTATAAACTCACCCGTATATAGTTCACTATTCGTAAAACACAAATAACTTATGATTGCAATACGCGCTCGATACAAATTTCTGCAAATAATGTACCAACGGCGAATAAAAGCATATACCACATACTTCCGATTCGAACTGCCTAAAAGAGGCCCAAATGGGATTAAGTGATCATATATTAATTCTTGATATTTTTTGGAGTCCACAGTGCCTTGAAGGAATGCGATATTGGCCTTGCCACCTTCTTCGAATTCTGTCCACACCATCACCCCGCCACCTCCTTGTTGCCTATTTAATTTTATCTTCGGCTGAGTGCATAGACCATGTCGATATGTCGAACATCCATTAAAAATAATATCCAGACAAACTTTTTCATCAGAAAACAATATTTCATCCCACTCATGATGCTATTTTTCAGTTTTTTTACACCATTCGAGACGATTTAACTTATGACTGGTAGTGAGTTTCGGTTTGTTTTTCATTTTCCTGGACTTCACGTTCGAATTTACAATTAAAAACTTTCCCACAGTCTGGTGGGATATATGTGTTGTACACGTGCAATTTTATGAGTGGATACCTGATTACGAGTGGTAAGAGCTTAAAAATGCCTGTGATCTCGGGATAGCAATTTTGATGTTCTATCTGACCTGTTTTTGTTTCCATAATCATCATTCTTTTTGATGACAGTTTGGACAGCGGTTTGTGAGCGCCCTATTTTACGGGCTAGTCCTCTTGTTGACTGTCCCTTGCAAGTTAGCAAATATATTTTTCTGGCGTAAGTTTCATTTAGTTCTTTTCCTCAATGCATACTCACAAAACGCAATTTTCATCACAACATTGGATCCATATGATAGCCTACATGTATCATATGATGTGTATAAAACTACACATGTGCAAATTAGTGTACAGCTCGTAGTCTGTGAATTTGAATGTTGAGTTTATATTTTGTTTACAGGTGGTAAATGATTATTTTTTCCGACGAACAAAATTGTTCACCATTTTCAAAAGTTGTAAGTAGTATGTAGGTACATTATTTGCATAAATTTATATCAAACGCTTATTGAAATCATAAGTTATTTGTGTTTTACCGGTGAGTTTATAATTTATTTACATAGTATACACCATGCCATAAATTCCGGCTTGATCCTCAATGGTATCATGGAACGCGTGCGGATTTTCTGCCCACTGTAGTCCGGAGTTTTTTTTGTCACCAGAGGTTTAGATTCTTAGAAAAACTGCAGGTCACGGTGTGTGTGTGTGTGAAGTAACACATTTGTTTCCTTGTACCGTAGAAACAGAAAGGCTAAAAAAAAAAAGAAAAGAGAAGGCTCGTGGGAGAGTTCATCATGCTAACTGAGTTCAGACATACAAGTTCAGGTTAGAGACCTTTTGACCTACAGTAGGAAAGAAGAAGAAACCACCATGTCTTAGGTTGATCTCGATCCAACGACTTTCAGGTTCTTATCTTGACCTCCTGCTCACTGGGCGCAGCTTTTACTTCGTATTCATGTTGTCAGTTTTAACTTACGTTATTTTTTTAGTTTGCGTTTTCTTTCTCCCTTTTTTTTTGTAAATTCGCATTGATTTTAACTCGAGTTGCAATTTTAACGAGTTAAAGTTGAGGCTTGTGTGGAATTTATTAAGACAGTTACGTTTATACACCTGTGTTTTAGAGCTTCTCAAGAAAGATCAGCTTGATACACACGCGGTAAATGGGAGTTCTGAACTATAGATTAAGGATGCCATCTTTCTCTTAATACATATTAATTAAATACGGTTTAACATTTGCCAAGTGAGTGTTTAAATATGTTCAAAAATCCCCTTCTACTTTCAGTGTGAAGTATTAATGCGAATGTAGACATTCTGATATGATTTTGCTTTGAAAGATGTCAACTTTGTTTAGATATTGGAGATATTAAAACATAATTTATAAATATATTTTTACATTATGTCATTTTTCTAGGGTCTTGGAAAGAGAGAGACAAATACATACACATCTATTACAACTGTTAATACAAATCTTATTCCACATTAAAAGTGGGTTAGATGAAACGTGGTTCTGAACCAGATGGATATTTTGACGTTGTTTGTTAGAGATTTGTTTTAGTCAATAAATTTTCAATAAGGAAAAAAAATTTCTTGATGATTTTGATGTACTAGTTGTAAAAAAATTAAAAAAAACCTCTAATTTATATTAGACAACTAATATTTTTAATTTAAATCCTTTGGATAAATGCACATACACTCTATTATGTATAGTAGTGTACAAATAAATAATTTTTTGTATACCTAAAAGAAACTAACCATTCATTTCACAGTTGCAAAAAATATTTATACGTCGGTTTATTTAGAAAGCATTCTCTACGTTTCAAAACGTCATTGGATGATTTTTCAATTGAAATTACGTTTCATATTAGTAACTGCAATATTAATCATTCAAAGGATTTTTTTTTGCTTCCACTGACGACCCAACTGAGAGAAATTATTTCCGGAAGATTTGCTTAGCGGTCCCTTATCAGTTCGGTGGGCAGGGAATCACAAATTGACTAATTATAACGCGAAAAAAGATTAGAAGCCAGGCCACAAATTACAAACGGAAGTTATAAAGATAAGCTTTTTTAGATAGATTTTTCTTATCAGTTTTCATTGTGAAAAACAATATTGCAAAACCCGACAATTTTAGAGAGTTATACATATCAGAGAAATATACATATTCCCCCGTAATTTTCAGTAAAATATTATTATCTGTTTATAAGGAACATCTTTTATTTAATACAGCATCATCATAATTATTATTACTTTTATTATTCTAATTTGCCTTTTTTTTTTGATAAACGAATTTTCTCTGATCAATAATTTTACCGTGTATTATCCAAAAGTATCATTTAAAATTTATTTAGTTGTTCCCTTTTCTTTCGGATGAGGAATAGCCATAGTGAGAGAATATGAAGATACGTTCAAAGTTTCTACGTACAGTTTGTGGCCTGTCTATTCTAGCGGCAGAAGGGGTCTACCCAAGAACTTCATAAGCGCAGCCTACCTAATTGACCGTCAGGCCTTTCCTAAGAGTTAAGCAACTTTAAAAATTACAGGAAAGATTCGATTTTGATAAAAATTATGGGCGTTGAATCCATGGGGCCTCGGACCATTTCATCCCCAAAATTTATCGACAATAAAGAACAACATGCAGAACGTAGTTGAGGATAGAAGGCCTAACATATAGAATACACAAATTGTTCTTGAAAATGTTTTTACTGTTGCAGAAAAGATATAATCGAATTTCATTTAGGAATATAGAGAAAAAGGCCTATATACTTTATCAGATCAAAATAGGCTTGCAGTGTTATGTTAATTATCATGTAATTGACATTAATGAAAAAACCTTTTTGTCTATATTTTGTAAATAAAATTATTAGGGATTAGGGAAAAGGCAACACTCCCCTCGTTTACGCTTTCTTTTTGGTTTTACGGCTCAAAGACTACAGTGGTCATGCTGCGCCGGGACCTACTGTTTTCCGAGGAATCCGAACCTCTTAAGGCCTAGGGAACCAAACCCCGGACTACAGTCCCTTCGTTTAAAAATGAAAATTAGTCCTAAGAAAGTGGAGTAAGGAGCCGCTTGTGTACCCCCCCCTCCAGTATTCTTTTGGGGGACACATCGATAACCATAAAAAATTGATCTTCCGTGTTTGGCATAGGAATTGAATTCTCTTGGAAGAAAACCCTTATTTTATCTTCGCTAATGCAGTGGAAATCGTTTAAAACGATGCCGGTTATAACGATCAACGGCATATAACGACGAAATTTTTATAAGATGTTATGTTTCCTATTCTACTCCTTAATAAATATATTATATATAACGACATCGCATATAATGGCGAAACCTGCTATAACGATGGATATTTTGTAGTCTAAGTAGATGCTAAGTAATAGAATCTGTATCGTATGTAACGACGCGACTTGACATTCATACCTCGGAATCAGATGGGTTCTAGAGAATGTCTCCTTTTATTTGAACAGAAACACTGCTCCGATCAAATAAAAGGAGATGTCGGAAGCATAGTTTGGTCAAGTTAACTAAATTTTGTTTTCGTTTTTTGTTAAACCTCTAATGCTGAATGCATAGAAAAAGTGAATGTACATTTAAATTATCTGTGTATAGTAAGTAGGTATCATTATGTTTCGCGGAGAGCAGATGTAGTTGTCTATGTGCAGATGAATGGACGAATGGAAGTGCACAGTATACGATGGGGGAATGATACACTATTCTAACTTAACTAAGTACAATATTAAGTAAGAGTGCGGTAGCTACAAAAAAGATAATGGAGATGCTGAAATTACAGTAGTTACATTTGAATATAAGAAGCATGGGTGCGCATAGGGAAATGTATAACGAGGTAACCAGCTACACCCGATAAGCAAGAGGTAGGGGGAGAGCTACGTGTATATCCATGTGGAACTTAGAACTAACCATTATTTAACTATTAACTACTAAGCATTCTCAACCTTATAGTAAAACCTCATTACGAAATGTTGAAAAGAAAGTTACCGAGTTTTTCGGAAGCAGTGTTAGAGTTACATATAAGCATAGGCATTGAGATGTATGGGCTTGTGGGGTCCGAGGTAGCTCCCCCCAATAATTTGAAATAAATTGCGATTTTACATATACTGCAATGTATAAATGTATATGCTACATGCTTGTGCCCACCCCCACCAGTAGTTTTAAAAACTCTATGTTGCTGCTCATATACAAAGTAGGTCCGAAACCAAGGCCCCGCCATGTTGTAACCTCAGAGAGACATTGAAAGAGAATTGTGTTATTAAAATTTAAGCGTTATTTTAATCTTGTTTATTTACAAATGCGTCCAAGAAAACTGCATCACTACTAAACATACATTGAATATAATGGACTTTTTTTAAAACTTGTGTTTTATTGATTGAATATCACAAAGGCTATATTCGTTAAGGGTCCCATTTTATTCTTTCGCTTAGGGCCTAAAAATCTTAAATCGGCACTGTTCGGAAGTCATTAGTATAAATGCAAATTATTTATTACGTTTGTTTTCTATATTATATATCTTATATATATATTAGTATTTTCAAAATTTTTGAATTAAAACTAAAATGTACTAATTTGCTGTGGTATTATTATATAATTATAATATAAACGGAAATTAATTTCATTATAATTAAGTATATTTTTATTTAATTTTGAAACCAAAAAATTTAATACTTTTTACTATCAAAATAATTTATAAAACCTTAAGGTGTATTATTATGCTATGATTTTAAAAAATATCGTTTATAACGACCGAATTTTCACGGTCCCTTGGAGGTCGTTGTAACTGATTTTTCATTGTACTCCTTTTCGCATGTACGATCTTTTAATACTGTCCTTTCTACCTAGTAAAAGCGAATGAAATTATTATCAATAATAGTAATGCAAGTAAAGGTGTGTGTACTTATTTAGGTAGTTTGTTTTGAATCTTGTACAATATATAACTGCAATTGACAAAAATCTTCTCACTTATTTTATCTTCAATTATCTTTTGTACTGAAGTGTTGCAATTTAAAAATTTTAGTGTGCTTAAGTATATCTTTAAAAAAATTACGTGATTTGTTGTTAAAAATGTAGATGTGCCTTGATATGAATTGAAAACTTCCCTTCATTTATTACGACACTGGTTTTGTAATTTTCTTTTACTTCGTTAGACTAACATATGATTGCAATAATTTGTACACACATAATAATACAATAAAATAATACTAATATTTTTTCAATACATTATTTTTTTTAATATAAAATAATAATATTCCTTTATTTAAAAATCTCATCAATAGGGATACTAACTTTATTGTAAAAAATAATATCAAGACGAAAAGCCACGATAACAAATAAAATTTTCTTATAACAAATAACACGTAACTAAACCATGAGAACTTTTTCTGATTAGCCCAAAATTAAATTGTTTTAATAAAATATTAAAGCCTTAAATGCCTGTTTTTAAAACTTTTGCTCTATTTGCAGTTTTTACTTTTCTGATTATTTACTTGCCGTGTCATATTGTATCATACGAAGAATCCATACATAATATCAATTCTATATTAGTTTGAGATTATTCTCATCGATTTCAGAAAACATGTGGAAGTTAGCATAATTATATATATTGCATTCAGAGAACTCGTAAAACAGCAATTAGATTTATTGAAATTATTTAAGAATAAGCGCTTAGATGATCCAATTGGATTTGGCCTTATTTGAACTTCGAAGTCGTCAGGCATTTTGTCGCCCCTCCTGGATTGGCGCCTTGTGTGACGGCAACGGTGGCCTTCCTTAATCCGTACTGTAATTTCAGTAGACTCTTGATTGACGAACTTGCATGGACCCCAAAAAAGTTAGTAAAATCAAAAGTTCGTATTTAAATTATCATTGGTTATGTAGCTTACTCTTTGGGACCAGAGCTATACTTCAAAAAACGTGTAGTAAGTAAATTGGAAGTCCGTAAAATCATGCGACTATTGTATTATATTTTCTGCCTTAGTATTCTTATTTCCATTTGTAAAAGCTTATAAGTCAGTATTTTCACCAGCGTTATATGGTAGGTAAAGTTTTCATTATATAAAATTATTGCTAATATTTTTAATTGAAAAGAAAATATTCCTAAATATGCTCACATGAAATATTTATTAGAAAAAAAATGTAATTTATTTTACTTAAGTATCTGCATTACGTAAGTAGAAATTGGGGAAACGGAAACAATGCTTTTGGAGAAAGTAGAAACATTTGAACTTTTAAAAAAACTCATAAACTATTGTATTTCTTAAGGAAGCCCAGATGGTAGAAAAAACTTTCAGTACACAATAAAATATTAAGAGAAACTCAAATGAAGCATATAAAAAAACTATACAGTTCCCATTTCAAAACCATGAATAAGAGCTATCGTGTAAACATGTGTTTCCTTAAAAAAATAGTTGCATTTTTGCACATCATAAAAAACGAGAAACCAGTCCTTGGCGCATAATTCAATAAACTTCGCTTCCTCAAAAGTACGAGCCAAGAATATTAGATGAGCGAATCTAATAGGAGGAGAGGCTGGGATGAAAAACGCTTGGGAAATCACCGAACAGGTGCAACCATGTCAGAACTACTCTTCTAGTTCATGAACAATGCATCCTCTGAAGGATCTAAAGACTTCTTCTTGACCTAATTGCATTACCATGCGTCAACAGCTCAAACTCAGGCTAGTCTCATTTAGAAAATAAAACTATGAAGTGTTGTTTGCGCTAACTCTAGGTGTTTCCCCTTTTATTTTGCTCTTACACTCTCCGAGATTACTACTTAACTGAAAAAGAAGTACACGGATCTTAATGAAGAACAAAGCTCTCACCTAGATGTTTTGTTGCTTTGAATGGCTATTATTTTTCAAATGTAGATAGAATAAAAGAGTTCGAAAGTTTAAAATGTTTTAAGTACTTTAAAAATTTTAAAATTAACGAAAAATTTTTAATAATTTTACCTATATGCAAAATATCCATATAGAGCTTATTGTTAAATGCATAGCCACATCATAGTAATAGTCAATTAAAACAATTAAATCGTCACTCGATCGTGGTGTGGTATAAGTTAGGAAGCTTAACTATTGAGTTATCAGTCACTATTTGATAACGAACCACAATCAGATAAATCACATCAGAATACAACAATGGTGTATAGTAATGTTGTATTTTGTAGCTATTGTGGGTATTGTGTGCAGCCGTCACAAACTGTACAGTATATTGAGTAATTTCAAGAATGGTTTAAAGTTAAAGTATGACTCTATGAAAGACATTTTATTAATGAAGAAAAAAGCAGACTGTCATCTATGGGAACGGGAGTAACAAAACGACCGTTTGGGATTGGTAAACAGTAGCTTAGTCAGAAGATTCAAGGTATTTCTTGTATTATTCAGAGATCAGAAGTTAGAAAGGAGAAGAAGTGCAATTCTTGAAGCTATCGTGTTTGGTGGGCAAAATAGAGGCTAGTGGAAATGTGACGATGTGAAAAAAGTTTTCATAGAACATATTAGGTTTTTTGATACAAGCTGAAAGCCATATGGATACCACAGTGTATCGATACATCATTGTTGAATATACTATTTTGATCTTCATATCTACAAAATTTGTCCTTATTTCGTAGGCCGATTTCTTTTCCGGCCACAATCTACTTTCTCCTAACATATATATAAAGTTGTGACTGGCACCTTAAAAATTATAATAATTTTATCTTGTGTTAGTATTTTTTCAGATAAAAAATAAAAGCTACAAGGTACAGCTACGCATGATTCTTGTCTCGATGCATGTTTATTAAAAGGGGTCTCCTAAGTAAATAAATAGGTTGTGGGTGAATTAATATTCAGAAAAGTTTCACCCTCCATGCTTTAAGGTTCAAACTAGGATTTGAAATTTAAGATTCAAACTAGCATTTTTAGCTCATAATAGGCGGAGGACAGGAAATTGGTCACATAAAAATGATTTCTGATTTGAACCTAATCTGAATGCGCAACCAAATTTCTTTCTCCTGCTGTTATGAGCCAAGAAAAATAGATCCTAGTTTGAACCACAAACGTGGATTATTAAATATAATCCTAAAAATGAGTACATATAATGCATTATTTTAAATTAAAATTTCAAAAGATTATTAGCTTGCATGTAGTAATAGGCCCTATATCTTTATGTCTTTAAATTGATGATGTAGGAATATATTTTTATAATATTAAAGTATAAGTATTTTTTAATTTCAGTAATATTTCTAGTGGACGTTATCGATTCATTATACTATTCGTTCACAAAAAGAAGTCCGATGGAACAGTTAGAAATAACGGGAGGTGACGTCACAAACGGGCTATCCCATTACAGCAGAGGAGGAACTTGATTTTGGTGAAAGTTTCTCGGCGCCAAAATCAAGTTCTGAAATTGGAGTCCTGCTTTACTGTAATGGGATAGCCCGTTTGTGACGACACCTCCCGATATTTTTAACTGTTCCATTCTTTTCGTGAACGAATAGTAAGTGATTCCAAATTTTTTGATTTTTCGTTTTCATTTTTTCAAAGAAAAAACACGCAAATAAATTTTGTTAGACGTAAACAAATACGAGAATAAATCTTATCTTAAAAATATATGTTTTCTAATTTCATCTTGTAAACTCCAATTTATTTTCTGTGTGAAATATTTCCTGCTTATTATTTAAATTATTTTGGAATAACAACATATATTTCGCACACGCCCTACATATATATTTAATTAGTATCCTCGTCTAAATTAAATATTATAAATTACGAATACACTCAATGACAATGAAAGTTGCGCACTAAGAAGAAAGCGTGGAAGAACCTGAAATTTTATTGATAGACGGATACAGATAGATGATATACCTGTATATGATTAAAAAACAGAGCTGCAGAACAATTATAGAGGGAGCTGTGGTATACAGTCCGGCCATCCTCAATAGCCCGTCACACTGCCTTGTGCTGCGATACAAGCATTAATACGGTTCTACATGATGTGGAACAGACTCCTGATGTTGTCCTGCATTAGACTGGTCCACACATGTTGGACGTTACGTTCCAAATCCCAGAAGAGATTGCGGCAACGACGTAGTTGGCGCTTCAAATGGTCCCACATATGCTCGATGTGGGAAAGGTTTGGGGAGCGGGCAGGCCATGGAAGTGTCTGGACATGATATAAAATGGGAGCATATGGGCCTGTAGAATCTCATCGAAGTACCGCTGGCCCGTCAATGTTCTAGGTACCACTACAAGAGAGGATCGGCTCAAAGTTGCCCAGACCATGATGTCTGCAGTGCTGCTGCTGTGTCGTTCGATACCGAGGTTGGAACTGTGGTGTAATCCAGGTATCCTCCAAATGCTGACACGGTGATCATCGGTCCCCAAAACGAAGCAGCATATCGCTAAACACCATACATTGCTAATCTGTGTCATTCCACGTTGCTCTGGCCTGGCACAACTGCAAGCAGAGACGCCGATGATCTCGTGTTAATGACAGCACACGTAAGGGACGCTAGTATCGCAGGTTTGTTTTCCTTGAGGCATCTAGATATGGTTTGTCGACCCACAGAAGCATCTGCTTCTGCCTGTATCGCGTATCGAGTTGCCATGGGTTCTATACATTCCTGAGGCACCATAATTAGATCTTCTTTATTCGTGGTATGCCTGGTCCCTACACAGTCAGTCCTCTGTATCTGAATAGCGTCACGAGACCAGTGTTCCCATCACAGTCAGAAGGTATAGTGGTATATTCCGAATGATCCACGTGACGGGCTATCCGGTGCACTGACCACCCAACCATTTTCAGCCCAATTATTAAGCCTCACTCGAAGTCAGTCAGTTGCGTATATCGACGTTTCTGGCATCTATCTACCATTTTTTTCACTGCGTACACGTGCCTTGCGTTGGCCGAAGTTCCTTTCATTTATGGGACGTCGACTACATGCTGATTTATAAGGCCTCTGACTCGTACTTGCAGCGCCACTCACAAGTATACGGTCATGTGCAATCATATCAAACTAAGACCATTTGCATACCAGCCCGCCTTCTAGCTAATTACATAATTTCGCGTTTGTAGAAGGTTTTCTTCTTGGTGTGCAACTTTTATTGTCGGTGAGTTATATAATTGTATTTTATCTGTAATTCGTTTGGAATATATCTTATATTACTTGCTAGTTTGTTAAAGAGTCAGCTATGATATGCGCCTTGTAGGAAGGTGCATACTTTTGCTGAAAGCGTTCATGCGAATACGACTAACCTGTTGCTATTAAGGGATAAATGCCGTTGGCAACAAGGCCATGATACTCCCAAACGTTCAGGTGGTTTTCGGTTGTATCAGTGGCTCATATAACACGTGTTAATTAAATATTTATGTAATGCCGTCACATTAAGATCATTGGTCTGTTTTATTGACACCAATATACAATGGGGTCACGAGACTCAGAAACTCACTTATAAATTTTGACCATTCTACCATTGTAAAAGAAATCTTGGATCTTCCTACCAAGATGGCCTTTATAGTCTTCAAGCTTCATAGTCTTCATCTTTTTGAATATTCTGTGGTCATGAAAGGGATTTTGTAGCTGGTAACTATAGCATCCAACATAATTTTCTATTTCTTGTTCTCTTTCTTGCACTTGGGGCAAAGTTCGATATGTTTTACGTAGTGTGAGGTGGTTCTACGCACTAATAATGTATCTTGGCTCAATTTGCCTGATTGTGCTACATCTATCTGATTACACTCTTTTAGTTATTCAGCTTTGATTTCTCTTATCCCAAGCTGTTTTTATAGAGAGAATCAATAATTGGGATCTACATGCTTAATATTAACTACCGAGATATATTCAGAGTTTCTCAGGTTATGTAGTTAATTCGCTCAGTTATTTAATTAAATATTAATTGATATTCGAAGAGTAGATCTTTTGACGTATATTGCATATTATTCTCAGTGTAATTCATACGTGTTATAATATACATTTCTGTAATATGGGAGGATGGATTTAATAAGTCGGAAACTCATCGTAAATAACATAAATAAAGCGCTACAAGTTAAATCTCCTTAATACTGGTTTTGTAATGTTGTTCTTGCTTTGTCAAGGAATGTCTTTGCTTGCTTAATGTGTACGGCTGAAGAAAAAAGAAACTTTGCGAGTGTGGTTTTACGACTGGACTCATATGTCTTAGAACATGATTTCCGCCACGCTTCAAGAAATAAAACTCATGTTTTCCAAGTCGACAGCATTTTCCCTATTTGGAAGTAATGGGGCGTAAGTCTTGGCTAGCCAAAGTTTGTATTGGTGATCAGAGCACGTTCGGCTCTTAAAGCTTGGCCGTCGAAGACGATGAAGGCGAAACTAATTGTCAGTTAAGTCATCGGACCACCAAAATTGCACTCAGAATTTTTAGAAGTTTTAGGTGAGGATTGCGCCAAAGGTTAATCCTATGAAATGTCAAAATTTTCTTGAAGTTTCCTTTTACCAGTTTTGTGGTTCTTGTTTCTTAATTTCAAAGTGAAGTTCACATTCACTTTTCTTAAAGTTTTCCCCCTTTTTATGATTTCTTTATGTAAATTTGAAGCCCATTTCAATGGACTGTAAAATAAACTTATGTAGAAATCTATATGGAAGAAACATATTACATTTTGAAAGGATTTTTACAAATATTTTATTTTTTAAACGATTTTGGAAGTAATTTATGTTGAAAATATTTTTCTTTTCTGTGGTTCTTCGTGCAGCTCTAATTTTTAATCTAAAGGGAAAATAAATAATAATTTACTATAGATGTGTTTTTTCCATGTGTAAACATTAAAAAATGGTGGGACAAAGGTACAGTGTTTAATGACAGTGTAGAAAACCCGGGTTTGAATTTCGGTGCTATTTAGTAGTTGACATTTCTTCAACCGATCCTCATCACGGGTTAGGATTCTTTAGGCCATAAAGGTTCCAATCTTCCGGAAAATTATAGGTTCTTGTACATGAACTTTCCATTTCAGCTGTGTAATTCGTCAGCTGATGGTTAAGTTAAGAGTTGCATTATACGTTTAAACAATAATAATGAAAAATTAATTATCTGTGAGAAACTTTTAGTACCGAACGTTTAGTTAGCAATCAAGAGTTTTGCCACAGATTTCATTATCTTATACATGGAAGCAAATATTAACCAAAATATTGTGCGCAATAATAATAATAAATTGCACACACTGTGAGAATTTATTGTGTTCATTGCTGATGAACTATAAATGCCATAGGAACGTAAAAGCAAATGCAAAGTAAATATTTTGAGATATTTAAAACAATGTAGGTTTTTCAAAACACAGTTTTTTTTCAAAACGTAGATTTTTCAAAATATAGATTTTTCAAAACACAGATTTTTCAAAATATAGATTTTTCGAAATATAGATTTTACATATAAGTTATCATGTGAGCTGCCATAATGCTCTAAATATATCCAATAATATTCTATTGGGAAAAAAAGAATTTATTGCTTTTAAAAATACGATAAATCCATAAGCCAACGAATAAATGAGTTCGATTTTCTAAGCAACTTCTTTTGTGCCTTTGGGGTGAGAGTAGGATAAGCCACGGCATCCATTTTCTGTGCAGTCGAGGGGACCGTTTACTCGAAGATTAATGTTTGAGTCTTACACTGCAGCGCCTTTGTTCGGTTATTTATGAGTCACGTTGTTTAACTTTTTAAATGATTAGACATTTGCATTTGTATTCAAAGACTAACAAAACTGTTTCACATGGTCCCTTTCTTTGTAGCAGACGTTGTTTCAAAGTGTCCTTTGATTGCTCTCGCGATAAGCGTAGTCTGTGGTGGGACACGAACGGCATAATGGAAATATTAGAAAGAATTGAGTGATTTTGTAAGATAAGGAGCAATGAATGGAAGAATAATGGAAACTGATGGATAGCTTTCAAAGCTCATTTTAATGAAAACATCTCGTAAAGAATTTAATGTGGATAATGGTATATTTTAGTGGGTAAAAATCAAACTTGTTTTGATTTTCGTTTACGTTTTCCGAACTTAGAAGATAACATTTCTCATTAAAGGTAATATTCAGTGTAATAATATAATTTTTAAATGATTGTACCAATTAAATTTACAAATCAAGCTTGTAATATAAATCAATGATGACTTTTCCCTAAAACATTCTTAACTGGTAACAATAGCAAGCGCAGAAGGGATAGAATTAATACAGCTAATCAGTTAATCACGATATTGCACATCCAGTCACCCACAAAATATCGTTCAAATTTGTAGAAAGTGTCAAAATTTTAAAAGTTAAGAATAAGAATGTATAAGGAAAAAACACGATAACCAACCGTAGTTTTCAATAAATAGCACATAATGATAAAATACTTTTTATAAAGAAATTAGTGGATTTATATATAAAAGATATTTTCAAGTGGGTGGAAATAATGGTTGGAGACACTTATAATACACGAGAGCGAAAAAATATTTCAATGTATTTGTAAAGGGTTATTTTATCTTCATAAATATTTTACCACACTGTTGTATTAGTGCATTTATAATAGGCCTAAGAAAGAAGGAAACGTATTATCTTCGCCTGAGGAAAATATTTAGTATTTAAATTATTCGTTCGCACTGAACGCCTGACGAAATGCTAATTAGCAAGTTTTGAAACACTAATTTGCCCTTTTCGAAACACTAATTAACTGAATAATTACTGCGACTAGTTTGATCACAAACTAAATCTCGCCTTCATTGTTTGATATATTTATTCGTGTAATAAAGCAGAAAGGGGTGTTGGTTTTCGCCAGGTTTGACAGTCTACCGACATTAGTGAAAGCAGTACGAGGCTTCAATTTGATATAACAGAGAGCCTTCCTTTATTCTATTTTAAGGTAAAAGAAACTAAATGTACCACCATTTATATGTCCATTACGAAACGTCAGTGAAATGTAAATGGATTTAAATCTAAATTAAATTTAGCGAAAGAAGAACGATTTCAATATACTTTATTTTCGAACTAAATTTAAAAGGTGCATTTCAATAAATAGTAAATATATATTTACAGAAACCAGCAGTAACAAAAGAAAGTTTTAACCAATTTGAATGTAAAAAAAAAGACAGTTACACGATAGTAAACCATGAGCCTCACATTGGTAGCGATATAGGTGGGTGTCTGATGTTAGTTCACATACCTTTCAATCGTAACTTTTCAAATATAGTATAATCTATATACAGTTTCATTTCCAATAGTAGGGCAAGTACCCCTCTTTGTCTCAGTGGGAGCCCGTGTAAGGAACGAAAAATTAATGATTGAAACAGAAAGAGTTTTCACACGCAGTCGAAGTTTGGAAGATTTCTTTATGGCTTGTAAATCATCTTAATAGACTAATTCCACCACAAGCCAAAACAAAAATTTCGTCAAACAAATTTCATTTTCTCAGCCCTAACATAATTAACATTGTAAGTTATGTCAAACCGTAGAAACACATCCCCTAAATAGAAATCTGGTGTCGCGTGTGGTATGAAGAAGAAGAAGAAGAAGAAGAAACAAAACCAGAAAGACGTTGAGAAATTTCCCAGGAAACAAGTAAATAGATTTTCTTAGTTTTTTGAGGAGATTGAGAAATGTTTTTTTTCTAAATTTCTAATCACGAACTCTTAAAATAACACTTCGTGTGTGAATTTTTTTCATTTTTTTCATAATATATACGTATGTATTATATATAGTTTATTATATTGTATTATATATAATTTAATATATTGTATTATATAATTTATTATATTGTATTATATAATAATGCATTATTAATATTTATAACTAATGCATTGCAATCAAAGTAGAAATAGACAAATAATTAAGATGTGTTAAACAGGTGATTTTGAAATATGACTAATTTTATTTTTGTGAGTTGTATTCTAATTATGAACATCAAAAACCTTCTTTTATTTGGGATTAAACGTACAAGACATTTTTACCGATTATTAACATTATTATTATTGATCTAGATTGTATATAAATAAAAGTTAAGAATTTTTTTTTCTGAATAATAGAGTAGTACAGTGGTTCTTTAACTTTCCTAGACAGCGGACCCTCTTCAGAGATCACTCGCCCTTGCGGACCCCCAAGAATTAACTCAAAGTTTAAAGCCCGGAATTTGCATCATATGTATTTATTTCTAGTGTTTCATCACTAATTTTCACTATTTAAGGAAGGAATTTTTCGTCCCCTCATAATTTATTCTTAGCATTAAAGAGCAAATGCTCTTGTTTCGGTATTTTTTCGAATCTTTGTGGAACACTGGGAGGGTTTTGCAGACCTTCCTGATAGGGTCCCGCGAACCACCAGAGGATCCGCGGACCACAGTTGAAGAACCGCTGGTGTAGTATATTGTAATATCAGTGTTTAAATCTGAACTCTCCCTCTTAGATGTAACCTTTTTCTAATTTGACATAAAAATTTAATAAAAGTCTATGTTTTAATCCACTATGCGTAGAAATACAGTAAGGTACCTATTATCTGGAAATCTGTGTTAACCGACCTTCCGCTTTTGCAGCGATTATTTTTTCCTAGGGCTTAATTTGGCTGGAACATAAAAAATGAATGTGACTCAATTGAACAAATGCTGTTAAAGTAGCTTTGTTATAGAGTTACAAAGCAAAGGCAACCCAAATTACGTTAACCAGGCAATTTAATTTCAAACTTTTGTAAGACACTTTAAATGTATAATTTCCGAGTAAAAATCAAAGAAGAGTATTTGTTTTTAAAATTATAACATTTCTTTGCTGTTAAACGTATACCTATCATACACATAAGTATGTAATTATATTTACTGGTGATGGACTTCTGAATTGATGTAGTTTTGTTTACCCGAAAATTTCAATTTACTGACGTGGGCTTTGTCCCAAAAAATTCGGATATTAGATTTTCTGCTGTATTGCCATAAACGTGTGAAAATGTGCATTTTTGCTTCGTCAACAATAACAGAATAAGTGTTTTCATGTTGCAAACAGTTTTCGAGTTCATAACTGTGTAATAAAAATATTAAATGAGTTTAATTACTCAAAAACTTGACGTTTCAGTTCGTTTTTGCGAACTTTCTTCTGAAGTGCTCTCGATCAACGATGGTAATCGACTGATGCCAACGTATTTACTGCGGTTGCAATATTTTTGGGAATCGCCAAATGAATCCATTATTCAGCCAACACCAGCATAGAAGGCATTGGTGAGAGCACCAAAACCGGAAACAGTGTGATAAAATAAATAAATGAATAAAACTATATAAAATACATTGGCGTCTTTCGACTATCATCATTGACTGAGAACGATTCAGAAGAACACTCGCAAAGACGAAACGAAACGTCAAGTTTTTGAGTTAGTATAGTTATTTAATATTTTTCTCACACAGTTCTGAATTCGAAAACTGTTTGCAATTTAAAATGGGTTGTAAAAATCTTCGTGAAACCAGGTATTTTTATTTTGGAAGGAAAATGTTTTGGCAAAAACAAGTTAAGAGAATGAATCCTCCTGCAGAATTCAACGCCGTAATAATTCTAAAAAATATTAGAATTTATAAAAAATGGGATAACTTTTTGAGAGTATGCAAAGTTTTATAAAAACTGCCATACATTATTTTCTAAGAAATGAACATAGTTTTTGCATTTTGTTAAGAGAAAACCTAATTATCACAATTCCCGCGATTGTTTCATATAAATGTAAAACAGTATGCAAATATTCAATTTTGAGACGCCTTGTTCTAAGCTCACAAGGAAAGATATATTCTCAGGTTTATGCATATATATTGGGAAAGAGGAGAGTTAATTATATATTTCATGGCTTTTAGAAAACACGATCTTTCGAGAGATTGAAAAAAATAAATGTAAAACGTGAAGGCAGAGATTCCATTCCTTCACCCCATATTTGTCTTAACGGAGTAGTCAGGAACACGTAGATGGGCGAAGATAAAAATGGATATTTGAAAAAAATAAAAAAAATAGCTGTACTGAGATTAAGTCAATATATGACTTTGCCGTATTTTACGTCTCAAGATCTTGGTAGCGAAGCAATGATATTTCTAGCTAATGTCCGAAACCGCGCATCTAGAAATGTTATCTTCAATTTTTTCCCTGTAATTTTGCAATATCAAAGTTATTTAATATGCATAACATAGAATAATAATAAAAAATGCTAAATTCATAGTTACTAGCAATAACTAATTTTTCATATCCAAACTAAGATTATATTCCAAACTTAGATTATATATAGATTTGCAATTCCTATATATATATATGTTTCAATAATTCGTTCTGAGATACCAGAATCCATAACATAAATATAATAATCCATTCAAATTCCATATTACATTGTATCTATGTTATTGCTTTGAAATCTTTACAAGTTGAACAGAATTCTCTTCGCTTAAAGGGCTCCATGAAAGCAAAGAAGCATGCGTATTATTTATGATAATAATTATCTTCAGAAAATATACTTTCCTTCGTTATTTCACTTTAACGTACCTCTAATTGTCGTTAGGGTTATCTATCAATTATAACGGGGAGTTTGGTCAGACGACATAGATGTTAGTTAATTTTTTACGCATTTGATGGGTTTGCAAATCCATTGTAAATAGAAAGAATAAAGGAAGACATTAAGCATAACCCATGTACATGTTTTATTAATGTATTCAAAAGTAAATCCTAGATATTATCAATGGCCTACGTCATAGTTCATTTTTCTCTAATGAGAAATTAGCTAGTATATTTCGATTGACTTTTAAGTTTAAAACATTTGTTTTTTTCCCACAGACATAAACTCATTTTAAAGTATATTTCACACATGCATTCTTGAAAAAAATAGCAAAAAAAAATGGTTTTTCTCTTCCTCTGAAATGTAATTGTAATAAGTATTTATAAATATGCGCTCATTACTTACAGGCTTGGCCGATTTTGTAAGAATCATCACCGTCTAAAACTTCTATTACGGGATCCACATTGATTCTAGCTTGTGTATCGTTTGTATTATGAAATGAGAGTGCAAATGTAAAGGTCGTATACAAATCTTCAGTTCCAGGAGTAAATATAGCACCTACAAAAGAAAATAGATCGCATTAAGTTCCTTGAAACAAAAGTTTAGATTTGAACGCACACACACACACATACATACACGGGTTTCCATAAATTAAGCAACAAATGGAAAAAACGTGATAACTCATAAAATATACAACCAATTTGGATGAAATTTGGTGAAAATCTTTATCATACCATATGTAACTAAAAAATGTAAGAACATGTGATACAAAGCATTTACATTTTGTATAAGCTATACAAATAAAAAAAAGTCAGAAATACAGGTGTCACAATGAAATAGTAAAAAGTATCTCAATACAAAATGTGGTTACCTCAAACAGTAATACAGGCCCGACAGCGTTGTTCCATGCTGCTAATATTGTTGTCAAAGAGTTCCGTGGGTAGCAATGCCCATTGTTCGCGTAAAGCAATTCTAAGCCCCTATAGGGTTAGGGGAGAGGGTGGAAGCCAGCAACACGCCTCTCGAGAGCATCCCAAACATGCTCTATGGGATTCAGGTCGGGAGAGCGTGCTAGCCATTGCATTTCGATTATAGTTCCCCCCCTCTTCAATTTACAGCTGCACGAGACGAGCTGTGTGAGGGCGGGCATTATCTGCCTGCAGTACAAATGTATCGCCAATAGCAGCCGCATACCGTTGAACAACGGGGTCCATGATCTCGTCTCTATACCTCTGAGCCTTAAGGTTGCCATGAGACAACACATAGAGGGCAGTACGTCCGCCTAAAGCTACGCCTCCCTATACAGGCAAAGTACCTCCACCATATGTGTCCCTTTCCTGCATAAGAGAGGGCTGATATCGAGTACCAGCCTCTCTCCAGATGAAAACTCGTCGAGAATCACTCTGCAAAGCAAATTTCGACTCATCCGTGAAAAGTATGGACCTCCACTGATTTTGAGCCCAGTTCTCATGCGTACATGCCCAATTCATACCTCCCCCTCCTGTGGCGAGAAGTTAAGAGCATGTATAATACTGGTCGCCTAGCGTACAGTCCTTCTTCATGTAGCCTTCTGCGTACAGTCGAAGCTGATACAGTCCTTCCTGTAGCTGCAGCAAGCGCAGATCTGAGATGAGTCGGAGTAGTAATCCTGTTTCGCCTTGCCGAAAGCCGCAAGTATCGGTCATCTGAGGAGGTCATAACCCTTGGCCTACCTTCGCTGTATCTTCGGGAGGCTGAATTCCTGGTTCGGAACTGTTGCCACACTCTGCTGACCACAGAATTGTCGATGTTCAGCCATCTTGCAACGTCCGTCTACCGTTGGCCAGCTTCAAGTCTGCGTATAGCTGCGTAATGTAATTCTACTGGCAAATGACGTTTCGACATCATTTTTACAAATTGGCTATCTCGAAATCTTTTCATTCACCATCGCACATTAATTGGCGACTCACTGCAAAACAGCTAGTTTTAAGCTTTTTCGCATTTGCATAAATCGACACCAGCGCCACTCGTTTGCATCCTGTATATCGATATTACATGCCTTTTCCAGTAACATACGCAAATTCCGTGCATTTTGAACTACATTTGGCCAAATTATCACGTTTTTTTCCATTTGTTGCTTAATTTATGGAAACCAGTGTATATAGGTGTCTTTTCGTAATCCGTTTCCTCTTTTCACTTTCAATTAATATCTGCATCTTTGCTGGAGTCACACTGCCTTCGGCGTAACTTAGCACAATAATCATTATATCCACTTTATTTGTCTGTTATAGTTAATATTTTTCGGTCGCTAGATTTTTATAATTATATATATAAATTTATCGCAATGTTGGTTAACGCAAAGTAAAGAGCCTGTGAGGTTATGCGTGCTAGTTTTTTATACAATATAATCGCCAAGTGAAACTGGTAATTGTTTGTGGTTAGGGCAACATCCCTCATAATTTAAGCATTATCCAGACCTTACTTTTAAAAAAATAGTGATGCAGGCTGTTACTTTATTCTGTCGTTTCAAGTTCCCTACATAAAGACATTGGAATTTAATAAAAACAGTGAAGGGCACATTGAAAAACGTTTAAGATGGAATGAAAGACTGAAAATGACGTTTGAGTCCAGATGTATCTAAAAATTTCTAAGTCTTAAATTTTTAGGATACACTGCGCAGAAATTACGTTTGAAATAAAAAAAAAATTATTGCATTTTAAAAGTCTTTAAAATATTAACACCTGTTTTAGTAGTCACATGCTGGCTTCTTCAGAACTTTTGAGAGTCAGTTTCGTTCTAAACAAGGCAGCAAGTAGTTACTAGCACAGCGTTTTATAAACTGTGAGAGTCTGTGTTATTATTATTATTATTATTATTATTTTTCATCTTTATTCATATCAATGTACAACATATTACAATACGTGATTCATGAAACTTTGAATTTGATTAACGTATTACATTTAACTTAATACAAAATTATCTAAAAATAAAAATTAGGAAGCAATTGTACAAAGATATTGGAGACACCGGAAAAAGACCAGTTTAACTGATCTGACTAGTCCAGTGCCCCCCCATAAACATAAAATACCTGTTAACATCAGCACCATGCTATTTATTAATTAAGTAAATGTGTAATTTCAATAAATAAAAAACAGCAAAAAGAGAAATGGCTGAACATCGGTAAGGGGCAGAAAAATTCGAGGAAAAAATAATTTCTCGAACCATGCGCTTAAATTCTGAAAGGGAATGAATGTAAGGGAGGTTATGACCGATATAATTCCAAATTTTTGGACCAATATAGTTCAAAGAGGTTCCACCAATATTGGTACGAGTGTGTGGTATTCTAAACATAGGTATTGATCCAAGATCATATTGTGGAGTAAATGGAACCAAAGGTATTAAGTCTCCAAGATAATTGAAATTAATTCATTTAAACATTTTATACATACATCCATATCTATCTGTATTTCAAATCTAGATTTTCCCGACGTGGGGATATGGGTTTACTATTATACCAAATTGAATAGCTACGCTGCACAATAACGAAAGATAGGGTAGATAGTAGATTTTCCGGCATTTACGCTTGAGTTCAAGCTAGATCTTTTTAACGTATAGGAAGGAGAAAAAGAGAATATGCCCTGGGCTAGAGTCGAACTAGGGTTTCTCCAGTAAATCCGGAGTGCCTTGACTGCTTGGCCAATAAAGCACAGGAACGACACTTACTTTCAGGGGCCGACTAGGAATATTGGGGGCCCCGGCCCACCTTACATTTGGGGGCTTCCAGACCTAAGTATTGGATATATATCTGAAAAACGTACGCACCCTTATTACCATTTAAAAATGGAGGTAAAAATGTGCTTTTTGATCCCACTTTCACGTCAATGTCGGATGTCAAAGGATGAACTTGCAGAGCTGAAGTTGATAAAGTTTTGGTAAAAGAGCGAGTAATGTGTGGCATTGGTGCACCCCCCACCACACACAATATTTCATGTTTTTGAAAACTCTGCTCTTTTATTATCCAATTCTCAAAGCTGTGGTTATAGTAGTTATAATTATTGTATTTTGATACCAGCTATGAATTTGTTTCGGATTGTAAATCTGAAGAAAAAACGTTTTTTTGTATTAATTTACTATTTTATCACATTAAATAAAATTATCAAATAAATTTTTTGGCCCTCCCCCTACTATAGCGGACCCCGCGAGCTCTTGCCATAATCTGGCTTTGCTTCCTTTCTCCGTATGCCATCCCCGGTGGCTTTGTGTGTCGATCCTTTTGAAATTGCGTTATCCTCATATACTGAGAAAAACCTCAATACCTCAAAACCTCATACACTGAGAAAGGGAGTGTCGGTCTTGTGCCTTGGTGGCCTAGAGGTTAAGGCCCTCTGGATCTAACGGAGAAACCCTAGTTCGACTCTATGCAATGTCCCTTTTTCTCGCATACATTAAAGAACTCTAGTTTGAGTTCAAGTGTGTGAGTGTCGGAAAAATTACTATCTGTAAAAATTTCCCACGGAAAAAAAACACAAACTTGCTCCGGTGGCTTTGTGTGTTGACCAATATTTGGCAATTGTGTTATCCCTGCGAAGGGTAATAACATCTTACAAAAAATGATAGGCTAAGAAGAGGCAGAAGTGCTACAATGGAAATACTACTCGAAACTAGCGGTCGCCAACCGGTGGTCCGCAGAAAAATCTGGACATTATTTGCATTTTTAATGTTTTATTAATAATAAAACAAAAACAATATTCTAAGAAATTCTCATATTCTGAATGACAATTTTTGCTTTTGTATTGTACTAAATTCACGAAATGTACTTGATAGGTTCCTAAATTTTTAAGTACTAATTTCTAACTTTCTATTAAAATAATTAATTGTAAATTTTTATCTATAGACTGTACTTGAGATAATTATCGGCAATTAGTGTAAAATCTTCACTTGCCGCAATGCGGTTACCAGGAGAAACCCTGTATTTATTTATTTTTTTAAATTCATATTAATGGACCGCGGGATTTAAAATTATGAATTTAGTGGTCCCTGAGGTCCGAAAGGTTGGTGACTGCTGCTCTAAACAATATCAGTATTTTTTGAATAGCATTTACACGTAGCGTTACATGGTAGCGTTACATGTTACAAATAAAACCGAAGCTAAGGTTTTGTGTCTTATAAGAACACATTTAATGACCTTTACATGGCAAACATTTATATCCATTTTATTTCAGAATCTATGAACATCACTAAATTTAGAGAAACACTTGTATTTCTTAACATATTTTTGATGATTCAGAAGACTTAAAATATAATTTATCTAATTAATAATCAAACGCTTCACCGTTATGATGGAGCACAAATTATAACGGATTTCTACAACAAAGGAACATTTTTTTTTGCTTTTTGGAAATGATTGTTTTTGTTTAATTCTTGTTTAAATAAATTCTTGTTTTTCATTCAGAGATTTTAGTTTGGGATTAGGGGCATCAAGACAGTGCGGAAGATTTATTCGTATAATTATTCGGAACAAAGAACTTCAAAAATGTGCAAACAAGGTGCTCGAAAAGAATGTAGCAAATTTTATTTGTGAGAAGAAAAAATTCCCTTTCTAAAGTGAAAAAGATGGTTGTGTAATTGATGATGCTCTGTGTTTTTGGTGTGAAAATATTTTACAAATTTCTTTATTGCCACTTCCTCAAAACTTGGAAACAAATAGAACTAAAAATGCATTAATTTTTCCACTCAGTTTTATAGAGATGATGGATGGAAAATGAGGTCTATCTCTTTTTTTAATAATTACAGGATATTTGGATATGCAGTTTGGACAGCTAGAAGTGAGGAATGAAAATAATTGAGTGATATTTATCGCTTTCATTTATATTGAGAATAAAATTGCTGCGAATATGTCGCGTACAGATGCAAAAAGGTTTCTGCATTACGTCAAATATGCTAATTACGTTTAGGAAAAGGTTTAGTTAGTTATAGATGCATAAATTTGCATTCATATAGATTCACTATAAATGCTAATAAAATAAGGAATATGTACTTTAAACGAGCCTGCAATTGGAGAATCAAAATGTTCGACAAGATTTTCCTTTTAGTGTTAGTGATCAAACCAGGATATTTTTCATAGTTAGGGAAAAGGCAATTTTTATATTTTCGTCATTTCTCCAGAACGTGCAGTTCGAGATACGATGTTGAAGTGGCTAATCTTTTGAATATTGCATGAACGTTGACACTAGACGCGTGCTCCAGAGTGTTCTACACCAAATAACTTAAACGCGAAACATTCGTGGCAGATTTGGTCTCTTGAATAATTAATTTTTTGTTTTCCGAGAGCATCTTCGTTTCGAAGGCAGTAGTCCTCAAACAGGAATCGTGCCACAGTGGAAAAGTATACTGCTTGAGTCCGCAAAAGCTAAACTATCACGTTCTTCTTGTTATGAAGGCTGTACGGCGAAAACGTGAGAACAACCTATCACCTCACAAAGCAGAAGGCTTGCAACAGGCTTGCGAATTTTTATGTACGTTCTGAAGATATGATATTTAACTCGCAAAGGCAGTATATTTTACGGCTCTTTGAGTTTTTTGTAGCTTTGGTTTAATTTAAACTTGTTTACTTGAAAAGTATTTCCATATTTAAAACAAGAAAAATGCATGTAAACGCTTGAAATTAAATGGAGAGAAAAAACAAACCGTAAAAGCACAAACCAGGGTTCAGAAATTATTTAAATATATTTCATTTTTATTTATGATATAATTCATAATCAATTAAAGTTATATAATAAGTCATAAATATTATAAGAAACTTAGCACACACACACACACATAGATGCTATAAGGTTCTTATACTGTTATCCTGTTTCTCATTTTTATATCAAAGGTAGGCATAAATCATGCCATAGATATAATTAAAAACTAGTACAAATCGAGAAGGAAGACTAGTATATTATAAAGTATGGGATAATAAAATGGGCCATGGGCCATATTAGAGGAACTTGTTGTTTTTTATATCAAGCGGCTTGATATAAAAAAAATTATAAAAAAAATTCACAGTCTGTTGTAGCCAGTGTTAAAAACAGAAAGCTGTGTATAACTATGACACCAAGCCTAAATAATATTGAAAACAGGTTACTTATGAGAAATATCACATGATGTTAACGTTTTATGTCGAATAAGTGTAGAACTGAAATTGTCTATAGGTGTTTTTTATCAAGTTGCGTATTTTAAAGAAGGTAGTTTAACTTTGCTATACAATATACAGGTTTTGCATTTTTCCTTGGACAAAAATTGTTAGTAGTAAGAACGAAGGGTTTGACGCTGTGTCATGCATTGAAGGATTTCAATTCTACAATATTAGAGGCGTTTGGGAAATTATGCAATACATGTGTTGGAACAGGAGTTTTTAAACTGTCCTCCGTGGGCGTCACGACGTTGACTAACATTTTACAAAATATGCTACGTATATGAAAATATTTGTAACGTGTGTTTTGAACACTGTTGTATATTTGGAAGCGCTGATAATTTAAGAAGGGCGACGGGAGTTGTGGATCAAAAAAGCCTGAAATTTCTTGCTACATGGTGACGAAAATCTACATTAATTTTTAATAACCGTCAAATTATCATTTATTAAACTCTTCGTTCACTTATTTTAGTTTCACTCGATTAATGCACATTCTATTTTCTTTTATTTGGGGAATAGTTTCATTTGGCAAGACCAAGATATTTCTTTAAAGGAAAATAAAGATGAAGATCGCAATCACGGGGTCGAACCCAGGACCTTACGCAGTGAAATAAAGCCACTTCCATTGTTACTGACCATCAAATGGCCAGCTATTAAACATATCATTGCCTTATTTCAGTTTTTTCCTGTCAATGCACGTTTTGCTTTCATTTATATGGGAAGTGGCTTTATTTAGAAGGTAAGACGTGTTCGTTTTTTTTAATTAAAAAAAAAGACATTCTTAATCCTGGAACCGCATTCAGGAACCTATTTAGGAGACGTTTTTGAATTGTATGTTGCGGATTTAATTCAAGAGACTTCCGACGTCGATTAACGGTTTACATGACATATTATACAAACATATTTACAGTAGGTGTTTTGAATGTTTGGAATATTTGGGAGATGTCGACAAGTTATGGAAGGCGGAGGGTTTTGTTTTGAAACTGTGGTGTTAAAACGATAATATGAATTACTGATAATACTATTTTGATAAAAAATGTTTTTCGTTTTAGGTGCGTGCTTAAAATATATTTCATACTTTTTGTTTATGTAAGGGTAGTCTATTTCGCATGAGCTGTATAATACTTAGGATTTATTTTCATGTATGTGATAGCAAATAGAAACTTTCAAAGACATGTTTAGAAGTCCAATAATATATATAAAATTTTAAGTGAAAAGGTCAAATGTATACGAAATTAAATTGATATTTCTGTTTTCATTCTGTCAGTAACGGATAATGCATTAACTTAAAAAATGTACTTGAAAAGTACATTTTGCCTAACTTGCTTTTTTGCATCTAAATTCCTCCCGATCGTTGAATTTTGTTCACGTTGTCCTATTTCTAGATTCTTTAAAATAATCAAAACTATTTAAAGTATTAATGTCATTGCATTTCTGTTCATAGTTATTTTAATATACGATCTAAACTTTTACGAATATTCGTATTTCAAAACTTACTTATTAATAGGGTATCATTTGATGTAAATTGCCATATAATATGGTTAACATATTCTCACATCACTTTTACAAAAAGATTTTTTGTGAAATACTTACAAATCTCCGAAAGACACAAAAAGAAAAATATCAAAAGTCGTCATTTACATATTTATTTTTCGAGCCTTCTAGAACAAGATTTAAAGATCGCATAATCGAATAATCGCATAATCGAATCTGGCCTTCTGGCGTCGGCATTAAAAAAATTACTCCATCTCTTATCACACTGCAATGTTGGAAAGTGGCCATAAACAATGCTAATCTACGATTCACAATAGGTCTAATATGAGTCTAGTTTAAAAAGTGACCGAGTTTTAAAAGTTTATCGACAAGATATTTTCCCCTTTATTTGCGGACAATTTCAAAAGCAAGCAGTAAGCGAGAATTAATTGGAAATGTTGGGCGATTAAGCGGAATGTTATGTAAGCCTTACTACGAATCATGATTATCAAGTATTATTTAATTATGATTATTAAAATCCTCTTTCGGCATCAGCTTCACCGTGTTCTACAGCTTCGTCCGTAATTTATTATGCAGAAGTTTGTAGGCCACATACCATCTGCTGAATCCCATTTCAAAGTTAAGGATTAAATTCCGTTCAATAAATCACCAGCTACTGAACTGCAATGACTGTCAGCTGGAATTATTTGAGAAATGATACCACGCTTCATAAAACGCCCTTCCTTTTGAATTCGGACCAAGTTTTCTTTTTTTTTGGATCCTTCACACACACACACATAGCCGTAAGTGTACATATCTTGCAACGGTCATATGTTGGTTTTCTTGTTTTTTCATGGTTTGCGGTTTCGCTGGTGCGCTCGAATGACCCTCCAGCGGAGTTTTTTTTTTACCCAGTTCGTTCTCTACACCGCCAAACCCTATTCCTTTACAGTATATCGCTTAGTGACAGCCACAGAATCCCCAAAGCATGTGCTTACTTGTATCGGACCGTCTTTTTCATGCAGAGATATTCGAGTTTTAGTCCGCTGGATAGTTTCGAAAGAGTTTCGCTTTGATTTTCTGTTGTGCAAATTGTTGGAAAATGTCTTCCCAAGCGGTAGTTTAATGCGTGCTTGTCTGATTTGAAAATTACCCCTACTTTATTTGAAAATTATTTTAAGTTGAAGAGAGAAATTTCTATTAGTTGAAGCAAGTTTTTTGAAGGTGATTTACTGCTTTCAATATGAAATTTTATGTAACCAGAATCCGGTGCTGTAGCGTATTGCAACTAGCTCTAACGTAAAATAGGCTAACAAACCGGAAAATTTTTCATCGTATAAACGTTTTGATGTTTGTATCGCTATAGCTTATTTCGTATTTTTTTTTTACTTTATCATCATTTTAATGATAGCTTAGACTGGCGTACTTTTATTTGAATTTGTTCTATTTGCGACTTCAATAACTACGAATATCTTAGAATTTATCTAGGGAAAACAAAGTCATTGTCTCATTTTCACATCGTCGTATAAAATACTGGTTTCTATAGAAGATTCTGATTTATAGTTGATCTCCTGTTCACGCGGTTTTTCTGTAATATTCTAGATTTATATTTCCTTTTGACGATTCAATCTTTTTAGTATTGCTTTCCTGACTGCACGCCGCGTTTAATTTATGCAACATATCTATGTTTTTAATAGATCATGAAATGAGAAAAAGTGTAGACTATGACTTTACAACTAAGTGTTGACGCATAGATTAAATTTTTGTATATATGTTTTTCAGATTTAAGAGTAAAACCACTTCTCTCATTATATGAATTTTAGAGTTAAACGTTGTCATGCAAAATCAAGTGCGTAAAATGGTGTACAGGAGAAAATAAATGAGGTAAGACACACCAGAAGTATAACTATTAAAGCTGACGATTTGTGTACAGTACAAAACTTGTGTAAATTGTTTTTATTACTAAGATATATGGAATATGGAAACAGAAAATAATACTCAAATGCCGCTCAGTACATTGGTTCTCAAACATTTTCAGTTCTCAGCTTCCGTAGTATTGTAAAATCTACACCGGCTAAGTGTAATTTTCGTGGTGGAAATATTTCTGCGGCCTCTTGGGAACCACCGGCTTAGTGTATTAAAATCACATTTATTTTCTTAAGCAGACAGTATAATACATGTAGAATGGTGTACTTTAAAAAGTGTTATGCGGGATTATAAACTTTTTTAACGTTAATTTGTGTGATTGATTTTTAATGCTCAAACATTGGTAAAATCATGCTGCTTCGAGGCCTCTTATTTTTCGAGATATTCAAGCCTCTGTGGGCTAGGAAATCAAACCTTGAAATAGGGATCGATAGATAAAACAGTAGGCGTTCGATGCCAGCAGGATTTAAACCGGGCTTTTCCTCATGGCAACAAAACGTGGGGACGGCCGTCCGGGGCCCCGTTTGGATGGGGGAGCCAAACTGAAGTCAAGTTAAAATTTTTTTAATGGACCCAATAGTAAAAAATCTCTTTAAAAAGAGATACGTTTAAAGAATTTTTTAGAGACATTTTTAGAGAAATTTTTAGAGACATCTTTAGAGAAATTTTTAGAAACATTTTTAGAGAAATCCTTTCAGAGACTTTTCGCCACTTTTATAGGGTATATGGCTGTACATCTGAGAAAATCTTCTGTTTCGCTCAAGCACTGCCCCCCGTCAGCGTTAAATAGGGAAAAAGTAAAGACGACGAAGCATAAGAGTACGCAAAAAGTTGTTAAGGAGGGTTATAGGCGCAATGAGGGGTGTTACAGGGCCGCAACTTACATACTCCTATGTTAAATATGCAAAATTTCAATGCAATAGGGAGTTACAACCCCCCATCAACACCCCCTTGCCTACGCCAATACGATGAAGAATATTTTATGTGTTGTTTGTTACAACTGTAATAAACAAAAGTCTTACACCAAAGTCTCCAAATCTTGGAGAAATGCGATCCAGACGTTTTTCCACGACTACGTTTTCAGTAAGTTTTGCTTCAGCAGAACGTAGTTTTTTATCCTTGAAGCGCCGTCAAACTTGGCTTCGAACGCGGATGACAGAAGAGACTTTTAACACCCACAGAGACATTCATATTGATGTAAATAAAGTGATTGACAAATTTTCAAAGAAACCAAGATGGCTCGACTTTGCACTATAAACTTCAAGTTTTTTAAAAAGTTGCTTGTTATAAAAAAGTAAAATAATTACAATGTTTTTGTAGTTTAAATTTAAACTTGTTCTATTAATTACATTGTAAATTATCGTTTTTGGTTATTGTATATGTCTCCTTTACTAGGTTATCCTTCTGTCATACTTGACTATAATATGCCTTAAACCATATAGTTTAATTAAAGAAAAGCCCAGCTTTAATTCATTGTCGTAAATTAAATATTTTGGTGAGTATAAAGCAGGGTTGTCCAACCTTTTTGTGTAGTGGGCCACTTAAAGAATTTTCACGGATCTTATAAGCCAGCGGTTTCTTAAAAAAAAGGGAAAATAAAAACTCACTTACACTTAACAACCTCCCCTTAGAGTTTTTTCCAGTTATTTGTTTGTGCACTTCCGATATAGAAAGGGTTCACATATGTTGCTCAAACGATTTTTCCATATTTTTGAAAAAAATCTAAAATTTTTGTTTGTGAATTTTTTTTATTTCAAACAGTTGTAGGCAGGCCGGATTATGGCCCGCTGGCCATATGCTGGACAACCCTGATATAAAGGAAGGCTAGTAATAAAACATTTACTAAAACTAAAAATTCTTCCGGGTGAGGGCCCCCCGATACCGCCTCCCCCTCGTAAGAACATCCTGGATTCCCCATTGCCTCAAGCCGCCCCTGTCTCTACAATCCGTTCACAAAAAGAAGTCTGGTGGAAAAGCCAGATACAACAAGTGTCGATGCCACAAATTCGGCTTTTCTACCGGACTACTTTTTGTGAACAGACAGTACGCTATCGTTGACTCTAATATTGGTTAATGTAAAAATAGAATTCGGAATCTCAGTCATTTGTCTTAGTCCTATCAAGTTCCCACTGTCAATGTATTAAGACTATGCGAGGACTAATCTTGGATTGTTTTGTATCAGAGCAATGGGTCCAAGATTATAGAATGCTCTTCCTCTTGAGCTCGTATCTTGTAACGCAATTCAAGAAACAACTTCGTACTTTATTAACTCACTCATAATTTTTTTTTTTTTAATTCCTCCCCATTCTATTCCGGACATTTTAATCCCTAACATATTTGTGTCTGTTTAATCCCATTAATACACTTCAGATGATTACGCAGCGCCCACCCGGCCTTGGCTGGTCGTCTGGCTTTCTGATATCGATTCTCAATATTTAATTGTACTGCCATAATGAATTGGATATTTATATAGTTATTACATATCTTCTTTGTTAATTTTCATACTTTTTCCTAAATTATTTCGCTGTAATTAATACTATATCGATTATTATATATTCTCACTTCTCATAGAAATATAGGATCATTTAATTGTAATGCCATGACACTTGTGAGAATGAAATTTTTATTTATACTTGACGAATCTCGACTTTGAGATTATAAATTATCAAATGGAGAAATACAACCTTTAAGGTATAATCATCAGACAAATTCAGTATTATAATAAATTTATCTGTTTTAACAATGCTATGCACATATAGATTGTTAAAAAAGTGTGCATCTAACCTTAGGAGTTCATTTGTTAGGTAATGGTACAGTCAAAATTTGAGAATCAGTTTTAACTCCATTTCCTATGGCGTCACGGGAAAAGATATTTTTCTAAGCAGAGAAAAATCGAAACTTCTGAACGCACTTCCGCAAAAGATAAACTAAATTGTTAAGCAAACGTTTCAAGTTTTCTGAAAAAGGAGGAAACAGATTTTTCGTCTTCCATTCGGGATGTTATAAAAAGCCGAGATCTATTTTCTATTCTATGGCCCACAGTGACCAAACGATAGTGAAACAGATTTATCATGTACATTTCATGATGTCTTTACGATGTCGTAGAACCTATCGATCGCTGGTATCAAAGGCCTGATATCTCAGATATCACTCTGGGAATCATTTTCTGTTTGAGGTGTCAATGTTCTATCAGGTTCCAGGATATTTGGGAGTGTTGGTGCTTCAATAACGATCTCCAGCAGATGCGCATTATTTCTTCCAGGCCATGACGGCAAAAGGCCAAATGGTCCCGTTTGTTCTTGACAAACGACTATTTCCGTCTTTGAGTCATTAGCGGTCGCGGGTTGTTTGTAATTAACGCAGCGCGGGTTCCCATTATGTCGGAACATGACTTTGCTAATGCAAACAAAATGGGCCGCGTATTAACTAAGCAGTTTTCCCGGGACCACATATTATTATTTTATGAAGATTCTGGCTTTAAATAGCGTCAAATAAAAATCCACTGATGAGGCGAACCGCATTAGAAATAATTGCAGCGTATACGCGAATATTTTTTCTTTAAAATTTAACACCGTGTGTTAATGTTAGTGATTTCACATTGCTTTTTATTCAGAGACGAGATAATCAACCAAACGGTTGTCATTTGGAAAACATGATTAAATTAGAAAGAAAGGGGGAAGTATGTGCATTAATTTTGTTTTCGCGGAAGATTTTTTTTAACAGAACGTAACAAAGAGAACTTTAATAAATAAATATACAAACTATTTCAGACTTTCCAACCTGGTGTTCTGCGACAAGTATATAGGGGGCCCGAGATAAGTGAAACAAGGATTTAGTTCCTAAAATGTAAGGTTTTTAAATATTTTGAAAAATAATTATATTGTTTTATTGCATTTGTAGTAAAACACTGGCGTAGACAGGGTTCGGTTTCGGGGTGGGGCACATGCGAATTTATTGGAGAGACTATAACACTAAGTATTCCCCACTAAATAGCAATTACATAATTAGTGAATATTTTAAATTATTATCAATTAAATATTGTTAATTATGTTAATCAGTTGGTTTATTTGTACAATTTTAAAATGGTAAAAAGCCACAACGTTTGTACGATCAAAGAAGTTGATTGGTTTGAACATAATAATGAAACAACTTTTTTTTAAACATCTAATTAATGCTTAACATAATAAAGCAATACATGATTGGCACAGTTAAGTTGTTTATCTTTAGCTTGAAATATTTTTCAACAGGCGATTTCTGACTTCTTCAGCAAACTTCTTCGAAAAACGTTTCAAGCTAAAAATAAATATCTTAACTGTCCCGCAAAGTATATTATTTTATTATTTAAATGCTTTTGTCATCGTTCACCGTTAAAATTTAATTAATGGTTGATCATTTTTTAAAAATTACATAGAAAAACAATGTATATTACAATTTTAGACGCCGGTTGTTTTTTGCAAATGCAGTAATTGCTTCTTTATCAGATATCCGGATTTCCCTGTATATTGATATTAAAGCAAGGCCATTTATTTAGACGCTTTTGGCCAGTACTACTTCTTAAGTATATTTTGATGTTCTTTAGAGTCAAAAATGTCCTTTCAACTGACGCTGCAAACACAGGAATGGTGACCAATATTACAAGAAGAATCTAAATATTTATAGAAGAATGTATATTTGGAAATATAGTTTTTTCGCAATTTAAAACAGCTGTCACTGTGTGTCTTGAAAAATTTTCGGATTTCATCCACTTCATCTTCCATACGTTCCACTCACTTTCCAAAATCGAAGCATTTGAATTTACTAAATCATCAGAATAGAACTAAATCGCTGGTTACAAATCAAAGAATTTGGATTTGAAACCATTTGAGAACAACAAAGTTAAAATTGGTATTAAAAGATACGTACTAGGAGAGCAGGTTAGGTGTTAGCTTTTCATGCACAACCTACTCTTTTGGTCATAATATTGTCGTGTATAATTTTGAACGAAACAAAAAATGCAAAGCTAAATTCTACAATGGTTTGTGTTGACAAAAAATAAAACTACAAATATTTTCCTGGAGGTATTAAATGGATCAATCTGATTTCCTTGTCGTAAGTGATTTGTGTTCACATAAACCATTTTTAACATTAATTATATACTTCATCTATGACACTACGTATATGTTAATGCGAGGAAATGCGTTTCTGCAGAAGTTTTATTTTTTATTAAATATTCCCAGTGGCGCACCCATAATATTCCCAAGGGGGACAGTGGTGCAAGGAATTTTTGGTGGAAATAAAGGGCCAGTCTCCATATCAATTACGGTTGTCTTTTTGTGTACTTTTATCATTATTGAATTACTAATAATTCTACAATGCAAGATACTTAAATAATTAAAAGTAGTAGATTATGTTTATACAATTTTACAATGGCCAGCACTCTTGTCTTATCTCCATCAGTGAGGTTAGATTTCTTGACATAATTACAAATATCTGCAGTCAGAATTTCTATTTCAACCGTGTTTGATATTGTGTTTTGGTCTACCTTTACCTCCTGGAAAGCGTTTGAAGACAGTCCCAGACCACTGCTGCTGCTGTTGCTTGCCTTAACAGTAGTCTCATCAATGTCACCAGAGTTCAGGGAAATGTTGGGAACATCACTAATTTTATCCTACATTTTTAATAAAATAATTTACCAGTGTCTGTTGGCGTAATAATTTTTCATTTTGTTAACCCAAGGAAGGGGCCCAGACCCTCTTGGCCCCCTATGTGGGTGCGCCACACTTCGGAAACCTTTCTCCTTATACCGACATGTCCATGCTTCAGAGTGGTTCGCGCCAAAGTGGTACGATGGCGATGAATAAATAAAATTATATTTTTTTGAATAAATTATAAGGCAGTTCAGCTCTGCAAAACTTATGACATGCCGCCACTGCACAAAATCCATTTTTAGACTGTTTAAAAATGTACACACAAGCTCCCTTAAGAAACTACATAATTTGTACAATAACTAAAGAAGTAATCTGTAATTTTAAGAACATGTTATTATATACCATCTGGGTATAATCTGAAAAAAAAATTGCCCGACATTTCCCTAATATCCTTAAAATACCCTCATAAAACTTCCCTGGTTTTCTGCTGTCGCTGTACATATATAAACACATATTTGAGAAAGAAACACACACACACACACACACACTCTCTCTCTTACTGACTCACTCACTTCGAAAGGAAATGCAGCATTCGCAATGGGCATAGTATTATATGGGTACGTGGGGCCTGAGCTTCCCCCACCACAATAAATGTAATAAGGGTTTGAGATCCCCAATAATTTACCAATGTTTAAAAAATACAATTCTAGTTTAAGAAATTTTTTGGCATATTTTCATAAAGGTTTTTGAATAATATTATCTGAAAGAAAAGTTAGCAGACCTGACTTCGGACAAGAGAAATTTCTGATAAATCGAAAATTTAAATTTCCATATAAAAATGCAAAAGAATTACAATATTTATTCGAAATACGTTTATATGTAATTGCATAGTACTAAATTACAACAGTGATAGTGAAAAAAGTGACAAAATATACTCATGTGTACAATAAGATCATTTTTAAAATCTTCATTATGCTTTGGTTTCTTCGCAAAAAATTAAAAAAAGTGCTCCTTTTCTTTTGTTTTCTTCCATCGCAAAAA
>QLNU02015360.1:33386319-33396712 GCA_006491805.2 Dysdera silvatica
AAAGCAGTGCCAGGTACACAAAATATTCAAGCGAGAAATTAGTAAAAAATTGTCTTCTGTATGTTGTTGTCTGTACTACGATCCAATACTCTTTACGTTTGATAAAGGTTTTTAAATTGTGCTTTTATGTCTCTTGCCTTAAAAACATATAACTAATGCAAATAAATGGTTCTATAGTGCATAATTGTTTATTCCCCTAATGGTTGGCCGTATGAAATGGGGTTGGGTGAGGGGGAAAGCGGAAAAATCTAGCAATTATTTAAGGTGCTGTAAAACTTAAATTCTAGTAAAACTTCAAAGGGAATGCGGACAGCAAAAGATTGGAAATCACTGCACTAGTTTATATTTTTTTCATAAACATTATGTAGGCAAACATTCTCATTCTGTTCAGTTTTTAGATTCAACAATTATTAATGATTTATTACTAATTATGTATATTATTAATGATTTATTATTCGGGTATATTATTAATGATTTTATTATTAATTATGCATGTATTAATGATTTATTATCAATTATGCATATAATTAATGATTTATTATTAATTATGTATATCATTAATGATTTATTATTAATCATGTATATTATCAATCAATTTACTATTAATCATGTGTATTATCAATTGATTTATTATTAATCATGTATATTATTAATTAATTTATTATTAAACATGTATATTATGAATTAATTTATCATTAATTATTTAACATTTACTACCCTTTTACTTCTATCACTCAGTAGGATAAAGCGTTTTTGTTAATGGGTTTAATGGCGATACACTGCACTAATCAAATAGAAGCAAAACTTATACAATCTGTAATAGTAAATTTAATTTATAAAAACGTTAAAAAGAGTTTTTTAACGTTCTTATAAATTAACTACGACAATAAAGATCGCCTAATTTTTGCTTCTATATGTGTTTTTTTTATTGCAAAATTAGAAAATAAATTTCATATTTGCAAATGTGCGAACAAATTTCAGTCTTTATAAGAAATGAATTAATTTTACGAAGATTAAGGTTTTGAAATTTTCACGAATAAACTAATTAATACTTTATATATGTGATCAAACGGTTGTTCTTGACCGCTTATAAATTTTGTGACAGTAAACATCGAAAAAGATGACGTAAAATTGCCGAGATATTATTCACATATTTTATTTAGAATTTTAAATAAGGTTTATTGAAGAACAATTTAAATCTAATGAATTTTAATGAAAGAAAAAAGGAAAGGAAAAGTAGAGGGGGAATAAAGGCAGTACATTCGTTTTTAATGACAAAAGAAACTAACAAGTGATTGCTAACAAGTGATTTGAATTTTAGGTTTGTGCATCATTCGAATAGTAAGACTTTTTCAGGGACCTATGAATCATGCTCTGTGTATAATTTTTGCTAATCTGTCTAAGGTTATAATCTGACTTTATTGGAAGCAAAAAGTGGCAAACACAGGATATCGGCACTTACTTCAACATCCCCTTTGTCTTCGCTCATTATATCGAACTAAATAAATACTTCATTATAATATCGTAATATGCCACTTTGCATGGCGACAGGTGACATGAAGCCGGATGCAGAGGTAATGGAATTAATTGGATTGTGCAACAGTGTCAGCGCAGATATGGAAATTTGGGAAATTACAGTGAGTTTGAATATGATTACAGTAATCGACTTAACGATATGTGTGTCAAGCGAGAGTTCAATGATGTGTACAACTGAGATTGTATAAGAAATAATTTCAGTATTTTTTTGATAAACATATCAAATCAAATTTTATTTTTTAAATGTCAACGCATTTACATAGATTGGATGGACTACATTGGATGGATTCACCCATAGAGGATCCCAAGTAAATATCTAGGTACAGCTTGCTCAGGACACTGACTGCAACTATTTATCACACCCGTCCTAGCTTTCAAATTCCCCAATCTTTTCCCATTAATAATTATTTTTTAGAGATTTTTGACTTTTTGATTTTTCCTTTGATTTTTGATTTTTTCTTTGATTTTTTCCTTTTTCTTTGATTTTTGATTTTGACACTTCAAAATTTCTTCTATTTGCCACCCAACCCTGTCTCTACTATTCTTTCTTCTCTTTAAATTATTTCAAGTATGAATGTTCTCTTGATTACATTTTTAAATGTTTCATAGCTCCAAATCTGTTTCCTGTTATTTGATGGTAATTTTCATAGATTTGATCTTCTGTATTTTATGCGTTTCTACGTCCTTTCTTTGTTTTGATTTTTGCTGTGTGGAGATCACCTCCCTCCCTCTCTCCTCAATCAACACTCCTCGGCTTTTCTATATATCTGTAATTTATCTTTATGATGTTCCTAAGTATTGCCTATTAGTTCTTTCAAATATTTCGTTTAGCATATAGTATTCATTTAGCTTGCATGTTGGTAAAATACTTGTGACACAAATTCCCAGTTAGCGCAGATAGGATACATACATTGCCAATGCTGACAATAATACAGTTGGTCACACTCCGTATTGGGAATAATTCATATCAATTTCATAAGAAAATGCTGTATATTCAATAGTACCGACGACCATGTTTTAAAGCGTTGAACTATTAGTTATGGGTAATCAGTTTATGCCATACACTTGCGAAGCACGTATCTCGCCATGTCCAATACTTTGTGCCTTTCGTTTGCAAACTGTTCAATTCCTATGTGCAAATAAACCACAAGTTTTTGCAAATAATTTAAACTCATGTTGCTTTCCAAACTTTTGGATTAGATTCACACTACCCGAAAGACATCGTTTACTGCGTTCATCTATTAATCCTTTCCTGTCGAATTCGTTTATTTGTAGCAACATGCACAAAGCTTTACATCTATTTTCCCCGTAATGATGCAACAGAACCAAGCTTTTAGACTTTGCAATCATTTTGTGCAATGCGCGTTTTAGAATGCCTGTACTATATATCTTCCTATTCTCCACAAGTTGGCTTTTATACGATCTTATGCATCGACCACATATTCAGCAGAAATTATATAAATTAGGAGCACATAAAATTTTATAATCCAAAATGTCACTTGTTTGTCACCATTCAAAGACATTAAAAATTTGAATTTGGATAACTAAACAGTTTGGACAATTGGGGTCCGAATAATTAGCATTCAGTTATAATTATTACGTGCTAAGGAGAAGCAAAAAGGTAGATAAGAAATTAAATAGCCACAAGTAGATTTTTTATCTGCACAGTGTTCTAAATACAAAGTGCGAGTGTATGTGGTATTTTATGCTCAATTCTTCTAAAATGTTCTATGTAGATACTTTCACAGTGATAATTTTTATTTTTTTTTTAAATCGGGGATTATGCACCACATTTTGGGTTTGGAATGCTATATATAAACTTATTTTATCAGTATATTTTCAAATAGCCTTGTATTAATATATGCTGATTAAAGTCTACCTTGCATGAGCATATGTAAAATTTGCTACAAATAGTGTTCAGATTAAAGTTTGTATCTATTTTATCAAATAATAGCTGTACAATATAATCTCTATGAAGATACGTCCAAACTATATTTAATAGCTGTAAAAATGTTATAAATACTTGAAAGAAATAAAATATTGACCCAAAGATACGAGTGTTATTGTAAAGTAATTGTTTTTTCAGAGACATAAAATGCTTTTAATTGAGTTGATTTAAACTTAGCTGTTTTCTATATCTACGAATAGTAAAACAGTAGGTGAAGCAGCAAATAAAACCGGTCATTCAAGTTTTCAGATGCGTTAGAACTAGTCCTTCATCTGAAGTAATGTACGTATTTTATTATAATTTAAGTTACACTAATAACCTCTAAAAAGAGACGTACTATCTTTACGCACAAATTTATTTGCTTTTCCAGCAAAAGCAGGAAGATTTATGGCGAAATATCTTTACTTTTCAAGTGTCCTCCTAATAACTTTAAAATTCAAAAAAATTCAAAATGAAAATTAATTTTTATTAAGGATGAGTTTGTTTTTCTCGTGATAGATAAGCTGCGATAAAAATAACCTCCAGCAAAAGGAAGTTTGCAATTCTGAGCGGAACAGACAGAAAACGAGTCGTGAATAGATGTGTCCAAAATTGGTTGTCTATTTCTGACATCTAGTACGATAAAGCAATACATGTATAATATAGAAACTCGCGTGTTTTTTATATTTATTAGAATACGTTAACCTGTAACTGGGTAGACGAACATTTTCGTCATACCGGATAAAGACTACCAAAATGCAAATGACGACATTTTTCGTCATTAAAATTAACCGTATTATGTTGAACGCATTACGTTTTATGTAGTTCTTATATATTTAATCCTAGCGTGATGGTGTGATGACATTACTTATCACTGTGAAAAAAAGTCCCCAGTGTGAAACGAGTTTCACAAAATTTTATTCCCCGGTTAACAGGTTAATAACAGAAGTAAGTTTTGTTTGCTTAAGTAGGTAACAAGGGCGAATTTTTGGTACACATGTAGCACATTATATGAATACGCTTCAATAATTACTATATACAGGGTGTATACAAAATGGCGGAAAAAGTTCACTACACGATTCCTTGTGAAAAAAGGAATAAAAATTGTCCAGTACAATTTTTGCTTAAAATCAATATTTAATAAGATAATTAAGGCCAAAGATGAACGAATCACGCTCCAGACACGCCCATCATTAGAAAAGCAAACCAAAGAAATTCTTGGAGAGGCACGGCTAAGCACAAATGATCTTATTCGTTAACTTCAAACCTGAAAATTTCGTTGCGTGTCCAAATACGTCATTGGAATTCCGAAGTATGGCTACCTAGTGAAGGTTTCTTCATCGACAAGTCGTAGAAAAAAAAACAAAAACCAACGGAATACCAATCTTTTTCTAAATCTGGTAACTTCATAAAAAATGTATCCTTTGGCATAGGGAGCATTCAAGTATTATGTAAGTACTTTTTTGGGGAGGAGATGGCTTTTGTGCTTATTTTCTCCTATGTTAACCAATGTTAACAACGTTAATTTTTTTCTTACCTGGTGGGGGGGGGGGAGTGTAGAAAATGGCCAAATATTGCTTACTTAATACCTGAACATCATATAGCCGCTGTCATGGGGGAATGCAGAGTTAATTTCTTTATGGAAAGTGAGCAGAAGTACGGCAATAAGGAAGGGGAATAGCCATTTTGAAGCCATCTACACCCTCCCCAGCATTCAATCCCGCTGTTTTTGTATTCGTATGTCATATGAGACATACAGTGGCGTATTGATAACCTCCACAGTAGGGAAAGTCCGCGAGGAAAAGCCCCAGTTCGTCGTTGTTCATTTTCCACAAAACTTATAGTAAGTACTTTGAGAAAAAAAAAAATATCTATTATTTTACAATTAATAAGGCAAAAAATTAATCGTATGAAATTTTCTTTAAAAAATGAAATAGCGATCATCAGTTTCCAAATGGAAGGAAATAGCCTATGGCAAACTCAGAAGCAGCATGAACCTACTTCAAAAGTGTGTGTGTGTGGGTGGGGGAGGTGATTAACAACTCGTACCGCCAATGAATTTCAGGACGTATGTTAGTAATAAATTATGCGTATTTGTTTTATCAATAGCAAAAGCATGGATAGAAATTTTTCACATATTGAAAAAGATTTTCCAATATAAATAACTGCATTTGTGTTTGGTCTGAAAAAAATAACTGTTTTTTGCATCTCGCAATGCTAAACCATTAACTGCGTAGTAGAATACTTCCCACACAAAAAATAGAGTTCCATTGGGTTTTGCTTAACGTGATGCATTCTTTATTAAAGTTCAGGCGAACATCTAAGTCATGATCATAACTTTGCTGAGCCGCAGCCGAAATTAATAATTTTCAGAAATTTCAACACTTGGCGACTAGATTTTTAGTTAGTAGAGAATTATAATACACTCTATAACAAAAAAACCTACGCATCCAAAAGGAATTGTCGATTGTAATGAAATTTTGTATGAAAAGATAGTTTGACCGAACATGCAAATGATTAAAATTTGGTGTCCAATGAATGAATAGCGGGAACTCCAGCGCATCGGAACTGCGCATTCAGCAGGTGTATATAAGGAGCGATTCTCAATATGTGGTCAAAATTTCTGTTGCATTTTGACTGCGGATATCTTACGTCGACTGTAACAATGCCTCGCCGAAAGATTCGTGCTCATTACGAGCATATGTCAGAGTTTGAAAGAGGTCGTACTATCGGATTGAAAAAGGCTGGTTGGACGAATCGAAGAATCGCTGGACATGTGGGTCGAAGAGATGCGGCGATTGGACGGTGCTGGCAAGAGTGGATCAACAACGGCAGATGTCAGCATCGGGACGGCAGCGGTCGACCTAGGGCCACAACAAGGCGGGAAGACAGAGCGATTGTCAGAGCAGATGTCACAGCACCGGATTTGTCATTATCAACTATCCAACGTGTGGCCCGCACATATATGTCCAACTTGACCCTCTGCAGACGACTGATGAGGTGAGCAGATTATGATAAATAGTAACAAGGTTGTTTAATTTTAATTATGAAATAACTCTGTTTATAGCACTTCTCAATATGCTTATCAGCGCCTAATAACGCCTTCAGTTTCTTTGCAAAATAAATGATTGTCAAATGGCTGTGAAATCAGTATAGGGATGCAAAACACAAAAAAGAGAGAACTAATTTAGACAAACGTAACAAATTTAATTAGGACTAACTACTACTCTAAAAATTCAATGAAATTTTATAAATGGCGAAAGTTTCCACATGGAAAGAATATCAATGTCTAGCTATACTCGCTTTTTACCATGTTATGATTTGTTAATACCAATTGTTAACAAGTCAATGCCTCAGCAACAATATCTGTCTAAATTGCAATATGACAATACAATAAATTACACCAATACTGAGAACGTATGCCAGATATTAAATTAAAACAATGCAAGAAATACTGCCTGAGTAAGCATGAACAAATAGGAGATTAAAACAAATTACATAATCTAATTTTAAAATTAAATCTAGATAATGGTGCATCTCTTTACGAATTAGAACAAACGGATATTGACTCGCGTGCTAACGTTATGTTGGGATGCTGTCGGTCTCTTGACTGTAGTTCAAGTGCGGCCGCACTACTTCTGTGGCTCGTCGTGCACTTCAAAATCCAATTGCCGATGAGAAGGAGTAAACGGGACTGTCGGGATGCTGCTGCGCCACTTCTGTCGGACTCGTCGTATTTAGGTAAAACCTCAGGCTTTGGTGATGCGAAGGCAATGATGGACAGCCGGGATGCTGCTGCGTCACTTCTGTCGGACTCGTCGTATTTAGGTAAAACCTCAGGCTTTGGTGATGCGAAGGCAATGATGGACAGCCGGGATGCTGCTGCGTCAGTGCATCAAAGTAAACGTTGTCGATGTAAGCGTTTAATAACGAAGGCTATAGCTGTCCGTTTGTAGGACTGACCGATTGAAATGTGGTAGATAATTATCGTCAGCCAGAATTTTTCTACTTTGCAGTAGCGATGAATATAAACTCTACTCAGCTGTGGCGTTCGATTGTAAACACGTGTGTGAATTCGAGATTTGTAACTTCTAAAATCTTTCGAAGTTGAGCCCCTGCAATACTTTCAAGTAGGAAGGTTGTGAGTCTTCCCACCTGCGACTTCCACTTGCCCTAAAGGCTTCGACCGAACTCTAAGTTCAACATCAAGTTGAGACGTCCTTCTTTCTTCGATGCACCCGCTCTTCTCTTCTTTTTTTTCTCTCTCCATCCCCAGGACAATCGCACTTCAATCAAATTACGTTAATGAATCAATTCACAGGTTTATTCCTTTTGCCAGTACATTGGCTATTGCGTAATATGCCAAACATCCTGCTGGCTTTTAAGAGGTTACTTTTCGCGGGGCGGTCTGTGGTTTTTGAGATAACTCCGCCCTTGAGTTTCTGATTCTAAAAATTAAAACTCCCTAATAAAATTTAACGTTTTATGAGATTTTTATTGCTTATTTTAGCTCGAGTCTGGCGCCTAAACCCATAAAACGTCGTCTGGCTTTATTTTTGTCTACCCATGCTTACTTTGTACAAATACACAGAATATATTTGGCAAACTAATATTTCCTGTAATAACACATTAATAGCAACCCAATATGATTAAAGAACTATGCATTTCAATATGGCCGACGAGCACGCATACGGAGAGAGCGGAATTTACGCTCGCGCCGACCGTTACGCCGCTTACCCCTCACGCCTTTACACCGTCAAGTCCGATTACTGTGGTGCCGGGCTCAATCAACTTGGAACTGCGCTGACTGGGGACGTATAGTCTTTAGTGACGACTCTCATTTCCATCTGTGTCCTGACGATAACCGCAGATGTGTCTGGAGACGTTCAGGGCAGCGTGGGAATCCTGCCTTTACTATAGTATGACACACATGTCCACAACAGGGCATTATGATCTGGGGTGCAATCTCTTTGATAGCCCGTCCCCTTTGGTGGTCATTTCTGGCACATTTACAGCGCAGCGGTACGTAGACGACATTCTACGATCGGTTGTGTTACCGTTCCCTTTGCGACAATCTGGACGCGTTTCAACAAGACAATGCCCGGCCGCACACGGCATATATTATATTTATAGTGTTGCTATAAATTGTCTTCAAGCTTGCCCAAGACTTCCTTGGCAAGCCAGATCTCCTGATCTCTCTCCCATAGAGCACATTTGGGACACAATGGGAAGGCGATTGCAACCATCCCGGAATGTTGACGATATGGCCCAACAGTTGGAGAAAATTTGGCAAGAAATTCCGCAGGACACCATCCGGGATCTTTATCAGTCTATGCCACGTCGTGTGACAACTTGCATCCAGGCCAGAGGTGGACCAACGCCTTATTGACTTCCTCCCTTTGTAACGGTCAAACTCTGCAATAAATCATTCAATTATTCTGAAATTTTAACCGTTTTTTTTATGAATATTCTTCACATCCACCAATTTTTATCGCAATCGGACAACTCCTTCTTGGTGCGTCGATTTGTTTGTTATAGAGTGTATTAAGAGTTGACTTTTCTTCTTCAAGAAATGAATGCCATGCTGATAGCAACACCTCGGGGTCTTACATGTAAAATCCTTTCTGATATTGAAGTGAGTTTTCGGAAATATTATAACAGAAGTCACTTTGTAAGAAAACCCAGCTTTTTGTGAAACTGCCATCAGAAAATTCAAATTTAAATAAATTTTCATGAACTCACTTAATTTCACACATGATATTATTTAAGCCCAGCCCAAGCATGGAATAATAAAAAGCAGATATATAATAATATCTAGATCAGCAGAAGCAATGTTAAGAGATATGATATTAATCCTGATCACATAGTGCCCTTCTAGATACTTCATACATATATTTATGAAAATTATAATTTGAGCATGAATTCTTTAATTCTAAGGCCAAAAGCCGAAACGAAACAGTTGCCGAAGCATGAAATCAAATTTAAAAAAGATTGATTAACACTATATCTGTAAAGAGAGGTGAAACAAGTCCTCGAGTCTTTTATATATCGGACATATGAAGCCTGCCGTCTAAAAAATGTAAACACAAAGCATAATAACATTGATATTTTTAACCAGAGCCAAATTTTTACATTCTTTGTGTTAAAATTTTTAAAACTATATTGTGTTATTTTTCACACAATTATTTTAAAAGTAATAAAATTTTAATTGTAAAGAACGATGTGGGAGAGGTTTGAATTGACTTTTCGGTTGTATTTAAATCTCTGACCATTTTAACTAGATTAATTTTTAAAGATGACGTTTATATGATTTGCTGTTTAAGTTAGTAATAATTAAGGCCCGGATTTTCATGCATAAAATTTAGCCCAAATAATATGCAAATATGCTCAAAATTATTACAAAATATGCACGAATATATGTAGAAATATGCAAGTGGATTGAAATCCAGTCCCTTCTCATAAGCGATGTTTCGAAATGTATAAAATAACAATTTATTGAAACAGTGCAAATGTTCTTGAAATTATTACATAATATGTACTGAAATGCATAAAAAATATCACTTTGTTACGTCCTTGAATATGATTATGCACAAAATTAATACAAAATACACACCAAAACACATGAAATACGTACGGAGACATGATTGAAAATATGGCATCATAAACGTAGGCATGGGCCCAAAGACGCCGGCAGGGTGAAATTGGGGGAGGGTCAAAGACCTTAAGAAATGGAAATTTTCAACCTCACCTTTTCGATTTCACCTTTTTTTTCAAAGAAAATCGAAATATGGAGGGGCAATGGTTCTCTCTTGCCTGTACTTGCCGGCGCCCATGGCTTGGGCTGGAAAATATTACACTTGGTTTTGACTTGGAAAGTATTATGCATATTGAGAAATATCGCCACAGAAATATGAAGACGCATAATTTTTT
>QLNU02015360.1:33396812-33407031 GCA_006491805.2 Dysdera silvatica
TTTTTAATTCCAACTTGAATGCCTCGGTATTTTCTTTTAATTTCTTTAAATCCACCCTCTTACTTACTTGTTTCCTAATGAGCTTCTGTCGTTCTAATTTAGTATTTAAGTGCACTTTACATCTCACCATTCGATGATCACTTCCAGTATTAAATCTGTTCAGTACACTGCAATCTTCAATAATTGATTTCTTGTTTGCCAGGATATAGTCAATTTCACTAGTTCCCCCATTTGGGTGTTTCCATGTCCATTTTCTTTGCGGTTTCTTCTTAAAAAATGAATTCATGATGCTAAGGTTTTCAGCTTCTGCAAATTCGATGAGTTGATCGCCACGTTCATTCCTTTCCCCATATCCGTATTTACCAACCGATGTCTCTCCTTGTTCCTGTTGTCCAATTCTTGCATTGAAATCCCCCATGATGAGCTTGATATGTTGTTTCCCTTTGGTGTGTAACTCTTTGATTTCTTCATAAAATTCTTCAACCTCTTCGTCGGTATGGCTTGATGTTGGTGCATATACCTGTACTATTTGAAGTTGGTATCGCTGGGTTAGTTGAACAACGAGCCTCGCTGCTCGATCTGATGTACTTTCAACTTCCAGAAGACAGTCTTTAATTCTTTTGTTGATTAAGAAGCCAACACCACTTGTTCTTCCAGTTTCCGTTCCTCTATAATAAAACAAATGTCCACTTTTAAGTTCCACCAACTCTTCACCTTTTCTTCTAACTTCACTGAGTCCTACAATGTCCCATTTGATCTTGTCAAGTTCTTCTTCCAATTCCTGAAGTTTTGCTTCAGAAGCAAGGGATCGTCCATTAAACGTAGCCAAGGTCAATAACAAACGGCAGCCTGGGCCATTCCAGTGATTCTTAGCACCCCCTGCTTTCATGCCACACTGACCGCTGCCTTGATCAGGAGCACTCCAGCACCTGGAGACTAGGGGCCATGGTTTCTGGTGTGTCAACATAATGGAGGAATTAGCCATAATTTCACCACGCTGGCTAGACGGGTTGGTGAATTAGCCCTCCCCTTCCGCCTTTCTATCCGTGCAGCAAATATTAATTTGCCACATAAATAGAAAGCTCAGCCTGCACCACTTGAAGGCGGGGTAGGACACTAGGTTACTGGCCTGGCCGGTTCCACACATCGTCACATACGTTCAGCGTGTGGGTCTCCTTCCAGTTAGATACCAGCAACCCTTTTGCAGGCCATATATATATATATATATATATATATATATATATACATTTAAAGTATTAAGTATTTAAGTAAATATATGCTATATACATTTTTGGCAACTTGGAACTGATTATAAGTTAAAAGTATGTATCAGTTTTAAAATGACACTTATGAAAAACATGCGATTTCGTAAATAGAATGACCTTTTCATTTTTAGAAAGCCATATCGCAAAATATGGGATTGAATGACCTTTTCGTACATTGAAGACTGAGTTATAGAGCTTCAAATCGGAAAATATGTGCCCGCCGTTTCTTTGTCATTCTCCCGGATTTGAAACTAATGATATTCAAAAATAAAGTTTATATATAGATAAAATTGAAATTTTGGCACACAAAATAGCTTGTTTGCTTCGTTTGAAAATTTATATACAATAATATCACGACGAGCTATTCAGATGAATAATATTTTGTTAGCAATCTCATTGACGGTGTAGCTGATATAAGACAAAACCTGGGCAGTTGTAATCAGGGGCGGTCTAGACCGCCTGCCATCCAGCCCCCCGGCCGTTGCGCTCTCATAGACGATAGGACTCTCACCCTACGATAATCCAAGGTATGCACCCTTTGAGAGGACCCAGTCCGCCCCTGGTTGTAATGTAGGCGTCTCATGCATTTTTATCTAATGAATATTTTGAAAAAAAATTTAATAAACGTCTTGCTCCTGAAAGACGATTAAGTTGTGTTCATAGTGGCTAGAACATGTGCTCGCAAGGGATATAATCAGCTGACAAACTTTGAGAGAGGATGGATAATTGGCCTTCACCAAGTGTTGGGGCATATGGCAACCAGGATAACACTACGATCTAATGCTGTGTCCAAGAGTGTCGAAGAGACGGCACCTACACCCATAAAGTCGGACTAAGGTACAGAGAGTGATTAGTCAAAATGATGATCGTCTCATTCGTCAATAAGTCCTAGCTACTCCTATAGTACAACCACTCTATCGTCTGTTGGATGAGAGGTGATACTTATCATCAGTCACCCATCACTCAGCAAACGATTTCCAATCGCATTGTGGAAGCAGCGTTGCATGCGCAGTGGCTCTTGCACTGCTTAACGCTGATCTCAAGTCATCGTCTGATGCGCTTGGATTGGTGCCGCTCCAGAATGATCGAGAAGGCAGGATGGTTTCAAGTCGTCTTGCATTACAAACCTCGCTTTTGCTTAGGCTCAGACAATGGACGGATTCTCATATGGAATCTATATGGCGAACAAGGAAAGTCAACTAAATATATCGAACTGCACATAGCTTGAACACAGAACGGATTGTTTGGGATATCGATAAGCTCTGACAGCTCGTTCTCTTCGGTTATCATTGCAGGAAATTAAAGTTCTCTTTGGTATATTGATAACCTAGGTTGCTCTAGGTTGGCATCTTGGAACCTGGATCACTCTTTTTGTAACTAGTGTGGATAACGCCTAATTTTATCATGATGACGTTTATCTACATACGGTAAGCATCTAGCGAGGATGTCTACGAAATATTAACATGCTACCATGACCTGACAGTTACTATTTAACCAGTATTCCTAAAAAATTTCGGGATAATCTCATATTTTCTTCTTGGTAATGCAATTTCAAATTTGCTCAGTGTGCATTTAAATATTTAATGCACGTGCTAAATTTTAAGTCATTCCTTCATGTTATAAATGCGAGATATATAGCTCAAAAGGTTTACATGGTGTCAGCAGTGTTTCTCAACTACCGAGATTCAGCATCAATTACATCTGACCGCGAAATGTTCTTCTGGAATTTATCGCTTTAGTTTCCTAAACATTTTCATGAATAAATATTTTATGGTGGGAATATTCTGAGAAGAAAAAAATATTCGTGAATGTGTAGAGCAACTCAGACCTAGAATGCCAAACTAACATCTGTGAAGCAAATAGTGACCAAACCGCGTATTTTTAAACATGGGAGTATTTATTAAAAAACTGGAAAGGTATTTAGAAGTGGATTTGTTTGTATAAGGCCCTCATCTTAAAAAAAAGAATTTGTTGGATTCTAGTCTCACAAAAGCTGAGAACCACTGATGTAAAACGCAAAATACTTGCTTATGAGCAGCTTTCAACTATAAGTTATGCAAATTTTGATAGGCAAACGCAGAGTATGTTTCTATAACAACTGTATGATAAAAGTATTCGCTAATACACATTGGAGGAATTTATTAAATTTATTGAACTTAGAATTGTTTTTGAAGAGAATATTAAAAGGCTTGGGCAGTCATTTACACGCCTATACTTGAATTTGTCAATATCATAAATATTGACTAGAATGTGAACTTAACAGCAGATTTGAAAGCCGCTTTCTTCAGTTTATATTTATAAAAATTAATTAAATTTAAAACAACATGTCATATTGTTGTTTTTAACCTTGTTTTACAAGATTCGTTTATTACTTCTAAATATTAAATTAACTTCCTCATATTATGAATTTTTTTATAGATAACGAACTAAATTGATCTGACATATGCAGCCGTTTGCTTTGATCTTTTTCAGGTCAATAAAACACCTGTTAATAAGAAGGCTAATGTCGAAGTAAGGCTGAGCCTCTCCTTTGATTGAGATTCCCCTCATATTCAACGAACAAGATTTATAATTAAAACATCATACACAGAAACGGATTTCCAATTCGGTGTACGAACTCTTGTTTTTGCGTATGCTTGATGATTTATGAATAAATTCTCTTGTATCTAGTTATTTTTATTTCCGTGCAATAACGAAATAATCGCTTAATTCTACTAATGGCAATTTACTCTAGTCCATCAATGTAAATTTAAATGACCATATTTTTAATCGCATTTCAAAAATTTTATAATGACAATTATGTATGCTATATGCTATGTATATTCCCGACTGTGCACGAGTCAGAAACTCCCGGCAATGAAGGTAAAAACACAACTTTAATTGTTAACTGAATTTAAAAGGTTGAAAAAGAATGGCTCAACTGGAAAACAACAATAATATATGATATATTTACTCGAAGCGATATAGAAGATAGAAGAAGGAAATAGTTTTAATTTTGATTTCACATATAAGAACAAGCGGACACAAAGTAAACATAAGCCTTGGACAATAATTCGTTTCTTTCCTAAAAATAACTTACAACAACGTTTTTAACATGTAATACGTAGCTGTAGAAATAATTGACCGAGGGAGTTCTGAATGTTCTTTTCACAGTTAAGTAATATTTATTTCATGTCAAAATTTTTCAGTTAATCCACTACGTCCCTTTCGTTCAGATTTACGGAATGTCTTTGAAATAACGTAAATACTTTTTTGAAAAGAACCTGACAAACTAAATAGGATATATTAATAAAGATTTTATTATGGAGTACAATTTATTTTAGATAGAGTTTGGAAGCAAAGTTTCCAAATCTTTTATTTCTAAAGCTATTTTTTCAGTCGACTTACGATATACAATTTGCCAAGGAAAGTTATTTTTAAAAATCTCTTTTTATGGATTTGTGTTTAAAATAGCTTCTTTCGGCGTAAAACATTTCAATCGACAGTTCAAGAAGTAAAGGATTATTATTTTCATCTAAACTTCAATTTCAGTTGCATCAACGTCACAAAAGTTTTTTTATGCACATTTGATATTTTCACCAATTTATTAGCATTTTTATTAATACAGCAACTGAATATGGAAGAGAAATCATTCTCTCAACTACCTCGTTTAGAAATAAAATTGTCCAATTTTGAAATGAAAATCAAGTTCCGTATAATAACATACAATAACAAATACAGTAGGACCTTCACATGTTTATCGAAGTTGGAGGTGCCATAAAAGATTTCAATATACTGTAATGATCCTCTGTAGAACGAAGATCATTTCATATTAAAGTAATAGAAAAACAGGTAAAAAACAATAAGATAAGGTGACAACGGATTTACAATTAAAACATATTTATTCTATATCTAGAACGTGGTTACCCGTATTTCCTAATTTAACCTTGATTCTCGCTTCTAAACCTTCTCCCCGACTTAATTCCTTCCTAGAAGTTACCCTACCTTAACATGGCATTACGTGCTGATTATATATTAGTATCCAGTTTTGCATAATAAATGACGGAAGACAAACAAAGGGACTTACGGCTTGCGAAGGTTTATGTCGTCCAGACTAGTCAGAAACATACCACCAGACCGTCGGCGTAGAGAGAATGATTGTAGAAGAAGGTTGACGTTCGTAGTCAGATACAGATCTCTTACAACGAATAAAAGTTTTAATTAAAATAATAATTATAGCATTAAAACTTATGTCGACGGATTATGAGAAGACAGCGGAGGCTTCGGTTCCACATCTGCGATCGGATCATCCTCATCCGTGAAAAAAACCTGCTAGCTTCCTTCTCACAAGACACTCGGAGGTCGACCGCTCGCGCTCAAAGTCCCAACTCCAACTCTAGCTCAACCAGAGTCAGCACCTCTCCCGGCTCTTGCAAGGTACCGACTCCCTCCTTGTCCTCAAGAATGTTCTGGAGAACGCTTTGTCTTCCCGACCATTTCCAGAACCATCTAATGGCCCTGTTTGCGTGATCGCTCGTTATGTATTCAGCTGCGAAATCCTCTCTCCTTTCTTATGGCCGGACGCAGATTTTCAGCATCCTTTGTGTCATGATCGTTCCGTTTCGAGGCAAAATCTTGGATGTGTATTCCCCACGGGTTACGTATGGCCGATACCGCCGTCTGCTTGTCACCGAGGTCAAATCTCTTCGTGGGAAGCCAAAATGGTACTTCGTCTTTGTCTACATATTTCCATCGAAAAATCTAGAAATGATAATGTTATGGAACCGTAGTTCGCGGTGATCATAACAATACACAATAAGAGTTTTTCTATGTTATGAATGGGAACCTTAAACCACTGGGCTGACTTAAACTTCAGTATATGGAAGTGGTACTGTATTTGTTTTTTCCAAATCAGGTTTCAGTGCTATGATTTTAATATGCATGACAATTATCTGAGAATTTAGACGAACACTGTTAATTTAAAGGACAAAAATTTATATTTTAAAATATTACACGGAATATTAATTGGCGTTAAAATGCATGTTATTGTGCAAGTATTGAAGATGATCAAAACATCATGAGTAATATTTTTAACTTTCATTTCTTATATTAATACTTTTATATAATTTATACAAATCTACTAGATGATTATGAATTTGTATTATGTTTGTTTGTATATTAGATAGCACGGCAAATTTCCTAACGTTAAACCAAATATTTTAAATTGCATTTGATGAAACTACACTTTGACTTGGAAACAAAAATTGTTTTGCATTGCTTGTTTAAAAATATTTTTCTCACAAACCAAAGAAACACTTTAACTTTGATAGACTATCTAACTTAAATTCGCAGCTTTATTTAATACAAAGACATATTTAAGTGTTTACAGAAATGTAGGAAATCCAGTCTGAAATAAACTACGTATTTAAAAAAAAAAACACAATTTTTATAAACATCCTGAAAATATTTGTAGATAGAACTGTGAGAGAAATTAAGTGATATTAAACTGAAACAAATAGTTTGTGTTGATTTTTCGGGAATGTTGAAATACTGACATTTATATTTATTTAATAATCTAGAATATGTTGTGCGAATACTGAGTTTAAGTACAAGATTACTTTCTGTAACGCAGCAAACTATACTGCTTAGACAGCAATAAACTCCCTTTTATTTCATGAGCCAAATTTCGACAGGAATGCGGAAAAAGGAAGCCGGAACGGCCGACGTTGGCGTTAATTATCGTAAAGGGACATTCTATTGATGGACGACCAAAGAAAAGGTGCGTTATCTTAAATGAGGTGAACTTGGAATATAAATATCAATTTCGCGAGTTAGTGTTAAAGTAAATGTACTTAAAAGTTACTTACAAAGAGATTTAAAAAATATAAATTGATAGAATTTTACTAAATTTTTATTTATTGTAATATCTTTTAAGTGAAAAATGTATATATAGTACGATTAGCTTTTGACACCCTACTTTTTATATAGTTCATGCTAGAAGAGTGGCAGCTGGTGCTCAAGTTGTAGTATTGCGAAAAAAACAGTTTTTAATTATAGTGAAAAAGAAATTGTGTTAATGTTTTTATTGTTATTATTTTATTAGAATATGTTCATTTAGCTTGAAACATGTCAAAAAAAATTTCGCAGTTAGCCCAATATTTCGATAAACGGTTTGTTACTCGAAATAGCATATCTGGTAGCCGCCTGTGTTGTAGCAGCACAGCAACAGCAAGCTGCTAAGGAGCTACATATATTGGATAGGAATGCTAGATACAATTATTGTATTTACCAGACAGCCAAGCTTGGTTGATTCACAAGCTTCGCAACCCGCGTTTTTCCCTCTCGTTAGTCGTATGCGCGAAAGTCCAAAACTATAGTTATTTGTGAGTTTCACATTCTTTTCATCACGAACATAATCTGCGATACGATTGCGTTTGAGATTACGTTTTACTAATCCGTTATTCTTTTATTATATAATTAAAAATGCTTAATTAATGTTGTTTTTAATTATAAATTAATAAGTATTTAAAAATTCAAAATGAATAAGGTTACCATTTCTCACTTTTTTGTTCTAATTCTCACAGATAACAAAGTCTTCCTATCCCCTCAATCTCGGAGCTCATTCACTCCCTGTCGGTTCGTTTTTTTTCCTATTAGTTATATTAATTTTTAAATAATTTGAAATTTTGGATTGTCGTAATTGTAATTACGCAATTTCTTGTTGATATGCTATGTTGTTTTTTAATAATGTTAATTTAGGGGCCGTACAAGTATTACATAAGCACTTTTGGGGGAGGGGAGTTTGAGATTTCCTCATTTTTCTAACAACGGGAAGGGCGAATCTGAACCATGCTTACGTAAGATAGAAACAATAACAAAACTAGCACATAATTACAAATTGACAACCGCTTTGACAGAACTGCAATAATTGTACACTTCGAGACGAAAGTTTGGCAATGTTTAAAAAATCAGACTGCGTGATTAAAAAAAGAAAATAGATATTTAAACAACCATACACAAAACAAAAAGAATACCTTTTTTATTAATTTGCAATGTTTTGGCTACATAATCTTTCTAGTTTCAAAAATGCATGAAATTTTAATGCAAATAAAAAAAGGAAATGTAAACACTACTCGAGACAAAAATATGGCAATTTTAAAAATCAAGACAAAAATATGACAATTGTCTTGCTAGTACTTGGTCTAACAACCCTTGGCTGCGGTAACTGCTTGGATTCTACGAGGCATGGACTTCACTAACTACTGACAATCATCACCTGTGATTGCACACCAAACATCATGAATTGTTTTCCTTAAATTATCCATTGCAGCTGATTTCACTTTAGCAATAGTCCTTTTCATTTTTTCCCAAATGTTTTTAATTGGATTAAGGTCAGGACTATTGCCTGGCCACTTGAGAACAGTGATATAATATTCCTGCAACCATGCCGGCTGTATGACAGGGTTCTTCATCCTGTTGGTAAGTGTATTTGCCACGTGGAAAATAATAATTTGCACTTAAAATGAGGTAATCTTCCAAAATTTCGACATAATTTGACTATTTACATTCCTATTAAGGAAACAAAGACATCCAACACCATAGGCACACATGGAACCATATACACTTGGAGGAAATTTGACCTGACTCTTGAAACATAAGATGAATGGAATTTCTCTTTTTTGCGACACACTACTTTTGTTTACCATCATTAAATAGACAAAATCTGCTTAAAAAATAACTAATCGTTAATTAAGAACATGGAACCTGGAGCACAGAAGATTGGAAACAGTTATTTTCAGAGACGAAAGCAGATTTTGTCTGTTTAATGATGGTAAACAAAAGTAGTGTGTCTCAAAAAAGAGAAATTCCATTCATCCTGTGTTTCGAGTCAGGTCAAATTTCCTGTAAGTGTGATGGTATATGGTTCCACGTGTGCCTATGGTGTTAGATGTCTTTGTTTCCTCAATAGGAATGCAAATAGTTAAATTATGTCGAAATTTTGGCAGATCACCTCATTCCAAGTGCAAATTATTATTTTCCACATGGCAAATACACTTACAAACAGGATGAAACACCCTGTCATATAGCCAAGAATACAACGGCATGGTTGCAGGAACACTATGTCATTGTTCTCAAATGGCCAGGTAATAGTCATGACCTTAATCCAATTGAAAACATTTGGGAAAAAATGAAAAGGGCCATTGCCAAAGTGAAATCACCTTCAATGGGTGATTTAATGAAAACAATTCATGATGTTTGGTGTGCAATCACAGATGATGATTATCATCAGTTAGTGGAGTCCATGCCTCGTAGAATCCAAGCAGTTATCACAGCCAAGGGTGGTTAGACCAAGTACTAGCAAAAAAATTTCCATATTTTTGTCTTGATATTTAAAATTTCCATATTTCGTCTTGATATTTAAAATTTCCATATTTTTGTCTTGATATTTAAAATTTCCATATTTTTGTCTTGATATTTAGAATTTCCATATTTTTGTCTCGAGTAGTGTGTACATTTCCTTTTTTATTAGCATTAAAATTTCATGCATTTTTGAAACTACAGAAAGGTTATGTAGCCAAAACATTGCAAATTAATAAAAAAATGTATTATTTTTATACAGTGTATTGCTGTCTAAATATCTAATTTGTTTTAATCACTCAGTGTGTTTTTTCAAAAATTGCCAAACTTTTGTCTCGAAGTGTATGTACGATACACTGCAAGTAGAAGATATAAAACACACGTATTCACAGTTAAATATTTTATTATTTAAATGAGTGGCTCTCAACAGTTTTTGGATTAGGACTCCCTTCAAGGCTCTCCGTGGCGTCCTTAACGTTTTTAAATTGTAATAAACGTATTACTTTTAATAAATATATTTTAAGAAATCCACTCTCATAATTTATTAAACAATATTTGCTTACAGCATAAGTTTTAATACGTTGTTGTAAGCTACGGTTTTGATGATGGTGACATAT
>QLNU02015360.1:33407131-33428002 GCA_006491805.2 Dysdera silvatica
TAATGAGATGTGGATTGCAATGGGATAAGGCTTCTGCCGGATTTGGAGGGATAGCGATCATTACGTAGATGAATCTGAATAATATTAGAGTGAAAGCCTTTGTGAATACGTTTGAACATGAGAAGGGCCATTCGGGACTGAGCAATTAGGGAAAAGGGTAATATGGCAAAAGAAGCCCATAGGTTGGTTCTATAATTCAATATTACAATAAAAATGTAAATAAGTATTATAATTTGCATCACACGTTGCATTCTTATTTCAAAGCTTATATGTACCAAAAAATTCGAAAACTGAAATCTTACATCAGCATGAAAGTGTGTGTGTGTGTAGAGAGGGACAAGCATTTTGCTTATTTTCTTACAAGGGGTATAATATCGTCGAAATGTACTTCACTTAATACTTTTGTGGGCCCATTATACCTGGATAGCATCCAACCCTCCCTAAAACACAAGAGAAAAAGAAAAAATAGTACTCGGGAGTTGTATTTCTAAGTGCAAAAATGTGAGGGCAACACCCTATTTCCGCACACATGAGCCGCTACTGTGCTAGAACTTATTCTTACAAGTAGGGAGAAAAGAAAACACGTGACTTCTCGGGCTGGATTCGAACTATTGACCTTTGGGTTGCCGTCGCATTGTCTTGGCCGCTGCGTTGGTGAGTAAAGCCGTCCGCGGCACCTTTCTCGTATATTCATGTTAACCAAAGGAAGAATTCCTTAAGAATTTCAGGAGGACGTGGAGGAAATATTCAACATACAGGGCGTCTCAGCACCAGGGCTACAAACTTCAAGGGGTCATAGTACTCATCAAGGTGAACGATAATATGTCATAGAATCTAAAGTCGCAAACCACCCACAGCGCCAGTTCTAAAATCGTCCAGCATGCACAAATATTTACAACCAGTGCATGAGAAGCGCAGCATGCGTTGTCCTAATCAGCTATGCACTTGATCAGCTGACCTGAGTAGTATCTGGCGCTCTTCACGCACTATTTGTAAATATTTGTGAATGCTGGACGGTTTTAGAACTGGTGCTGTGGGTGGTTTGCGACCCTAGGTTCTATGACAAATATCGTTCACCTTGATGAATACTACGAGCCCTTGAAGTGTGTAGCCCTGGTGCTAAGGCACCCTGTACACACACACAAATATATATATACTCTATAACCAAAAATTGACCCATCAAAAAGCGGTTCTTCAATTGCGAAAAAAATTTATATATATGAAGAACATACATAGAAAAAGAAATCATTAAAATTTCAGAACAATTGAATGATTTATTGCAGAGTTTGACCGTTACAAAGGGAGGAAGTCAATAAGGCGTTGGTCCACCTCTGGCCTGGATGCAAGCTGTCACCCGGCGTGGCATAGACTGATAAAGATCCCGGATGGTGTCCTGCGGAATTTCTTGCCAAATTGTCTCCAACTGTCGGGCTAAATCGTCAACATTCCGGGATGGTTGCAATCGCCTTCCCATAGCGTCCCAAATGTGCTCTATGGGAGAGAGATCAGGAGATCTAGCTTGCCAAGGAAGTGTTGGGCAAGCTTGAAGACAATTCATAGCAACACGTGCCGTGTGCGGCCGGACATTGTCTTGTTGAAACGTAAGTCCAGGGTGTCGCAAAAGGAACGGTAACACAACCGGTCGTAGAATGTCGTCTACGTACCGCTGTGCTGTAAGTGTGCCAGAAATGACCACCAAAGGGGTCCGGCTATCAAAGGAGATGGCACCCCAGGCCATAACGCCCTGTTGTGGGCATGTGTGGCGTGCGATAGTAAGGGCAGGATCCCCACGCTGCCCTGGACGTCTCCAGACACGTCTGCGGTTGTCGTCAGGACACAGTTGGAAACGGGACTCGTCACTAAAGACTATACGTCCCCAGTCAGCGCAGTTCCAAGTTGATCGAGCCCGGCACCACTGTAATCGGACTTGACGGTGTAAAGGCGTGAGAGGTAAGCGGCGTAACGGTCGGCGCGAGCGTAAATTCCGCTCTCTCAGTCATCTGCAGAGGGTCATGTTGGACACATGTGTGCGGGCCACACGTTGGATAGTTGATAACGACGAATCCGGTGCTGTGACAGCTGCTCTGACAATCGCTCTGTCTTCCCGTTCTGTTGTGGCCCTAGGTCGACCGCTGCCGTCCCGACGCTGACATCTGCCGTTGTTGACCCACTCTTGCCAGCACCGTCCAATCGCCGCATCGCTTCGACCCACATGTCCAGCGATTCTTCGATTCGTCCAACCAGCCTCTTTCAATCCGATAGCACGACCTCTTTCAAACTCTGACATATGCTCGTAATGAGCACGAATCTTTCGGCGAGGCATTGTTACAGTCGACGTAAGATATCCGCAGTCAAAATGCAACAGAAATTTTGACCACATATTGAGAATCGCTCCTTATATACGCTGACTGCAGCTGGCTGATGCGCTGAGTTTTGTCTATTCATTGGACACCAAATTTTAATCATTTGCATGTTCGGTCAAAATGTCTTTGCATACGAAATTTCAATAAAATTGATACCCTTTCTCGGTCTGTCGATTTAGAAGAAAGAGTACACGGACATATATATATATATATGATTAGTCGGAGTGGCACAGGAAGCAATCACCCATTACTACTTTTAATCCTATTCTAACTCAAAGGAGTTTGTTCTCCCGTTGATTGACGAATTATAGCGACTGAAGTTATAATTTCTTAAAGCTAACAAATAATACCATGATATATAATAATATGATAAATGTATTATTTTGGACATTAAACGAATATAATGGTCTTTATTGTAATCATGGATTTAATATAATGATGAACATATTATATAATAATGGATCTTATATGTGACAATGGGCTTTATAGAATAGTGAATTTTTGGAATAATTGAGTTTAGTGTAAACCAAAATATTTTCCGAACCATCATTTAAAATTTGCTAGCAAAAATTGATTTGGAAAACGACTAAAAATTAATTAATGTTTTGACGTTATTTAATAATTTATTTGTTTTCTTCTACTGTTGCAATCTTCATTTTGAATTCCTAATGGCCTTCTAATGAAAAAGTAATATGTTTTCCGAAAAGAGACAGATAATGTTGAAAGGAACGTAACTAGAAATGGGAATTGAAAAGCGCTGTCTTCAAAAGTCAAATAAAAATTTAAACTATTATCGATTTTTGCGTAACGTCAAAACAATTTTATATTTAATTCCTTAGTTTGCAAAGCGAGTCATATTTAATATTCAATTTTGATATTTTGTCTATAACTAATCGAATCCTTCTCTTCCCTTAGTAACTTCCGTAAATATTTCATACAATTTAGCTCAATTTACTGCTTTAAAATCATGCTTAATGCGTGTACTTAATGAAACTAAATAATACGTAGGCGCCTTAAATAACAGCCAGCGATGATTTCTTTTTAACACATTGGCCCTGTGTCATCATGAAGTTTATCATATCCAAATTTCAGCTCGGTTTAAGTTAGTATTAATTTCTTTGTGGACGGAAGTAACTTTATCCTAATCTTTCAGAGCTTAACTTCCAGTTAAAAGATTTGCTTATGCATATAACATGCTTTTAAATTTCAACCTCTGCCAAACATTTACGTGGCAGATATAAAAACATTGAAATGGGAAGTTCGCCAAAGTGCTAATAAAGAGCCATTTTAGTTTTGATGCATAAATAATTCGTTTATTGTCATTGCTACAACCCCTTAATTTTCAAGATGTTAGGATTCTACGGACTTAGTTTTACTCATTTGAAGCGATGGAAGTACTTTGCTTTTAGAATAGGAAAAAAACTCCATCCAAGTGTGTATAGGCTGAAATACTAAAAAAATACCTTGGAAAGATATAGCTTAATCCTCCACAGGACATGTGAGAGATGTTTGGAAATTTCCTCAGCAGACGTGTAAGTTCCCTACTGCTTGTGATATTTATAGTTAAATTTTTAAACATACACACTCTTTCTTCTCCTCCCTTATTTCCTCCATTTAGTGTGGCAAGGGAAAGATTTTTGTCCCACAGAGCAAAAAAAAAAAAATACTCCGAAGATCTGCAAGCATTTGGTGTAAAATTGATTTAATCAAAATAATATATTTTATGATGGATTGTGTGTAGTTTGGAATAATTGAAGACAAAAAATTCACTGTAAACCATTATGTGCTAAAATAAAGATTTTCAATGTTTAATTTTTTAATAGTTAAAATAAAACGATGTGAAACTGCAACAAACTCTTGCGGGTTTCCGATACCTAATAGATTAGTTTTGCATGTGAAAATATAACGGCGAAATGTACAACATTACGAAACCTCAACTAACAGCGTTAAATAGAAATCCGACAAACCTCAATTAAAACAGTTCTCAGCATTTTCATAATTTATTTAATACACGTAACACATAGCAATATTAAAGTATCTACTAATTATGCAACAGGCAAGATTGGTGGGAGATAAACAGAACTCGGGGGTTCCTTTCCTATTTTAATATTAATTTTATTTATCAAATCACCATATGTAAAAAGAGTCATGGCTCACTAGCAGTCGAAAATGGCGTTCATCTCTGTCGCCAAACTTCATCCTTTACTCTACGCTATTCAGATCAGACTCACCCTTTTTTTATCATAATTCCGTTTCAATATCTTTTTCAATGCCTTTCTTTCCTTTTCAAACTAGTCACCTATCCACCTCTCAACATTGTACAAAACCCCGGGGGGAGGGTCTTTATTTTCTTAGCACAACGGGCCAGCATATTTTGAAGGCGGATGTGTCCTCAAGGTATTTTCAATGCACGTACTCACTTTCTTGTCGTGATCTTGCTATCCTTTTTCTGAGTTATTAATTGAACACCAAAAACCGGCACCCCGTTATATATGTATGTCCATACTTGACGGACCCACGAATAAAAGGGAGTATTCTAGCTAAGAACTCTCCAGGCTCTAAATTTTACAAAGGCTTCTATGGGAACCTATCATCATTTATTGGCAACACTGTATAAGAAATTTCACTGACAAGTTCTCGTTTTCACGAACTCTTCCTTCTCCAAACTACAATTTTCATTTATCGAGCATCAATTACCCCAGAAAAGTTATTTAATATGGCCTATATAACTAAAAGTTTAAGCCATTTAATATAATTAAGTTAAGATCAAAAAAAAAAGTTGTTATTGTGCGATTTAGTAGTGCTGGATATCAAAGTGTGAAGTATCTAGCATGTTACGTATTTATATAATACTTTCAATTTTTATAGAGGAGGAATTTAAGTTGCTCAATTATTTAGAATTGGGGTATTAATTGGCTGGAAAAGCAGTTGCGCTGGAAATTTTCAAAAGAAGTTTAATAGTGATAAATAATAAAAAAAATAGCATGGTAAATGTACGCACCAAATAACAGTAAACTTACATCAACAAATTAAAGTATAATTATTAGCATGTAAGATGATTATATTAAAATAAGACGAAATAAGTATATACGTGCATATAAGTACATAAGTATACAAATATATAAATGTATAAGTGAATAAAAGGCTATTTTTAATATATATTTCACAAATAAAATAAACGCGTTGGGTATACTTTCCTGTAATTATAAGAGGAAGATTTTAAATTCTGGAAATGAACGAGATTGAAGAACAAAGAAAATGTAGGCAGAATTATTCTATCAGTGGTAATTTATTCTGCTTTCTTGAGTTCAGAAATTGAAAAAGTTATTTAGTTCATAATTTAATTCTCGCCCCGAAATTCGCAAGAAGTTAAAAGTTTCGTTAAATCGAAGAAGAAAAGAATCCCCAAAGGGGAAGATTTTAGATTCGGAGAGAATTTTTACTTCAGTGGAATTCTTTGACGATTTAAGGAATTTGGATTCTTCTGATTTCGTTGGAAACATTCATCTGTCAAAATCTTATATGTCAGGCATGAATTCATGATAAAGGGTTGTCAAAACCTTATTACCGGAAGTTGTGTTCTTATTTTCTGATGAGCTTAATCTTCGCATTTTATAATTAAAGTCAACCTTCAAACTTTAAAGTATTTACTAGTCTATTACTTAATTACAAAGAAATAAGTGAAGTGTCATTTATCACTGCTTTAAATGGCGTGATTTAATAATATATCCCTTTCTCGTTTATTTATTTTCACGTTTTATTATTAAATTTATTTAAAATAATTTAAATAATATACACAAACTGCAGAGCGTAAACGTTTTCAGCAATAATATGTTGATTCTTATACATAAATTGCTTTTTATATATATATATACATTTAAATGTTTTAGTTGTATATAAAATAAGAAAAGGAAAAAACTCGAAAAGGGTATTAGTACAGATTTTATACTTTTTTGAATTTAAATTATCGCTTTTCAAACATAAATTTTTAAAACAGGCATGTATATAATATATACCAAGTAATCTATTTAGCCGAAGAAGAGGAAAGTAAATAAATGCATACATTGTAGTACATCACGGAATTCGCACAAATTACAGCTGAAATTCACAAGTGTAAATATAGATAAATTGGAAAATCACATACAGACATGAGAGAAAAGAAAAACGCACGAGACTATCGAGACTCGCTCATGTAATTAATTTATATATATTTACACTTGTGAATTTCAGATGCGATTTATACGGGTTCCATGATGTAATGCAATGTATGCATTTGATTGACGTCCTCTTCTCTCTTAAGCAAAATAGATTACTTAGTATATATTTTACACTTTTGATTTCCTGTTTCAGAGCACTGTATCCAAGTCGTGATATATAAATGTTCCCCCTTATGTGTGTTTATATAAATCTAAATGAGAGAGAAGTTAAACTAAAAGCGTAGCTTATAGTTGGTAGAGCATCCATTCATCTAATAAGAAGGTCCTTTTTCTCGGGTCCTTTTCTCTCATATTCTTATGCGATTTTCTAATTTATAGATACATATATATATATATATATATAGCTAAGCTCTCAATAATCGCGAGAATTAAAATATAAAGAAAAAGTTTACGTGTTTCCACCGGATTAAATTAATGAAATTAACGTTTACATAAAAAGAAAGCTTTCTTGTTGTTTAGCAATATTTTATTTTCAGTATTAAGCAATTTTAATTCTATTTCGCCAAAACGATTGGATGATTCCGGGATTTTTAATGGAATATCCATTTGAAAGCTCTAAAATTGTTGTGAATAATATTCAGATGTTTTCAGCATGGGCCTTAATATAGATGCCAGGGGCCAAAAAAGGGCAAAATTAGGGGCATTTTCGAAGATTTCAAACGGCTGTATCTCGGTTAAAATTTAGAGCTAAAAATTAAGTTTTGATGCATTATATGCATCTTTCAAATATATCGAATACATGTTTCAGGATTTTTCGGATAAAACATTATTGAATCTAATTTTTCAATTCTGAACATCGCCTCTATTATTGATATCCATTAAAAGACTTATTAGCAATTCGGCGAAATCATTGGCGATATTTCCAGAAAGATGTTGAAAAACGGTTTGCTTTTATCATTATCTCACCTGTATCTGTAAGATCAGAGGGAGTTACATTTTGTGGGAAACGCAATAACTAATAATTGCATTTTTTCTGCATATTCTTGCAGTAAAATTTAACATGTATTATTTGATCAGAATAAAAAATTATCCGATTTTTTTTTATATTTTTGAGAAATCTGTTTTTGTTTTTGTAAGTAACAAATATTCACTTTCGCTAACGTTCTTTGCAACTAAAGTCATAATAATTGTCAAGACGTTATAATTTCCTACACAAGTTTTCTGTAACTTAATATCAATCTGAATAAAACGTATAAACGTAGTTCATATCGTTCAAACACACATATACATTACTCATATACAACATGCTCATCCTATAATATAACAACATAAAAAAAATGAAAATTATTTTTGGAGAACAATGCAATCCTTTTACTATTCCAAAAAAACCCCGAGCGATACATGATGAAGAAAGTAGTACACTCTAACGCAGTGACGCACCCACCGGGGGGGGGAAGAGGGATGGGGCCCAGAATCTAAGGGCCAGGGCTTGGGCTGACCAAACGGAAAAATTATTTTGATATTGCTCTTGAAAAAAAAAAAAAAAATGAACAGAATACAAACGCCTTCCTAATTAATAAGACAGTTCAAAAAGGTTATTGATGTTAACCCCCTTCCCCCCACACCTACACATCTTTGAACAAATTCTGTGTGCCACTGACCCCCCCATTCGGAAAATTCTGGGTGACCCACTGTTCTTACGCAAGGTAGTTTTTGGGGTATTACGAATGCAAGTTATTGAACGAAGATTTTACTCTTCGTATGAAAAGACATTAAATGATTATAAACAATAAATTCACGATATTTCCCATGAGCAGTAAGATCTTCGATCATTAATTTGTATCCTTAATGTGTGAATTTACATTTCAACCTCCTTTTATATGTTTCATGCATATTCAATAATACAAACGCAAACAGCCAGCTTTCTAGAAAGATCGCCATTGATTTCACCAAACTGCCAAGAAGTCTTTCGATAAATAGCAGTAATAGAGGCGATATCCAAAATTACAAAATAACATTTAATAATGTTTTATCCGAAAAATCCTGAAACAAGTATTCGATATATTTGAAAGATGCATACAATGCATCAAAACTTAATTTTTAGCTCTAAATTTTAACCGAGATACAGCCGTTTGAAATCTTTGAAAATGACCCTAATCTTGCCCTTCTTTGGCCCCTGACATCTATATTAAGGCCTATGCTGAAAAACGCTCCAATACATGCCTAACAATTTTTTGACAGCTTTCAAATGAGACCACTCCCATTAAAATCTGTGTCGTCCAGCTCGGGCCCTTCCATTGTCAGTGACTTTTATTAACTTCTAGGAAATTGAATTACTTTCGTAAACACTGGGAATACGTTTATTACTTATCGATCGTATTTATTTTCATTCTGGCTGAACAGTGAATAAGAGCACAAATAATGATTTTGCAATTATATTGTCTCTCGTAAGTTTCATAATACATAATTCCGTAGTTCACTTATATTAAATCGTTACCATTTCTCTCTTATGGACAGACTTGGAGTCTGAACAGGGAAATTAAGAACTGGAAAACAACCTGACAGAGTATGGAGAGGTATGCGAAGTGCTTAGAAGAAACAGGGGAGATATTAAAAAGGAAATACTTGGGTAAAATAGTAAATAAATGTTAAGGGCATTATATTGCTAAAGTAAAAAGAAAATAGCTCAAATGCCAAAAAGGATTAGTTAAACTGAACAGAAACGGATCAATAATGGATAATTGAAATTCTCAGCTGGATCTCCAAAGACTATAAATGACAAAGAAACCGTCCTCAGAAAACGTAAATAGAATAAGGAAACAGGATGAAATAACATTAGAATCATTTTCAAGAACAGAAGTGTATAAAGGGAACTTGAAGAGAAGTTTATCTATTAGTAGAGGAATAATCTCGCTCACTGCGATGATGTGAAAAATTAAAGTATTATGTGATTCTCGAAGTGAATTTGGAGAAACAATGACTGATTCATTAATTGGAGGTTAATTAACTTGCTTGAAATCCATTGCTTAATTTCATTGAATTCATTAATGTCGATATAATGATTGATTATAAGTTCTCAATTCAATTAATATTCTTTACTTTCTAATCAAGCATTATTAACGAACGATTTTCTTGTTGACTCAAATTGGAAGCTTTCGTGCTTTTCTTGAAGCAGAAGATTTTTAAGTCTTGAAATTATCTTTTCCGCTAAGTTTTAACTTCTTTATAATCTTTAAAGTTTTGATTGAAAATAATGTTGACTAAAAGTTTATAGAGGAGTTTAAGGTTGTATTAATTTCTTGGGAATAATTTGACTGCAAAAGAAAATTACACATAATTTGTCCCTCATCAGACATTTAGTAAGCCTTTTAAAATTCCAAAATATTTTCTGATTTGTATCAGCAGTAATTTATTTTTGAGCCCTAACAAAACTTTTTCTTCTTCTTCTTTTACATTGGATGAAAAGATTTCACATCCATTGACACTTACGTGCAATCGTCTAGGATAGATTTCTAGATCTTAGCAACAAGAATTTCACCCAGAACTGTGAAATTGTTTTTGCATAATAGATGTGTAGCGTTCACTTTTGGTGGAACGTCACGCATTCGAAGACTATATTCCAGGAATACTGAAAATTCTAAGTTTCTCCTGCAAATATCTAGAGCCTGGAAAGGGAATAAAATTCCCTTCTGCAGACTTGGGGTTGGCGTCTGAGCACCGAAGGCTCTAGCTTGGAGAAAACTTTTCTGAACAATTGGTGATTTTTCGAGAGTGCAATTCTATAACAGCCCAAACTCAAACAACCAAGATTTTTGGCCTCTAAAAAATACGTTTCCAAAGAGTTGTCATCAGATACTTGGAACTTTAAAATTAGCGGCGCAAGCTATTTCTATTTCGTATTTAATTTTCAGCCACAACCTTTGTTAATTTCTTAGTCTTAGAATTATGCATTAGTACATATACATAGTTTAACTATATAATCAGGATACCTTTGTTTGTACTCTATGGGACAATGATAAATATTACACTGGGCTATGATCGAACCCGGATTATTTGCAGGGTAGGTAAATGCTTTGACACTGCAACACTGTACGGCCATATTTCTAGATAATAATGCATGATAAGATACGTTACCAATTTAAAAAGATGAAAGTTTAAAAAAAGAAAGAAAAGATTAGTCCTTTTCTGAAATTTTTAATTCTTATATAAAAGCCTGCGCTTAAAAACTACAATTGACCTGAGGTTTATTAGAATGAAAAACTTTTAGAACGGTTATCACTAGGGCCTCGGATGTTGATGATATTTGCATTTTTTGGATTTTTTCTGTTTTTAGGGCATTTTATGCGATTTTTCCTTGTTTTAGGTAATGTTTTGCCAATTTTTTTCATAAAAATAAAATTTTCGTAAAAATTACAAATGAGTTGCAATAACCAAAAGTAGGATTTCTAGACGAAAAAAAGCTTCAATGGCTTTCATTATCAATCAACTACGTTTATCAATTGCAGCCCGTTTAACTTTGTCTTTAGCGCCATTGCTACCTTTTATTTCAACCCTGCGGTCAACTTCCCGACTGATTACTTCATATTAAGTATTTTTTATTGAATTTGGAGGTACTTGAAAAAGTTAATCGTTCAACCTTCTGTCAGCTACTTGAGAAATATTTTACTCTTTTGTGGCTAAACGGGGCGGAACATAACAACGTTTCACCCTTGTTAACTGATACTGCACCAAACACAGGAAAAGCTGGGAAAACAAATGTTTTTATCCAAAGCTAGTGCATGTCACTTGCCTTGACCATGATGTGACTTGACCTTATATAGGAAAGTCAGTTAAATAATCCGGATGGAGATGGACTTGTTTCTAATATTAAAAAGATTTTCTTGAAATCTCTTTACCAAAGCTCCTAGTTTAAATTTGCAACCAAATCTTTTGTTAATGAGTTAGTGAATGTGAGTAGATGTTCAATGAATGCATATTTGCTACAGAGAAAATTTTGATGCTGTAAAGGTGACATTAAATGAGTTTCATTCAGAAGACGCAGCATTTATTCAAATTGCGCGATGTCTGTTCTCTCAGGAAAAAATAGAAGGAAATTTGGCATACATAAGATCAAACTTCAGCATTTTACCTTCCATTATTAAGGGTTCAGAAGCACAGAATGGCTATCGTTGACCCAATTGTTACATCGATAAAGAAAGCGAAGTAGTAAAATAGGCCAAGGGGAAGACTGGACACCCCATTGTTGCAAAATTAAACTATGTTTTAGAAAGAAAAAAACTTTAGATTTCAGAAAAAAATTTCTGGTATTTTAACTGGAGTGGCAGAAATATCGGAAATTGATGAAGAATTTTCCACAAAAATGAATTTGTTTTCTTCAAATATGCTCCAATAACATATGTAAGTTTCATTCTGTGAGTCATTGTAATAACATATGTAAGTGTTGAGAAGAGCTTTTCAATGCATCAAAATTTGCTTTCGGAAAATAAAATAGACTTTTGACAATGTTAAAAAACCTATAAGTATTCAGGGCAATTTTGACGTTCTTACAAGTGATTATATTACGCATCATTAAAATTCATTTATAGCAGGTATTTACTTCCTTTTTTCTTTTCTTTTGACATATCATGGAGAAAGAATGAAAATTCTAGTCTATAAATTGTCTAAAGTTGAAATTATTTAATTTATAACGTGGAAAAATATTATGCAAATTGTTTTGGGGGAAGTTTTTGAAATCTTAAGGGTATGTTTTCGCCTTTTTAGGTCATTTTTCCATTTTTAAGGGCATTTCTACATCTTTTTAAGGGCATTATTTTAGGAATTTTTAGGACATCAAGATCTGGGTTCTAGCTACCACATATATAAAAACACCCATAATAATCATGCAAAATCATTCATCAAATGAAGAACCATTCAGCAATACAAATATTTACACCAAATATACAGAAATATTAATAAAGAGAAAAACAACGTGGAATGAATAATAAAATTGAATCAAGCACGGATACATATGATATATCAACGGATCTGAACTTTCACATAAAGTTTTATTAATAAAATAAAATCGTCTTAGCAATAATATTAGATTAATAGAATCATGATCAATAGAAAAAGAAACAACGATAGAATCACAATTTCGGTTATATTCGTAAAAGATGAACGATTTAGAGTTCGTATAATGTAGGAGAATACTACGGGAATAATAATAACACGTGGGAGTTTTGATATTTAACAAACACATAGATCCAGGCTAGAAATATAAGAATGCTGAAGAAAGATACATTACTTTGCGACTGAAATGTAAACAAGATTTACTGCAAGAAAAATGGGAGAATTTACTGAAAAAAACTCGAAAAAACAAATTGAAACTTTGATATAAATATTATTACCCTTCACAGGGATAACACAATTGCCAAATAATGGTCAACACACAAAACCACCGGGGCGAGATTTTTGTGAGTTTTGTCGTGGGGAATTTATTATAGTTAATGTTTTCGACACCCACGTCCCCGACCTAGTCTAGGTCGGGGACAATTTTCTTTTTCATGCACAAGCAGCCCTGGTTTGGACTCAGGCACCGTGGGTGTAGAAATTATTAACTATAACAAATTCCCCACGAAAAACTCGCAAAAACTCGCCCCGGTGGCTTTGTGTGTTGACCATTATTTGGCAATTGTGTTATCCCTGAGAAGGGTAATACTTTAAAATTTTACATGCGGAGAAACGGAGCGTCGTTCCTGCCATGATGGCCTAGCGGTTAAGGAAATCTAGGCTCAACGGAGGGACCCTGGTTCGATCCCAGGCAGGGAATGATGTCCCTTTTTCTCCTATACCTAAAATATCTAGTTTGAGTTCAAAAGTGGTTGTCGAAATTATTGACTATGAAACGCTGATTTTATCAATTTACTAAACGCTCGGTTAGGAAATAGGAATAGTCTTTCTTACAATTGCATATCGCTTTTGGGTTAGTAAATTGTTCAATATTAAATTCGAAACAAAAACTTCGATTTTGGGTTAGTAAAGTGTTCAGTATTAAATTCGAAACAAAAATTCGAAAATTCGAAACAAAATGATAGATAGGTACTTTTAAAATTATTCATTATTTCTTTAGCTAATGTGGTAAAAGTAGGTAAGCAATGTTTAAAATTCGGCAAAAGACATATGAAATAATTTTTTGTATATTTCAAGAACGCGTTAAAAGGAGTAAAAACCTAAAATAGGCAAAATATTTCTGTGAACATGTATTTATTATTTTATAAAAAAAAAAAAAAATTAATGGGAATTCAATCAGATAACTTTTTCACAATAGCCGATGATGTGGTTCGATAAGATGATTAAAGACTGGCAACGAAAAAAAAAAGATTTTTCTCATCAGGCGCAAAAATATCATTTAATCGAGTATTTAACCACCTAATTGAATGGGGAGTTTGAAATAACAGTTTGAAACCTAATTTTTTAATTGTAACTTAGTAATTTATTAAAATTAATTTTTTCTTAATTATGACTTAGGCGTCATTGAAAATGGCTTCAAAGTTTTGATTATGCAGATACTGTATATAACATGGGTTTGCACTTGTCACTTACTTATTGAATAATTTTGTTGTGAGAGCGTAGGAAGGGGGGCCGAATGAATACTAGGCCCTGGGCCCCCACTTTGGTTTGATCGGGCCCTGAATATGTCCACTAGTTAATATCGAGAGGAACAGTCGAGTGCAGCACCGACAGAAGCTACATGGGCTGAAATTAACTCAGTAAGGTTCTAGATGATTGTTATAGGTATGTGGAGCCATGCTGACTGTAGTAAATCCGATTGCTGCTGGAGAATACGTGGTGGTGAATTCATAGAGCAGACAAGCCAATTGAGGTGGTCCCAAGAGTGCCCCTTATAAGCATGAGTGAACCCCGAACATGACGCTTCCACCATCAACCTGTGTTTTTTGAAGAATGGTTGAAGGCTGTTTGTTCTCTAATGTTTCTTGCCCGACATTTCAATATTCATCCGTTTGATAAAGAAGAAAACGTGACTCAGCGAAGAAGACAACCCTTTGCCAATCAGCGGAGGTGCAATATCGACGCTGTGGTGCAAATTCAATCCTTTATTTTCGATGCTCCTTTATTCTCATAGCTGCAGTGGCCATCCTTCTGCTTCAGACCCCTGCACGCAGCAAGGTTTATAAACTGCCGTTTTAGACAAACGCTTGGAAGCCCCCTGTTTCATTTTGGCGGTGCGTTGCTTCACTGCAGCGTGTTGGTCGGACTCTCGTCTTTTGTAGTCGACCTTCACCTTTCGCATCAATGACACGTGGTGCTCCGTAGTTTCCAAGTCGTTTATTCGCAATGGTATCATTTGTCCAAGCACAAAACACTTTCACAACAGCAGCACGCGAACAGTTCACAACCTGCATTTTTTTCAGAACCGCTGCCTACTTTGGCCCGAAAGACGATAACGATCCCTTTTTTCCTCTCTGATAAATCGTTCTTTTCATTTATCACAGCTAGGAGTGACATGTTGGCAATAGCTACAGCTCAACTTATATACCAACCAAGTCAGCTCATGATACGTGCCCTATTTCACTGGCTACGATATTTTATTATTAATGTAGAAATATAAGGAGAAACTTGTTTATGTACATGATCGACATGTAAACTGATTTTCGGTTTGTGAATTTATTATTGATTTCCGACTTACTGTGAATAATCATGTTGCCCAAGTATAAGTCCACGATAGTACCATTTGCTTGTGAAGACCTTTGTATAATAAGCACAATCGCATAATAGCAAGTATAGTGTTAAGAGATTTACTTATTGCAAATCGACCATACGGTGGCGTAATGATAATGAATTTGTCTACCATGAGGAGAAAGCGGATTTCAATGCCCGCTGATTTCAAGCGCTTTCTATCCTTTTTCCTATCAATCACTTTTCCGAAATTTGATTTTCTAAACGCCGGAGGTTCGGAACATTCGAAAAACCGTCTTAGCACTGAATAAGTTCATTTAGTTGCCCTTGTGTCATAAATCATTAAAAAAATATAAATTGATTTCAGTGGACCTTATGGCTTGAATCAGAGTACGAGCAAACCACATTAAATTTCTCCAATGCTAAAAGTTTTCCAATGATTATATTTCATCATCTTATATTCGAAGGTAATAGCCTTTAAGTTTATTATTTCCTTTCTTGTCACTGCGTGGAGGAAATGGAATTGAAAGTGAAACAGACGCAGTAAAAAATCCAGACAAACGGATGTAGCACAAATTCAGAGAAAGAAATTGACGAGAAGTCTTTCGCTTCTTTTTGATCTTTTTTTCTAAAAATACATTTTTTTTATGATAAAACGTTTCTAAACGGAAAAATGAAGAGTTATTCGAGAAGAATTATTTCGAAATTGGTTCTAAAATTGGTTCATCTATTCACTGAAGGAAAATATTAGCTTAGTGTTCAGATAAATGGAGCCTTTTCGTTCGAGATATTCCTAATTTGGATCAAATGAATACTGGCTACAGTAAGTTTATCAAATCACTAAACAACGCTAGTTACTTGAATCTAATTAGTCATATTTCACTGCCTCCAGGTAAGGCATATTCTAAAGTGTCTTTAAAACAATTTTCACTAATGAAATTTTAAAGCAAAATGCACTTTACCCCTAATTCTTAAGAGTTAGTTGGATAGAAGTCGTACAGTTAAGGGAAATATGGAACTAAAAATTCGACATGTTGATATTTATTTCTGTAAGAGTATTATTGAGAGAAACGAGTTATATTTAAAACTATATTTAGCACGATATACATATAATTATTTTCATAAATATTTCATCATACCCATTAGTGCAACAATTCATAAGCCAATAATTTATAGCAACTACTACAAAAATTAATTACAATATGTATGCAGCACGTTCATAAGTACACGATAACATGTGATACTTCCATGGAAATTTTATATGATATATATTTCGGCATGAATTTTATTTTTATTGCAGAAAATATATAATAGCTTTTGTGTGGATTTGCATCTGGATTCTTCAAACTTCTACAGTCCAAGAGCCAATTTTGCTTATTCCGGTTACTCCATGGGCGGCATCATTGTAGAAGCAATATCAGTATTAAATAAAGGCGAATCCGTGCGCCCTCCTAAATCAGCCTTTTTTGCTTTTTCTTCAAAGATCTCTATATTAGTTTTGCGTGCCCACCCGAAAATATTTTCTGGATCCTCCTCTGGGACTGAATATATATATATATAAAAGTTTTCCTCGCCCATTCTTGGCGGAAACAGGCTTTGGGACGGGCAGAGCGCCATGTTCCCAAGCCTCTTTTTACATCACTTCTTAATGTGCCATGTCTAGAAACTTCCTGACAATGTGACACGTGTTTAGGATTGTGGCTTTTTGTATTTCAATGTAGGTGTTTGGGTCAATGTTGAGTATCTCAAATTCGTCGCAAGCGTTTTTGGTACTATCCCTGTTGCTGAGATGACTAACGGGATGATGAAGATCTTTCCATACCCCATATATCACGTACTTCATGTCTGAGATCTTGGTACTTGGTGATTTTCGTTGTGTAAGTTGTCTGTATGTTATTGGTGTTGGATACTGCTATGTCGATTAAGTACGTGATCTTATTCGATTTATCGACGAGGATTATGTCAGGACGGTTATGTGGGACTATCTTGTCTGTTATGATTGCTCTATCCCAGTAAAACTTGTGTGTTTCGTTCTCATGCACGGTCTCTGGCTCATATTTGTAGTACAGGCATTTTTCAGTCAGAAAGCCAGCATTCGCTGCCAATTTCTGGTGAACTATTTTCGCTACTTGATCGTGTCTATGTTTGTAGTCTGACTGCGCAAGGATCTTGCATCCTGCACCATCGATGTTGGATTGTCTCCGATGCCGCATGACAGTGTCTGCATTTGTCGCTTTCTATGTCTTTTCTCTGGATGAATTTCTGATTGTTCCTTTTTGCGATCACTTGGTCTTGGATGGCTAGCATGAATCCTTCTGTCTCTGGCTGGAGAGTGCCTTTGGCCAGCCAAGAATTTGACGCCTTTTTGTCAACGTGTGGTTGTTGCAGGTCATTGTAGTGCCTGCCATGTAATGGTTTTCCGGCCCAAGTACTTAGTTTCTGTTCATTGGCTGTTTTCAGGACACGCTCTTCGGTACTACACAGGTTTAGTGGCATTGTAATTTGCACCTGCTTGTATTGTAAACTGTATGGTGGTGATCAGGGGACTCTTCAACTGGAAGTATTGCCTCATGCTCTGGATCTGCTTGTCATGTAAAGTCTTTGAGGTGCGCTTGTCGCGTCTCCAGCTGCTTCCAAGTGAATGTTTTGCGGGGTTTGAACATATATATATATTTATGTTACGATTATATTTATATTCCACATATATGTATGTTCCATATATTTATATACCACATATATATTATATTTATATTTATTATGTTATATTTATTATGTTATATTTATTATATTTATTATATTTATATTTATTATGTTTATATTTATTATATTTATATTTTATTATATTTATGTTATTATATTTATATTTATTATATATTTATATTTATTATATTTATGGTATTATATTTATGTTATACACCATATATATATTCCATATATTTATGTTCCACATCCATAGGAGAAACTCAAGGAGACGCACTAAGCCCCCAGTGGTTCTGCTTGGCGTTAAACCCCTTGTCAAGGATGCTGAACACAAGTAAATACGGATACATGCTGAAGAAAGACAAGAGAAACCTACATAAAGTCTCCCACCTCATGTACGTAGATGACATCAAGCTATACGCGCCAACAATCACCCAACTCCGACAACTCATCAGTATAACAGAGACATTCTCCAAGGACATAGGAATGGAATTCGGCCTCGATAAGTGCAAAATACAGAAGAATAGCAAAGAAGATTTACCAGGCATCGAACTCGAAGACGGGAGACTACTGAAGACCTTGGACGAGGGCGAAACCTACAAATACCTAGGGATAATGCAAAAACGGCAGCAGGAGCACAAGAAAGTCAAAGTCCAGCTCACGCAAGCATTCCAAGAAAGACTTAGAAGCATTGTGAAGACGAAACTGAGCGGGAAGAACACCACGCAAGCAATTAACGCATATGCGGTACCAGTGCTCACCTACTCCTTCGGGATCATCAAATGGTCCAACACTGAACTAGAACAACTCCAGCGGAAAATGAGAACCATCCAGAGAAGAGCCGGACAACTACACCCTGCAACGGCAATTGAACGGCAAACACTACCCCGGGAAGAAGGAGGACGCGGACAAGCGGACCTCAAAGACTTACATGACAAGCAGATCCAGAGCATGAGGCAATACTTCCAGTTGAAGAGTCCCCGATCGCCACTCATCCAAGCCATAATACAAGCAGATGCAAATTACACGCCACTAAACCTGTGTAGTACCGAAGAGCGTGTCCTCGAAACAGCCAACGAACAGAAACTGAGAACTTGGGCCGGAAAACCATTACATGGCAGGCACTACAATGACCTGCAACAACCACACGTTGACAAAAAGGCATCAAATTCTTGGCTGGCCAAAGGCACTCTCCAGCCAGAGACAGAAGGATTCATGCTAGCCATCCAAGACCAAGTGATCGCAACAAGGAACAATCAGAAATTCATCCAGAGAAAAGACATAGAAAGCGACAAATGCAGACACTGTCATGCGGCATCGGAGACAATCCAACACGTGATGGCAGGATGCAAGATCCTTGCGCAGTCAGACTACAAACATAGACACGATCAAGTAGCGAAAATAGTCCACCAGAAATTGGCAGCGAATGCTGGCTTTCTGACAGAAAAATGCCCGTACTACAAATATGAGCCAGAGACCGTGCATGAGAACGAAACACACAAGCTTTACTGGGATAGAGCAATCATAACAGACAAGACAGTCCCACATAACCGTCCTGACATAACCCTCGTCGATAAATCGAATAAGACCACGTACTTAATCGACATAGCAGTACCCAACACCAATAACATACAGACAACCTACACAACGAAAATCACCAAGTACCAAGATCTCAGACATGAAGTACGAGATATATGGGGTATGGAAAAGATCCTCATCATCCCGTTAGTCATCTCAGCAACAGGGATAGTACCAAAAACGCTTGCGACGAATTTGGAGATACTCAACATTGACCCAAACACCTACATTGAAATACAAAAAGCCACAATCCTAAACACGTGTCACATTGTCAGGAAGTTTCTAGACATGGCACATTAAGAAGTGATGTAAAAAGAGGCTTGGGAACATGGCGCTCTGCCCGTCCCAAAGCCTGTTTCCGCCAAGAATGGGCGAGGAAAACTTTTATATATATATATATATATATGTACCTTACGTTTAGCTAATAAATAAGGGAAATGCGATATGCCCAATTTAATTTTACAAAACGTAATTTTGACGACTACGATATTTATTTAATTATACCCCAAAATTTTTTGAAACTCTCCTTATTATACGTGGAATATAAGAAGAATATCTTGTTCATCCAAGTTATGAAACATATTAGAGTTTAATTTAATGCATTTTAAATTTGCTCTGTTATTCATACAGAAAACTCCCTTTTCAATGTTAAACTGTCTCTTTTGTTCTCCTGTTTTTTTAATTCTTTTCTACTCTTTTAATTCTTTATCCCCATTACATTTAGATTTTCTTTTTATATGTTTAGTATTTTATGTGTTGTATACTACGCGTTTTATTTTGTGGACCTACAGTTTGATGCACTGCGTTATTTATAATATTACATATTATTCGTAGCATATATTGTCCCATACATTGTGTTTGCAATATTTCTTGGAATTTTCATTTCATTTATATTCACTAAAACATATGGACAAAAATTTAAAGATTTCTAGCAAGAGTTCCGCCTGAGTGATTGGATATCTTTTCTTCTTCTCAAACTATTAAGAGCTAAAAAAGATTCTAGTTTAAATTAAAATACGTGGAGAGTAAGAATTTATTTTCATTATAAATTCTTTCGCAACTTCCGTTCTTAAGCACTTCACTACCAGCCGTAAATTAGATATGTAAGCTCAATACCATATTTTTAAGATTTTTCCAAAAATTATATTTTTATTATATCGTTAGTATATTTATTTTTTAGACTTTGTTTTTACATTTATACGCAATATGTGAACCCATAAAAGTAATGAAGTCTAACTCATGAAGCCAGCATACAGGCACTAATACATATTTTTTTGCGCCATTTGAAAAAAAAATAATAATGCCGTCTTTACGGGGTACTTCCCCTATACATGGTCATGCATGCACGCGAAGTATAGCCCCTACGCGATACTTCACCTATATGCATATATATATGT
>QLNU02015360.1:33433843-33448139 GCA_006491805.2 Dysdera silvatica
ACTTCCAAATTCTAAATCGCCAATTTCCGACCTTCAAAACTGCTAAATTCCAAGTAGTCAAAATTTTAGTGTGTTTGAATTTGACGAGTTGTCAAACGAGAACAAACCAAAAAAATAGCGGGTTCAATATTTATTGAAACCTGCTAATAAATTTTTTTGAACAAATACGTAAAAGAATAAAAAAATATATTTTAACGGAATTTTTAGCTAGATTTGTATAATTCTTTGAATGACAATAAAAACATAAAATAATTTGAACAAATGGAAGTAATGCAGCAGTAAAATAGGATTTTGGATAGAAAGAGATTTTTATATTAATTTATAAAAATATATGGGGAGTTTAGTTTCAAAAACGGACAAATCCATTTTGTATTTTTTTCAACAGAGCCGAAAAATTTGAACTTACTGTTACTTGCACCAATAGCCTAGGCTCACTTTTGAATGAGATTTTCTTCATGTTCTGGCCGTTTTTGAAACTAAGGGGGCCCCGTATTTGAATTCAGCGTGAATAATCCTATAAGCATGCTTAAATAACACAATTTCGAAAAAATGGAGTTATCCGTCTTTGATACCAAACTCCTCATATATGTATCAGAGGAAATTATTCTGCAAACGTAATAAATTAAGCTAAATAATTTGATATTCCACTTATGGATTATGGAGATGAAATGCAACTGAAATATCCAGTCTTCGTAAGCGTTATATAAATAATGAAAAACAACGAACTAACAGGGAATTAACTAAAGGTATGGTTAAGATATAGCGTATTTGCATTACAAAGTGGATTGTACAGATAATTAACAAAAATAGGCAATAAAAAGTTACGGAATATAATCGAAATAGACATATCGAAATTACGCGAATAACCTTGGATAAGACAAATAAATAATGAAGTTAAAACATTACGATGCGAAACAAAAAAAAATATAGATGTTTTGAGTTACTTAATGAAGATATTAACACACGCATTTTGACAAGCAACGAGATGTAATTAAAATTGTTATTAGCAAGTGTGATAACGAACCCTTGCTGTTTCTGGGGCTTTCGTGAGCACATTGCATGACTGAAACAGAAAAGAAAGGCCATTTGCGTGGTTATTTCATTTGTCACGGGAAAGTTTAAATAAAGCGCTTAATATTCACAAAATATAAAAGTTCTTGTGTTCATCGTATCAATAATAACAAAGCTTTGAAATAAATAGAGACAACGGTATCTAAACTTTTGCAACTGTTTTTTCAACGATTTTTTTTTATATTCCTATAAAAAAGCGAGGTTTATAATGGGTAATGAAACGTAAATATATTTTTATACAATTGGAAAATATGGGTTATAGATTAATGAAAACTGCAAGTATATATTTGAATGTCTGTGTAATCTTACGTTTTTCCTATTTCCCACTGCAGTCGCTCAATCATGAGATTACATGTTAATCCTATGCAAACTTATCATATAATACAGTTTATTTATTCGTTCCCTTGATTATCATCCCTGCAGAAATCTTGTTGATTTGGCGCTGATCAACGTTTAACAGACATGCTATATTCTTGGCATATCTTGTCTTTCCGTTCGTTTTGTCTCTTAGGTGTAATATCTGTATGCTTTCTTGAGAATGTCTTCATCGATGCTATCTAACAATTTGATTAAGTACTTTCATGTATTTATTGAGTTATTTAAGCTTTTTGCAACGCTTCTTATATATTATGGTTAGCTTTATTTTATTCCGTACGTGAAGGCTGGTATAATATATTAAAAACATTTACTTTTTGATGCGCTAAGCCCGGGGTGTGATAATAAACCTTTATACAAGAGGAGAAGATGTAAAATGGAGATCTCCCTCCATAAAAATATGAATTTTAAAACCCGCCGTTTTAAATTAATAATTATATATTATTGTTTACTTCTAAGGCATGAACATCTGCCTAGAAATATAATGCACATCCACGTTACTATCTCATTTGGTACTCTTTGAAGCTTTTAAACTAAGGCAAGTGCATTTTTTGTAACATGTTCAGAATGGCTGTGCCATTGACTGTGAAATACTAAAATAAGAGAACAAAAGGTTTAACTGGTAGAAACTTGATAGTTATTAACTGCAAAACTGCGTTTCGCCACTTTATAGGGTTCGGACGGTTCGTTCGGCCTTGTAAACGTGGTTCTCTTTTATTCCTTTACAAAAGAAGCTTTCTTGTGGTAAATAAAATTATTCGCTTAAAAAAGGGAAAAAAGAACATATACTTCAAGAGAAAAAATACAACGTTTAGGCGTAGTTTTTAATGAAGAAACGACGTTTGGCGACGTACGTTTCGGAAGGGCGTTGGCCGCTCCTCGTCAGGAAGGCCAGCATTGCTGATGACGGACGGCCAACGTCCGTCTAAAACCGTCCTATATGTCATGACATAATATCGTAGTACCGCGACATTAAATCGCTCTACCTTTCCTTTAGCGTTTTTTTTTAATTTAAACAATGAGGATATTTCTCTCCATTGCGCAATGTCAGAGCACATTCAGTAATTAAGGAGATTTTTTTTTTATCACCATCCGAAACGTACGTCGCTAAACGTCGTTTTCATCAAAAATTTACAACGACTAAAACGTATATATTCTCTTCACGCCCTGTCCTTATAACCAGGCCCATAACCTTACGCCGTATAAAACAGCGTAGGGTTATGTCATCATACTAAGACATATGATAACTAAAAACACTTTGAGGACACTAAATTATGGGAACAAAATGTGTAATAGCTAGCAATCTGATGATATTAATTGTGAAACTGGCGTTTTGTCACTGAATTGGGTCCTAAGCTTGATACCGGATATGGGAACGTCGTCTTATCCCCCATAAAAAAAACGTGGTTTGGCCCTGCCAGATAAAACAACACACTGAAAAAAAGAGTAAATAAGTAAAGCGACACACTGAAAGAAGAGAAAGAAAGTTTTAATAGTTTGAGCATCATTAGCGAGCAAAGCCGGCTTTCTTCAATCAATAAGGTCTTCAATTAAATATCAGACTTGGGAACGTTGCTTTTTTTTTCTCGTAAAAAACGTAGTTACGCCCTGCCAAATGAAGTGACACACTGGAAAAGAGAATGGAACGTTTAACACCAGACACGTTGCTCGTTATTAATCAGAAAAGTGGTTTTCTTTACCCCATGTAGTCTTGTGTTCGATGCTAGACTTGGGAGTGTAGTCTTTTTGTTTGTTTGCAAAAAAGATTGCTAGAGAAAATGAAAACAATGGCACTAAAAATAGAACAAAACGAGTATTAATCGAGAAACGTTTGAGGAAAACTAAAGCAAGGAAAAAAAACGTTTAACAGGTAAAAGTTTGATGATGATTAACCGTAAAACTGTTTTTTCGCCAATACATAGGTTCCGAGTTCAATACCGGGCTAAGAAATGAAGTCTTTTTTTTTTTTTTTCTCTCAAAGAACGTAGTTTAGCCCGGAAAAATGAGTGCACATATTAAAAGGAGAGAAAGAAACGTTTAATAGCAGGTAGTTCGGTGGTCACTAACGAGAAACGTAGCTTTTCATCACTGTACACTGTATAGGTTTATGGATTTATAAGTATACATATATACTATATATACTGTATAGGTTTCTGTGTTCAATCCAAGTTCTTCAAGCGCATTCTTTACTCTTTTATTTAAAAAATTAGCGTTTTTGCGCCAAATGAAGGATCATACTCCCACGTTACTATCTCATTAGGCGTCCCTTGAAGCTTTTAAGTTGAGACAACTGCCAAATGGTTTGCCACAATTTCGGTAAATTCCTACGCTCAGGGTAAATTTAATTTACGAGTCCAGTTTGTTCATAACCTTCATTTCTACATTATCAGTTCAGTCCTTCATTCACCTTCCACTCACTGTTTCATTACTTTTTTCACTCATTTTGTAATTAATTTTAATTTTATCACTTTTCGCTCCTTCATTCTTTCGTTTTATGACTTTCACTCACTCATTCATTCATCACCCATCCATTCATTTTCAGGTAAAAATATAAACCACTTGCTGCCCTGTGTACTTATATTATATTTTATGAAATTTCACTTCGATAATTTTATATTTTTAAATTTTATTTCCGAATACAACATTTGAACTTCTAGATCCAAGCGTTCCCGGGCCTTCTTCCAACGAGTTTGAACGCATTCCAATAAGGAATTCCAGCAACAGTTACAGAAGACATGCCCTTAAGTTTTGGTGATAGTAAGCAATAAATCTTGATTTCGGATAACGGAAGAAAATTAAAAGCACAGCTAACCATGTTCAACGTTAACAATTCATCGTCTATGTGTATAAAACCAATTGGATTAAGTGTATAAACGTCAGGACAGGAAGTTAATGAAATGTGAATTACGAAGACACACGATATTTCTAGTTCTATTAAGTTTTCAAAACGTACACAACAACAAAGATGTTGCACCGAAACGGAACAAGACTCAACACAGAACTGAGCACTCACATCTAGCTACAGAAGACGATAATTTTAACACATGACGGACAGTCAAAACGTTTTCAGATGTAACAAGTGTATATATAATATATATTGGAATATTGCCCGTCTCAAGCTGAAAAATAAGGTCTTCACTTCACATAAAATAATTAAAGGAAAATATAACGAGAAATTTGTAATTATTGCAATGACATAAAAGAAATCGTGAGAGAAAAGACTACGCTTTTCTCTCTACGTGTTGCCTTTAGAGCTCGTAACAAACACACGTAGCGACAAGGTAGCACATAACGCTGATACATTAAAGTACTTACGAACAACAAATGTCAAAAAGCATTTGGAAGTCTCCGATGAAAATAAACTTGCAATATTTTGCATAGTTTGAACCAGTTATTTGCTAAATAAAAAATTCTCATCGAAAAAATGAAGCCATGACATAATTTAGCCCCAAAAATAATTGATGCTTTCAAAAACTATATGTTCAATTTGCAGCAATACAATAATGGAACATAAGGCAATAAACGTGAAACACACACACATACACATAATCACTATACACTGCTCACAAAAAGTTAAGGCCATGTAATAATTTTTAGACAACTTCGGGCGGACTTTTCCCTAGTCTCTATTGAATAATGTTATCAGAAACACAAAGATGATGACCTGTTTCACGGCTGCAAGGCGGTTCCACAACCTACTGAGATCTATCGGTAAAAAAACGGTCATGTAGCTTGTGTTTACTTCGCTGTGACCTGCTATGATTATGGGATTTCTATGCCTGCTTTTGCATTTCATTTTTTGTCTGTAGTGTTGGAAACGTTGGTGGCATTGGGCATAGATCCCAATGCTTACTTTCACCATCTGCGTATATTCAGCGACTCAAAAAATAACAGAAAAAAAGGTTTTGTCCGTATCCATAATTTTTTGTTTTGTGATCTGTTTACTTGTGTCATTTGTTATAAAATTTCTTTTATCCGATTTTACTTTTTCTTTCTTATTTGCAGTGTTAGGACCTCAATGGTTACTTTAGATATCTTTTCTGAATAATCCAAAAAACTTTATTTAAAGTAAATTTTCTTAACTGTTTGTGAGCCGTTTATAAATTGGTCACAAAGAATATAGGTACATCTAAACTTTTCCATTCTGCGAATTTTTTAAGTTTCTGCACAAAGATGGCTAAAGTAGGCATTCAACATGATCCCAACGTCACAAAAGAGCAAGAAAATACAAAAGAAGACAAACTAAATTTTTAACAACTGCCGTATGCATAATAAATCGAAAGCTTGAGGTAAAGACAAACGAAAGCACAAGTTTTAACCGACAGACTTTAGAAGTTTGTGCAACTATTTCGCGGTCACAAAACAGTTCGTAATCTTTGTATTGCTGTTAACATTATTCAATAGCGATTTGGAAAGATTCGTCTTAAGAATAAGGTCTGCAGATTTTTATGTATTCCTACATATGCATTATATGCATATATTAATTGTATGCATTATATGAATGAAAAACTTATCGTATGATTAAAATAAACTTCAATGTGTTTTGTTTTTGAATATATATATATAAGAACGTTGAAAATGTATTTAATGACATTGATTTCTGTTAAAGATTTTAGAAAGACGTAGATAGCTGAAATACGTGGGATGTAATTTCTACAATTAATATTTTCTAATCCTCGACCAAATACTCCATCAACTACAATTCCAACTTTTCTCTTCAAATTTTCAAGTCTCGGATCTTAATTAAATGTTTTATTAAAGCTTTAAGAATTCAGGATAATTCATTAATACGCCAACAAGTAAATTAATTCGACTACAACGCTAGAGAAACTGGTATGTAGTATGCCGTTTTGAGGCGGAGCGATACGTCTGAACACATCGATGTTCGACGGAAGACTGACCTATGAGAAATTCCTAGTAGTGAGTAGTAGTTAGTGTGTTCCATATTAAAGTCATCATGTCAGTCTCGAGTTTGGTACTTTTTCTAAGTAATGAAGCAGCTTCATGTTGAGTTTCTCCACTCTCGCTATTTAATTTTGCTAACTATTCAAGAAATTCTTGAACTGTTTGTAGTACTCGATGGACGCTTTCGTTGCCTAGTAATGGTAAGAATATCGGGTGCTGGAAAGAGACTTTAAAAGTAACATTCTCCGCCCTTCTTCAGGTTTTAGTTGTTTACACATCAACTTTAATCGATGAGTTGAATTTAAAAAAAAAATGTGTACAGCCGCTGAAGAAAATAAAAACATTTCGTAGCTTGGAGATATGTTTTGACACTACATTTTCTAACCAAATTCAGCAAGTTTCCCGTGCACGGTACATACACTGCCAAATTGTTGAGTTCTTTTATTCATGCCTGAAGGCCGCTATATTTGCTGCTCATACTGTTTGCGTTGTCATATGATTGACCTCTGCAGTGTTTCATTTCAATATCATTGATTTTGAGTAAAATTAAAACCGTAATACAGAGGGGTTCTCCTGTGTGATTTGAGAGTGGAACGGAGGACACGAATCGTTCGTAAAGTGTACCATTCCAACAATATCTAAATATTATATTAATTTAATATAAACGTGGGTATCAAAATTATTATTCATAATAAAATTCCACACGAAAATAAAATCACAAAAAAGACTCGTCCCGGAGGCTTTGTGTGTTCACCATTATTTGGCAATTGTGTTAGCCCTGAAGAAGATAATAATATCTTACAACTTTATGTATGAAGAAACAGAGCGTTGTCCTTGCCTTCATTGGCCTAGCGGTTAAGGCACTCCGGGTTCAACGGAGGGCCACTAGTTCGACTCTAGTACGGCGACGATGGCCCTTTTTTTCCTAAAAAAAGCTCTAGATTGGGCTAAAACGTGGTGTCAAAATTATTATTAATAATATCGAAGTATTACAGAAAGCTGATTTATATACGCAATATCAGCTGTGGAGTCACAGATGAGGTATTCTCAGTTGCTAAAAAAAATTCTTACCCTGCCTATTGGGGCGCAATACGAAATCTTGGGCAAACCAGGCTCTTAAATTTCTTAAAAGTTAAAAAATAATGTACAATACTCTTTGTATTGTTATGACAAACTACAGCCTAAAATTTTGTTTGCGAGCTCGCAGGAGAAAGAAAAAGTAGACAGAAATGGAATTTGTAAAAAAAAGAAGAAAATATGGCATATAAATATATATAATGTTTCCTTTCATTTTACTCGCGGTCCGTAGCACGTGCTATCAGTCCTGAGATCAGACCTGATGTTCTAGCTTGTTTTGTAGAGGACGGGAATTGTCTGACAGTTGTTCTGTTGGAATTTTAACCGTTAGAACTGTATTGGCCGAGTGGTCATGGTAGTACGAGCTGAAAAAAACTAGCTGGCGTATAGAAGGTAACATTGGCCTGATGTACAATTACGTTATCAACGTAAGGAAGAGCAATTGTTCCCCGACATGCCAAGATGAGAACACTGAAATGATTAAATCAGATAGACAATAGTTCTTATATGATACGAGTAGTAATGTGGTATCTAATTTCGGTGGGTAAGAGTTTCTTATATGGCAGTTCTGGCAGAACTTCCGTAAAAGGAATGGAAAATTATTGTTACAGACATACATGTATGTTGTAGAAAGCGTATTTAGAAGAACTCTTGCCGTCATTAGGGCCAAAGTAAAGTGCATGATGTGCATTTCTTTAGGCTAATAAACAACACTGTTTCATTTGGAACTATAGGTCTGAAAACTTTGGATACATAGTATGTATATGAAGTCTATAGCAAATTTGTTCTGTTTAATATTGTATTTGAGAAGTACTCTGTTGAAATATTTCAACTTCAGGTTACGGCTGACATGAAAGTACTTAGAAAACGTAAGCTTGTTTTATAGTGAGGTCTGTTTGAATTAACTGATCTGTTAAATTAGTGAATTCTGTCCAAAAAAAAACTTTTCACCCTGCCCGCCCGGGCGCTTAAAATCCTTAACTGCAATACGAAATCTCGGGCGAACCGGGCGCTTAAATTCCTTTAAAAGTTAAAAAAATAATGTACAATACTTTGTATTGTTATAACATGGCAAACTAAAGCCTAAAATCTTGTTTTCGATCTCGGGGGAACAAGAAAAAGTAGACATAAATGGAATTTGTCAAAACAACAACAACAACAAAAAATAATGCAATAATGTTTCTTTTCATTTGACTCGGGGCCAATAGCAATTGCTGTCAGTCCCGCCCCTCTTTTGAGGGAGTGGGATAGCGGGGCCCGGATTTTTCGGGAGCCCTTAACGCTGAATATGCTTTTTGTATCTTTAATTTGGGGGCCCGGAATGACGATAGTGTCCATAATAATAATTTGTCTACTACAACATAAATTTCTTTCCAATAACGGTATCTTTTTCAGATGTCTAGAATATCCCTATAGATATATTTCACTGTACAAGCAAATTCTCATCATTTTATGGTTTAGTAAAACGTATAATTTATTCAGAAATAAATATCTGGTCACCCCATGAAAAGCAACTATAAAAATAGTCTTGAAATTTTGACAAGATCCCACTAACAAATAATTACGGGCTCATAAAGAAAATATGAAACATGGTTTACTTATATCAAGCACGCTTTATTACATGGTAACAATACATTTTATCGGAGAAGCGTTACATAATTTTCTGTAATTGTCTCCGAGTCTAAATTCTAGTATGATTTTGGAATACTTAACGTCTTAATCTATTTGACTGCGTGATATGCTATCATAGATCAGCTGCTCAAAATCCCTACATATGTCACCACTTCAAGCAACGCTTCCAGTTAATGCAATATGTCAGAATGTTTCCAACCAGACTGTATCTATCAATATTTTGATTAGAGGCAGATTTCGACATTTTCATTGGAATGGAATTCTCGTGATTATTGGTAAATTACTGGACGATAAATTCTGCCTCAACTTACTCACTTGTTGAAGTAGTTACAATAATTAATTCATATGCGATTATTCGCGAAATTATGTATCTAGCTTATTTAGCAAATTATTCATCAGATATATTTAGGAATTCCAGGTATAATATTTTAAACGTAATATTCCGACATAAGTTTAATGAGTTTTAAAACTTCGCTTGAAGTTTTATAAATTCTGAATAAACGAGTTATTTGTAAATAGCGTTCAACACTCGTCAGAATTTGAATTCGATTCTTATTAAAAGCATGCAAATCCAGGATCTTCAGCAACTGTAAATTCACTTGTACGTAAAATCCTTTATTTTTTCCTTACAGGTATTAATTTGAAGTCATACTTGGTCATCTAATTTTATGCTGTTTTTTATTTTCATTCTTTTGTTTTGGAATTGTTCATTCGATCTGATGGTTTTGATGTGGTCGAGAATTCCGATCACTGGCCATTGACAATCCTTATGATATGTAAAATACAGTGTGTTTTATAATTTTATATAAATATTTTGAAACAATATTTCAACTTTTACCTTCTTTCTCACGTAATTGTTTTGCTTTTGCATATTTTTTCATGTTATTCCGTACACAAGTCCTTCGGTATTCTTCTGATCATATCTACGATACCTGCTGTGAAGTTCCATGTTGTTGTGAACAGTAAAATTGATAATTCGGTCCGTGTGTGATTTTGCACATGTACTTTGGTATTCTTGTAGCCCATCCTCGTAAGGGTGGGAGCATATTCATGGGCGATATAATTTCCAGTTGCTTTACATTGCTCTGAGTTGTTAATTGCGTAATTGTGGTTGACAATTTTGCTTTATAAGGCGACATTTCCGTCGTTTTTCTCCAACATACACTTTAGCTTTTCACGAATTTTTCACCGATTAGTATTCTGAGAGAAGAAATAAATATTATCTCTCAGCAACTTGCGTTAACGCACCAGAACAATTAACTGCACTATTCCCTAATCAAATCATTTTTTAAAAATACCACACGTAAACATGTAATTCATTTTGAATATTCTAAATCAGTATTAGTATTTTATACTGAAAATCGACAAATTCACATCAATGTAACCTATCACGCAATCCCTTATTTATGATTTATTCATTAAGCAATCAGCACAAATTAATTTCATTAAAAAATTCTGCTAAAGTCTTCCTATTTCGGCGGTGTTTCGCGGCGAAGTGTCAGAATTAAAACAGCATGCAAGGAGAATGTTACTTTTCGGTGAAAGTCGGTTTGAATTCGTGAAAAGTATTATACCGATAAAAAAAAAAAATGAGAACAAGGTGTTCCAACTCTAAGAAAATAATTTAATTAAAGGAAGGAGGTTGAAGTCTTTACCCTCAAACACAATGGGGATTTAAAATAGTACGTTTTTAAATTCGGAATCGTATGGCTAATCTTATAATTAAGAGGAATGTCGCAGAAGGCGGAATAAAATGTTTTTGCGTGCACTTTCAAAACAGGGGTGTAGGAAGTTTATGTTTCGCTTACGAAAAAGGATTCCACAAAGGATAAAGTTATGCATAGACTAAAATACGTATACATAAAGCGACTAACTCAATGAAAGGGATTTAGAAGAAACTTCACTTTCTACTCTAAACTTCAACAACTATGCTTGTAATATGGACGATCGAAGTATGGGTGATATTCTAAGAAAGCGCGTTTTCAAACGTTTTACTACTTTGCAATGATTGATGGCGTCGAATTCCGGACAACAGATGTTTACGTTTACTCTTATTGCCCTCTCAATTTTATAGTATTATTAATAATGTACGTTTTGCTGTTTCCAAGAGTGCACGTTTTAAATACATACGTAAAATATAATTTGGAAATGAAATAAGAAGTAAATTATAAATTAATACTTACAGGAAATTCTTCATTCGAAAATGTGTAAATATCAAAGTAACTACTTTTGATAGTTTAGGCTTACGGTTATTTACACTGATAAATCTCAAATTTTTATTAACACATTTAAAACCTCTCTCTCTCCTTCTTATATATATTGGATTGATATATATATCAGGATTCAGCACATACAACTTTGCAAAACTTTGCGCAAAAACATGAAAGAAAACATAAGAAAATTCAATTGTGAGTTAGTAAGGAAGGCCATTGAAAACAGCAAGAGCCTTAGGGTTGTTAAAGGAAGTTTGTCTGTTGGGAAGAAACACATCATTGCATTAAAAGGAGAGGATGGCACCGTAACAAGAAATAGGGAAGAAATACTTAGAAGAGTTGAAGAATTCTACAGAAAACTATATGAAGGAAACAGTGGATTAAACGAAGACTCTGAGATAGTCGAAGGAACAGCTCCTAAAATCTTAAAAGAAGAAGTAGCATTTGCAATAAAAAGTATGAAGAAAGGAAGATCCCCTGGCGATGATGGCATTACATTAGATATCTTAAAAGAAGCTGGAGAACATGTAGAAGACATACTCGCAAAATTCTTTACCAAATGCCTCAACAGTGGTAACATACCAAACCAATGGGATTCTGCAACAGTAATTCTTTTGCATAAAAAAGGTGATAAAGAGGATTTGAAAAATTACCGACCAATTAGCTTGTTACCTGCTATTTATAAAATCTTCACAAAAGTACTAACACATCGCCTGCAGAAAAAATTAGATGCAGCTCAACCAAGAGAACAAGCTGGATTTCGAAGTGGATTCAGTACAGTGGACCATATTCAAGTATTAAGAGAATTAATTGAAAGAACACATGAATATGAACTTCCATTGTGTGTGGCATTTATTGACTATGAGAAGGCCTTTGACTCTATTAAAACGTCAGCAGTCATCAACTCTTTAAGATCAGCAGACATCGAGGATGTGTACATTGACATGGTGAAACGTGTGTATAAAAATGCAAGTGCAAAATTTCGGTTACATAAAGATACCAAAACTATCAAACTTGGCAAAGGGGTGAGGCAGGGAGATACCATTTCTCCAAAACTTTTTACTTCTGCTTTACAGATGATTTTTCAGCTGATAAATTGGAATAACAAGGGAATAAAAATAAATGGTGAATATTTAAATCATCTGCGGTTTGCTGATGACATTGTTATTTTTTCAACGGACCCATTGGAACTCCAAGACATGGTACAAGAGCTCTCAACTAGAAGTGAAGAAGTTGGACTCAAGATGAACCTACAAAAAACTAAGATCATGTTCAATAATTTTGTAGAGGAAACAAAAATACAAGTTGACAACACTGAGCTAGAAATTGCTGATTCATATATTTACCTTGGCCAGCTGATTTCAATGGATGGCAACATTATGAAAGAACTCAACAGACGTATTAAACTTGGCTGGAGTGCATTTGGAAGAAACAGTTTTATCCTGAAGGGGAAATTGCCTTTATGTCTAAAAAGAAAAGTCTTCAACCAGTGTGTATTGCCAGTCCTCTCTTATGGATCAGAGACATGGAGTCTAACAGTTGGAGCAATACGAAAGTTACAGACAACGCAAAGGAGCATGGAGAGGTGCATGCTTGGAATAACTAGGAGAGATCGAAAAAGAAACACTTGGGTGAGAGAGCAAACTAGAGTAGAGGACATCATTGTTAAAGTAAAAGGACTGAAATGGCGATGGGCTGGGCATATTGCAAGAAGAACTGATCAACGATGGACAACAGAAATTCTGAACTGGATTCCAAGAGACCACCGAAGACCTAGAAAACGTCCTCAAACTAGATGGGTGGATGAAATAAGAAAAGAGGTTGGGGTGACGTGGAAACGAATGGCCCAGGATAGACTTGTGTGGAAAGCATTTGGAGAGACCTTCATCCAGCAGTGGATAGATAATGGTTGAATATGATGATGATATATATATATATATATACTTTGTACTCAATTTATTGTAAGAGTATATACTTAAAGCTTCTCAACTACCCATTACTTATATTTGCATTCAATTGGTTGTAATTAAAGCCCAAAACTTTGATCTATTTGAATTATATAGCATTGTGTTTGCCGTTAAAATATATTCCCTTACGATCCTTACAATGCGTGTGCGAGTTTATATATTTCATTTCGCGTTGAGAGCAAATTTAATTGCCGGTGCACTTTCCGCCTATTATTGCCATAATAGCTAATCGGCGACGTACAATCTGCAATATTAAATAGCGTCGAATGTAGCGAAAGCGTTATAAATGCAACATTTACACATTAAATATTGCGTATATTTGTCATATAATATCTATTCATTGTCGTATAGTTTATTCACTAATTGAAATTCGGAGTCATAATTTATAGTCGCATATTCTCACTAGAAACATACGTTAAATTTACAGAGAAGCGGTCAAAACTAGCTAAAACTATTGCAAGTTGTTACAACGGAAATACATTTTTACGCCATGGTTTCCAATACAACGGAGTCTTGTTCAGACGACACGTCATTGGGTAAGCGATTTGGATGCAGTTCAGGGATTAGCCTGTCGCTAGTCTTTTCACCGAAAGACGACGTTAACCAAAATTCGGCTAAAAAAACTGTGGAACGATTTGCCTAAAAGCTCCAAATAAAATTGGAAAGGTGATGTAAATTCGTAATAGACTCCACGTTACCAATGTGAGACATTTGATGCATATCAATTAGTTGGTCAGAGAGGAAGGAATTTGATTTTAGGGCGACATATGATATGTGGTGTACGCACCAGCAAAGAAGGATCCAGTCAAAGTATGAAAGTAATTAAATGACAATGCGTGGAGTTGATTGTTTCGGACCAGAATTTATTTTAAACTTGAAAACAACTTTTCTGATTTTCTACAAATTTTCTAAATCGCTAGAATTTTAGGTGCAAATTAGTTGAAGAGCTACAAAAATCTCTCTGGCTTACTCTCTGTTGCAGTTATTGATGTAAAGAGTATTTTAAAAAAATCTAACTTTCAACAATTTTATTTAAATTTCCAAGGAATTAAAATA
>QLNU02015360.1:33452552-33468902 GCA_006491805.2 Dysdera silvatica
TCAAAATTACATACTCAGGGGAGCATGTGTACGAAATTTGGGTGAAATTGGCCGAGTAGTTTTCTCTACAGAGAGGTCTAAACACCTCCTGTTTAATTTGGATCACCCGGTACTTTAAAAACAATTCTTCTCAATATATGACTTAACGTTCACTGTTAAAAATAACAGTTCAGGGTTGAACCAAAATGTGGTGATTTTCCAGCTTCATCCATTGTTAAGAACTACGTTTCACCACATTTTTGCTCCAGCTATGTTACCAATACTTGGCCGGAGGTTGAACCAAAATATGGATATACTTTCAATAACGAATAAGGCAACATTGAACCAAATTCATGGTTCCAGCTTGAACCAAATATACTGTTGTAGGTTGAACCAAATATGGCCAAAATTTCCCGGACACTGTATAACAATATAAAAACCTGCCTTTAACATGCTACCTTTCAGGGGTGTATCAACGAGTTCCAGAACCCCCATTATTTATCTCGGCTGCTATTGAAGCCACATCTACCCCATTTCATATACAGAGAGTACACATAATTTTTATTAATTACAGAAAGGTAGCAACCAAGCGAAATTTCAACGGTTTTTTAGTAGGTCTAACGTAAGCGTTTTAGCTGTTAAGGACGAAAAACATCGTAAGTCGTGGATACAGAAATTATCACATATATCATTGTAATTCATCAAAAATAAAGGATATGCATACCATAAACCAATAAATTGGAATGATCTTAGTTTGTTGAATGATTGGAGAGATCTTTGCACGTAAAAAAAACTGGTGAATATCGGTAAAGAATCGCAACGGATGTTTGCCACACGTGACTTCTCTCGCCTCAAGTGATTGGCTAGGAGGTTGAACGAAAATCTGGTTCGGCGTTTAACCATCTTTTAAAAAATACCATACTTTCACCAATAAGTGGTACTTTTGAATTTTCAAGTGAACCAAATTTTGGTGAAATTCCGGCATTTTCACCATTTTTTGTAAAAATTAATGCGGAAAATTTTTAACAGTGTTGGTTTGAGGATATAAATTAGTTATGTACGTGGAACTAGCTTAAAATCAATAATTATTGTGTAGTTTATCTACGATTAGTAGCTAATGATTGAGATAGTTTACTACCTCCTATATGGAAATCATAATGTTAAAAAATTTCAACTAATATTATGGACCTCCATAAGAATATTTAAATCATAAAAGTTGTAATAGTAGTTTTTTCCTTTACTTTGTAAATTCGCCAGGTACCTTTTAAATGTGTATATAACGAGCACATTAGGAAGACGGATTAAGACAAATTGACGGGGGCAGTTTAGAATTAAATTCTATGATGTAAAGATGAAAGAGTAACACCAAGTCGTACGTTCAGATTAATGCAGAGTTTGGTTACAAGAACATATTTACGAAAGAGACAATACAATATCAATAATAATAATAAAACCTTTCCCTTGTAATTGCAAAAAACTATTGTCATACTGGAAAATATCTTTAAATCAAAAAGCTATGTTAAATTTAATAGAATTCTCTATACATTGCACTTAATTTATTCTTAAAGTACAAGTATAAAATATATATCATTATGCATAACAAATATAATAAATATGTAAAAGTGTAAGGAGTTTCAAAAAACTGCAAAACGTGAGAGTTAATACGTTTGTGAAAACTTAGAATTTTTGAAGTGCATTTTGTTTCATATTAAAAAAATAGGTTCTCTCTATTTCCAAAATTGCACGGAGTTTATTAAATTTGGCGTGTGTACAAAGTTACTTTTTACCGAAAAAAAATCCTATCTTGGTAAAAAAGAACTAATTCGTAATAGTGGTCTTTTCGAGCTCGGTCGTTTTCAATTTCAGCCGTAACTTTTGACAACAAATCAAACAAAACTAGATGTTTCAATTTTTTTTGCCAACGTTATTTTCGTTTGATGCCTTAGAGTTAAAGTTGTCAAAAAGAAATTCTTCATTTTCTGAGATAACCAATATATTAAATTTCACGATCTTAAATGGCAAATGAATTTAAATTTTTTGAATTATTAAAGAAATAACAAAGACATCTTTTCTAATTTTTATACATATCCAATATTTCGTGTCTGCAAGGGAACTCATTTTATAAAATTAATTAATTTTTAGAAATTATCGAATCAAACTTTATTCAAACGGATAAAATTTTACATGAGGTGATGACGATTTACAATTTATTAGTTGGGTTAATCCGTCTAGGTAGCAAAATGTAAAGACTCTGGGGTCTGATAAAGTCCCTGCTGCCCAGAATAGGATATAATTAGTGAAAATGGAAGTAATAAATAAGTAAATAAAATAAAAGAGCTAGTTTATTATTATAGGTATGGAAGGTATAAGTTAAGAAAAAAGTGGTGATATTATTCTCTTCCCAATAGATGTTTGCGGAAAAGTTTTTTTATATTGAGCAAAGGAATGAACAGATTTAAGTGAGTTAGGAAGAAGAATCCACACCCCATGAGCAAAGCAACAGATGCGGAAGAGCCCAAGTTTCATCCGTGGGTACTCTGGTTGAATCTTTAAGATTTCTTGTAAAATGGGTATGATCAGGAAAGTGTAATGAAATGAGATCAGAGTGAGTGCCCTTTCATATGGTGTTAAGCATAAAAATTGACGTTTTATAGTAATTCTTGAGACATTAGTCAAAATTTTTAGTATCTCTTCAGGATATATATTTTTAACAAAAGCTATATTTAATATTTTTATAATATATTTTTATTTCCTGAACATTAAAATTTTGAAGTATTTACTTATTCTGTAGGGTTAGGTGATTCTCTGCCAGTAATACCTACCTACCACGTGGACGTTGGGCACATGTGTGTTACATTACTTGTAATATATAATGTATGGACATGTGATATGTAAAGCATCAAAATATATTAAAATTAATTAAATATGATATGTAATAAAACGTAGTAAATGCGAAATGTAATAAATACATTAAATGTGAACTGTAATAAAACGGATTAAAGGTGAAATGTAATTAAATATATTAAATGCGTAGTGCAATAAAACGCAATAAATATGAAGTATAATATAATATATTAAGTGTGAAATATAACAAAACTTATTAAACGTGAAATGCAATAAAACATATAAAATGTGAACTGTAATAGAGCACATTAAATGTGAAATGTAATAAAGCACACTGAATATGAATTATAATATAGTGCAGATTTTAAATCCGCTTTGAAATTATGCACCGCTCATTAATTTAGGTTACTTTGCTTCTTTTTTAAACGGGCTTATGCCGAATATTAAGGACCTTTAGAAAATTTAATATTTTATTTAATCTTAGGTAAGTATACTTAAAAATTAGCCCTTTAAACTAATTATTTTAATATGCTGAATTAATATTAGGTTAATTAATTAGGGGCTGCAATTGCTTAATTTTAATTAACTGGATCGAGAAAAAGCCCAAACAAAGCAGCTTAACTCCCTTAGATGCATCATCTGAAAATTCTTAATATTTCCTTTTAGATGATCATTAAACAAGCAAGTAAACGAAAATCGCTAAGGTCGGTATTGAAATAGTACAGTCGCGCCCACTTATTGCGAGCACGGATACAGCGAAGTATCGGTTATTACGAATTTTTTCTGTCCCCTTGGAACTGCGAAATCAAACAGTGTTAAAAAGATCGCATATAGCGAATTGTTGGGGCATAAATATCGGATAGTGCGAAGTTTTTGGTTCTGGCAAGCAACCAGAAACTTAAGAGGGGAGAGAGGAGAGGGAGAAAAATTTCTGAGAAACGTGGGGAAGAGAATTTTGCTTGTTAGTTGTTTATTTGATACTAGGGTCACCTGTTTTAACCCTGCAAAGATGGTGAAAAATTGTGAAAAGAGAAAGTATTTGTCTCTTGAAAGTAAAATCGAAGCAATAAAATTGAAGCGGTAATTGTTAAAAGGGAGTATGTTACAAAGTCAATGTTTTGAGTAAAACACAAAAAATGTCCAAATTTAAGGGATGTGTTTTTTCGGCCCTGTACATTTACTGATCCTTTGTATGAGTCTAATTAAATGTTGTCCATCACTTGGAGGAAGAAAAACGTTTCTTTTTTTAATTATAACGATCATTTAAAATTTTGCACATATCCCGTTTTAACAATGAACTCAATTTTTTAGGCCATCAATCATGCAAAAAGTACTAGAATGGCTCTTTCTAAACAAAATATTGTAATAAAATCGCTTTAATGAAATATATAATACTATGAAAAGAACAAAAATAGAAGTATCGGGGAAGTTAAGTTTAAGAAAATACAAATTTAAGAAAGGTTTTCTGTCAAATTATGACAAGTTTAAAAATTTAGCTAAAATGAAAAGAGCTGAAATCAATATTTAAGACAGTCACGAAAAGCTAAATTAGTTAGACATAAGTAACACATGACATGTGCATTGTGCAATATTATAGATTCATGTTACACTGGCAACGGTCAATCATCAACCATTCCATCATCACTGTCCTCATTCTGCTTTCGTATTATTTTCATCTTTGCTTCAAATCTTGGCCATTTTTGCAACTCAGTGTAAAAGTCTTAGTAGATAAGATAATGTGAAACGGTTTCCAGGTCTTTCAGCTTCTGGCGGTTGATGGGGACTCGTCCAGCTGGGTATGCTCGAGTAGATGGCAATGGAGGCACAACTCTCTTACCTATTGCCAATCAGAAGGTATGAAACACGAGACTATTCACAAACTGCCGAGCAATTGTTTTTCCTAGAAGGTTGTTCGTGTATTCAAAGTGCCTATAGGTAGAGATTTTGAAAGGGGACCTCTTGCATTTTATTGAGCCAGGTTGAGTGATAGCTTCCTCACTTAGTGCTGTTTTCTTGTATTTATTGGACCACCAGTTTTTAAATGACATAATTTCTTCAGTTTGCACTTTCTTTACTGAAAAAAGTTCTTTATTGCTTGATTTGAGGATCAGATCAATGTACTCTTCAGTGGTATATTCTATCAGTCTTTCGAATCAATCTCTTTATACAGCCAATATCCCTGTCACATGGGAGAAAGAAATGTCCTAGTACAGGGAAAAGTGCTTTATGCTTTTGAATCTGCTGCTGTCGGACAAATTCAACAAGAATCTAACTAGGGTGTTGTTTTTGTTCTGACCTACACAACCGTCACTAAATAAAATCAGATTTTGCACTGCAAGCTGTATCTCAGTGTTGATGTAATCCAAATGGAAAGAGCACACTTCATCTGGAGTTTTATTTCTTTACCCATCATGGTAAAAGTATAATTTAGCTTTGTTTGTTTTCAAGTCATGTACGCCAAACATGAAACACCAGAGTTGTCGCAAATAAAAAAATTCTTGCACGGAGATAGCAGGAAGCAGTAAGTTTTGCATACAATCGAAACTTATAACTTTAGTGCTGTCGTCAGCATTTTCTTGCGCCTCTTTCATGGTGGAATAAAATTTTTAGCTCCACGCTTGTGAACGATCATCTCAGCGACATATGCTTCCTTAGTATTGTCTTCCAAAAGAGGATCCTTCAACTTTACCGATAAATTCTTGCATGTTGAGCATTCATCCACATGAGGACACCCAAATGAATATCCAAAGTTCTGATTGAAATATTTTAAGTAGTACTTATAAGAAACATGTTCTTTTAAGTCTGGGTTCTCATCGATGAACATCTGATGCACTATTTTAACATTCGAGCGGGCAGCCAGATATTGCTTCTTTATCCCACCATAGTGTGTGGTTTTAACATCATATTTCTTAATGTGGTCGAAGATTGCAAAACGTACCTCCTCTGGTTTGATATTACTTGTCTTCTTCCCACGCAAATCATGAGGGAATTTGTTCACACTATGCATGTGCAAATCCTGTCAACTCTTTTCAATGTAACGTCATATAGTGCAGTAAAAGCCTTTTTTGCAGACGGGAAAGGATTTTCCTTCACATAATTTTTACGTAATAAGTAAAGAAACAGGACTTCCGAAGCGTTTTGGAAAGTGAAATAGTTTCATCTTTGGCTTCCTCATCAAATTCTAACATCGGCTGATTTTGGCTAGATGTTATTGCTTCTTTACGACGTCGTTTTGCAGGTCTTAGCTGAATAAGACTTGGCAGATAAGTATCTTGATTATCCTTAGTATCCATTGGCAGAAAGATAATATGTTGATTTGTTTTAAATCATCAAGCAGCTTATAACAGCGTAATTTGCATTTACAATCTTCACCTGTTTTTACAGCACTCACATTTTTTCCGGAATCAGAAGTGTATTTTTTTCCTTTTTCTCTGCTAGTCTTAATGGCATTTCGCTTATACTTTTCTGAATTTATTACTCCTTTCCTTACCTTCTTTTTAGGAGGTGGAATGCACCCGACTTCACTTTCGCTATCTTATATTATACCTGATTGTAGACCCAAAGGATTAGATTCAAATCAACTATCACGGTTTTTAGTTTTTTAGAACATTTTGCTGGTAAACAATCAGTTACGTTTATAACAGTTGTTTACTTACTTTCGTATTTTAACTGTAGCCATATTTTTCCTTTTTGCCGTGAAAATAAAAACTTTAAATTTCGGAATGAACCATTCATTTTTGAAACAGGATATGTGTGTCACATATTCCCTTTTAACCATGAATTAGAAATTCAATGCCCAACTAAGCATATTTACAGTTTCGCAAATTGCACTATTTTAACAACAAACGATGCCTTTAAGCACCTAAATATGAGAAACAACGAAAACTTAATTTCGGCCAAAATGGCACATGCACTCTTTTAACAATGACTGTATTCAATTAGTAGATGAAGGTCGTATGAAAAACTGGGAGGTAGCGAAAAAATTAAGGCCTAGATGACTTCCGTAATTTTTGAAGAATGGCTGAAAGGGTTTGATGACGAAATGTAAAAATACATTTGCTTTTGCTTGATAACTGCGCTGCTCCTACCAAGAATATCATACCAAAAAAACATTACAGTGTGTTGCTTTCCACCAAATATTACAACAGAACTGATCTGCATTTTATTGCGGACATTAAAATTGCTTGCCAATTTTTAGATGATGCCTGACATTTGGTTCAACCGAAAACCGTCCAAAACTGCTGAAAACCTGCAGGATTTTTTGGAAGGACTTGGGGACTCGGGTTTCATTTCTGATCCTAAAGAAGATTCCCTGTCGAAAAATTTACCGAAAAAGGGAATTTTGAATGGAGATGTTACTTTTGCTGATTATGTTGCTAGCGATTGCAACGTAAAAATTGAAGAAAAGAAACTGACGCTGACATTATTGCAACAGTGTTACAAAATACTTTTGATGATTCCAAAAAGGAAGACGTTAAAATTGAAATAATTAGTGACATCAAAATCTGCCGTATACAATTTTCAAAATTTGCATGCCTTCATCGAATTATGTAACATTGACGGCTGTGATAATTTAAATATACTGTAAAAAGAAGTATATATTGCGTTGTAAATTTAACTGCTCAAAAGAAATTTACAGACTTTTTTCCCACTTATGTAATAAAGTTTTAGCCTTTGTGTGAAAATTTTGCTTTAGAACATGCGGTTAAGTTCATTTTTCTATTATATCGGATATAGCTAATATCGGATACAATGAATAATTTTCAGTGTTCCGTGCGACTTCGCTATGTGCGGGCTCGACTGTATTTATTATATATACTTCATAATTCAGTAGATTTTCAACTTTAGCAATAGCTGTTATTGTTGTATACTGAATAGCCGAAATTTAACGGCGCCGGTGATTCTGAAGCATAATCGGTTAAGTTTATGTGTGATGGGTAATGCTACTGATATATACAAGTTTGATAGAGGGCAGCTTATAATGGCCCTACGGTTCAGAACGAGTATCACAGAAATTGCGCGACTCATTGGGTGTTCGCCAGCTGCCGTTTTCAGGACATATGCAAAGTGGATGAATGATAGCGAAATCATGGACGAAAGACGTCGATGCGTTATCAATAAAACAAGATGTCCGAGACTGGCCTGCTGCGTGCAGCAAAATTGGTGTAGTATTAAAGTGCATTGGAAGAGAGTCCAAGAGAAGTAGGCAAGATACATAGGAGTGGAGAATAGACATAACTTTTCTCTACAGTGTCAAAGTTGACATAATGTGATATTTAGGAGAAACATATGTTGAACGGAGAAAAGGCCCACACTGTCTAATCAGGAGTCACCACGTGAGGATACTCGACCAACAAGATCATTATGGAAAAGTTCGAGATGGCGAGAGAGTAAGAATGAGGAGATGGGATGTTAAGAAAAAAGGAGGGCGGACATTCGGTTGCGATGTGCCGGTACCTCGGAGTGTTAATAGAAACGTAGACGCCGCACCCAGTGATTTCCCATTGTACATACCAATGTACCTTCTAACAAGTCTTCAATAAAGCTACTATTGTCTTAAGTACTTCATCGTATATGTAATAACTCTTCATCATTGTCAATTTATCTATCCACATGGAAAAAGAGCATAACACCTCGAACAGGGAATCGTCGCTCAGCTTACGAACCGATCTCGTGTCAGCATTACTAGAGCATTCTAGGTTAACGCTACCAACGACGAACCCACATTGACCAGAATGTGAATAAGCATCATAATCTGCGACAACCGATGGCTCACCATCCGATTACAATGTAGGTTCAAGTAGAATCCAAGTAGAAGTGTTTCAGAGCACACAGTTTAGCGGACTCTCTTTCATATGGGACTCCACAGCAGACAACCCTCTCATGTGCTTTTGTTAACCAATCGTTATCGCTATTTAGGTCTACAGTGGGCACGGGAATATCATGACTCGACCACGGACGATAAAACAGAATTGCCTAGGCAGATGAATTAAATTTTCCATTCCATTTCATCACATCGATGGCCGCATCAGAGTACGTCGTCTTCCAGGTAAACAGTTCCTCGACACATGTACAGTGGGTTATAAACAAGCCGAAGGTGGCGGTATTATCGTTTGGGGGTAGTTCTCATGGGCGTCTCTGGAACCGATGGTCATGGTAAAACACATCTGATAGTTGTTGTCTATTTCAACATCATTGCGGACCAGTTGTACCCTTACATGGCGTTTGAATGTAGTCTTGCAGTAGGACAACACTCCCTAGGACATCTTCGTAATTGTTCTACAATGGTTTGAAGCGCGTGCGGATGAATTTCAGTTGATATCGTGGCCGTCTAACTGGCCGGATATTAATCCTACAGACCACATTTGGGATGTCATGCAACAATAGCTCAGAGCATAAAATAAATCGCCACCTACCAAACACTTGCGGCATCCATGCCAAGTGGGGTTGCAGCTATTTCGAGTGCCAAAGGTTATGCAACACGCTATTAGGAAAGTGGTTATAATATTTTGGCTCTTCAATGTATTTACGAGGAAGGTTTACCTCAGCCTTTTTTATTGTAGAAAAAACAGGCAGACTGACGAAATGGAAATAATAGAGGGTTAGATACCTATTGAAACCAGATAACGTATAACTGAATTAAAAACAATACTCGCATTTGGTTGCGTTTGCTAATTATAACTTTGTTTACTGCTAATTTAACCCGAGAAGAGAATAAGGATACAATTAATTCCAAATAGATAATTTGAATAAAATTTGTAAAAAAGCGAAACTACGAGGACTTGTTTTTGTTTGTATCTATCCTTGTTCTAATTAGTAATTAAATTTTTTTGTCAACATGGTTTTTATACACAGAAGTGCTTTTTTATATTTAGGCCTCTTGTTTTAGTTTGATTAAGACATTACTTAAATCTAGGGCTTTGATGTAAATAATGGGGCTGAGAGGAGATAAAGATGTTGAAGCACACATTTATTTTACAAACATATTCCACACTTCACAAATTATCCGCAATTATTTAATATATATATATATATTGGCGCTAAATGAAATAAAGCCCAGTTGCTGTTTTAGAAATAATAAATGATGGATAATAAAAATTTTAATCTATAATTATATTGAAAAAAATGTAATGCATATTTATTAAGAATTATTCAAGATTTCAGTTCCACTTGGTAAGCTTAATTTAACAAAGTAACTAAAATTTACCATACAAATGACACGACCATTTTAACAAACTTCACTTTACTTTAACGAAATAATTTTTGTACTGTAACATACTCAAATGAACATAACGAATCATAAAGAACATGGAACTGTAAAAAATGTGGAATTAAAAAAGAACTTACCTTAGTGATTAACCAATGTCAGTTACCAATGAACTAACCTGACCTGACCGAGAGTGAATGTAAACAAATTATCTTCTCCGCTGAATTTGTTGATTTGAAGGCTATATCTTTTGGTTTGTGCCTATATTTTATTACAGAGATTGGGTTGATGCGGACGTTTCCTCGTGAACTTGCCTCTTTGATAGTGAAGATCAACTTTTGCCATTAAGTGAGTGATTTATTTTACATCGCTTCGCGAATATGGGCAGACATTTTGAATTCTGGAACCGGGTGTTTTCCCAATTGCCACTCTAGTGATTTTTGAGCCAAATTACACTAAATTTAACGATAACAATGCCAAAATGCGATTTTTGCTCCGAGGATATTCTTGGGGAGGAGGATTTGATTAAATGTCAACAGTGCAATTGTACTGAACATTTTTACTGTGTTGGACTTGTGGGGCAGGTCTTCAGGAAACTTACAAGACAAAAAAGACAAAAATGGAGATGTAATACCTGTCTTACTCCTGCGTCCACTCATTCCTCCACTAATCCTATAGATTCTGGCTCGGGAGTTGTTTCTTCAGATGATCTAACTTGCCAGATTAAGGCACTAAGGAGTGATGTTACTCGATTGCTACCACTTCTGGATCTTGTACGCTCTTTATCGGAGACGATTGAGTCAAGCCAAAAGGAACTTGGCGAGATTCGTGGGGAGATAACCCAGCTGCGTGAAGAAAGAAGTATACTGATGAGGGAAACCTCGAATCTGAAGTCTGAGTTTGATGTTTTAAGGAGATCTTTTGTTGAATTGCAGCAGAGGAGTTTTGCTACTAATCTGGAGATACAGGGATTCCCGGAGATGGTGGAGGAGTCCTGCACCAATATCGTGATCGGTATTGGGAAAGCGTTGGACTGTCCGATTTCACCTAGTGACATTGTTAAATGCCACCGAGTTGGTAAACATCCGGGTTCGAGTGGTCGTCCAAGAAAACTGGTTGTCCATTTTGCCTCTGAAACATTTAGAGACACTGTGCTTTCCAGGATGAAAATTAAAAAGAAGATCTTCTCAAATGATACTGGACTTATTGGAGAGAGGGAGAGAGTTTATGTTAATGAACACTTATCACCTTATTATGCAAAATTGTTCTATCTGGCCCGACAATTTAAATTGAAAAATAACTATAAATTTGTATGGCATAACTATGGAAAAAAATTTTTGAAGAGAAGTGAGACCGCGAGCCCAATACTTATTTACTCCGAAAACGATTTACTTATTCTAGTACGTTGACTTGGCAAACATTAAAATCATCCTCTTATGATTTTGTTAACTTATCGGATTTGCGGTCTCTTCTTCCTCCTATTTACAATCTTTCCTTCCTTAATATTAATGTTCGTAGTATTTTTTCAGCCTCTGATCGAATTACGATCTTTTTGGATTCTCTCTCTTTTGATCTTGATATATTGTGTTTTACGGAAACATGGTGCTCCGAAAATGAGACGTTTGATTTGCGTTCGGCCAACCTCTATAATAGCCACATCCCATGAGAATTATACATTAACGTGAATGCAGATAATGTATGTATTCATGCATTCATACCTTCATTAAAATATGTATTCACACTGATGGCCAATTTATATGCTAAGATTAATCCATTAAGAGGAATAAAGACCAGCCATATATTCTTACGCTAGATTATAGTCGACATTAAAGAGGAACAACCAGTAATTATGCACCTCTTTTGTTTAAGTTTGAATGAACTTAAATTTTTAAAATTCGGTTTTATACTGAGGTCCACGAGATGCCTCATTTTGGAGCTAGCTTTACGTCTTTGGCCGCGAACGCTCTTTTCCAAGCAACTTAAGTGAATTATTGCAAGTTCTAGCCGTTGATGAGTGGTAGAAAAGAGAGGCACTTTCCAAATAAAACCGTTTACTTTATTGCCAAGCTACATGGCTACCAAATGATATGAACTACGGCTTCTACTTTTATGTCTTTATGTCGTTCGGCTTAATGTCGTAATAAAATAGCCCGGAGGATAAGCTATTCCGGATACCTTAGAATCGCGTTCAACATGACCGGAATTTAAGGTGCTTCTGGGAACGCATTTTTCCGGCCACTCCGGGAAAGTTCGCTGAACAAGTGAAACTTTTTACGTAGATTTGTAGTTGGTACAGGTATTTTTTTTTTAACCTTTTTTTATTTATTTTATTTATTTTGTTATATCCTTCATAGAAGTAAGCACAATTTGTCAAATAGTGGCCGGTAAATGAAGCCACCGCAGCTGGTTGGCAGTGGCGCAGTTATAGAATTTAGGTCCCAATGCAATTGCTGGTGAAGGGGGCCCTTCCATCCCATACCAGGATCCCACGATAATGCTATCTGAGGAACCTCGATTTCCAAAGCCCACCCCCCCAAATGCAACTGCATTGGTTTCATTGGCATCGTTACACCACTGCTGTTAATGACGATAGTATCATAACTTTAGTATAGATTAAATACTATGAAAAGGAGCACTTCTCTCACATCTTGGCAGTGGAGTACGCAGGGGGGTGTTGGTGGAGGCTGTAACTCCCATTGCAATGAAATTTTTTATATATGTAAATATGTATATGGCGTTGTTGCTCTGTAAGCCCCCCCCCCCAACCATTGTGTCTGTAACCCACCCTTATGAACTAATACTTACGCCCATGTCTCTAATTAATCGATTCAGGGCACTCCGGATTATGTCGAGGGTCTCGGTTCGATTCCGGGCCGATACGTGTCCTTTTTCCTACGAATGTCTCTGGATGGAGCTTAAAGATGGGTGTCAACGTATTAGTTAACACATTTAATTTTTAACGCGCTTTGTTTACACACTCCAGTAGAAAAGATTCTATCTTAGCCAGGGATTTTCGGGTTGGAGTTTTAGAATTTTAATGAACCGAATTTAAATACCTCCGCTTAACTTTACTAATCCATGCCCATGTCTCAATTTTCTGAAAACTTCCCCGGCTTTGAAATGTCATTCAAAGGTTTTCCGTCGCTTTAATTGAATTCTCTGTACACGCGCCATCTATGGGCATAAATAGCAGTTAACGCATTTGAATTCATTTCTGATTTGTTCCAAACTGCACATCCATACCCGTATCTCGGGGGGGGGGGTCTTAAGGACCTGTCTCCCACGAAACTATACTTTTAATATGATTGTAATTGTATCTATACATGCTATTTTTTTTCGAATCCCCCCCCACAACCGAAATTAAATCATGACTACTGTTTTGCACATATCACAATGTTCGTCTAAAAGTAGATTAATTCTGACGCAGGGTTTTCAATCGTTGGCACTTATTCGTGTACGACTCAGAATTATATAAACTCCTTTAAGACTACCACTAATTCTATTGAAAATATTGCGTGAATTTTGAAGGCTCCGAAACGTAGAAAACTGTAATATAAATCATACGAACCATTTGTATCTAGTCTATGGAAACTGTAAGCATCGATTCCAATTAAATCTAAAACTTAAAAATGAACAATGATAAAGAGGGGTCTAAAGCTTTTAATTCGATAGGTGTTTCGACTGGATGTTGCCATTGCCTCATTATTCACCATGCTCTTTAATATTATCTGCGCTTATTTAAGTTAATGGGTATGCTTATCAGTCCAAAACATGTTGACCTGTTAGGAAGGTGACAAACTTGAAAGTTCACCCTTCTCTTCTAAATGAGGAAGCACGTGAATGGCTATACGCAGGGGCGCCGAGAGCCTACGCGGCGGGCCCCCATGTTTACTTTGACCGCCCCACAGCATAGGTCCTTGCTAACGCAGCCCCTAGACATCATTGGGGCCCCGGGTCGCAGTCCTGCTTCCCACTCTCATCGGCTCTGGCTATACGTATATTGCGTACTAAGAGTAGTATCCACTGAACTACGCAAGAGGAATGATTTATGAGATCATAACCACCATTACGACACGATTTTTTATATACATACACACACGAATATATGGAATTGTAGCTACGTACCTCACTCCCTCTTATAAACTTTCTGCGTACTCAAATCGTAGTGACCCCTTTATATAAAAATGAGCTAAGCAGTTCGTTTTACCATGGCGTTATCAAGGCTAAAAAACTGGAATTTCAAATACACCATTTCCATTGATAAAGGTTTTTGTTACTCTCGGCCCCTGCAGGATAAATTAACCTATTTCCGTTTCTCGCACGTCAAGTATCAACCCATGAATCTCGTGTATCAGAATATGTCCCGGACGAAATTTGTCACGAGAGCGCCCGAAGCTTTCCGGTAGCAGGTGGCGTTGGCACGCACCACCGAACCATCGAGCAAATTAACTTTCCGGAGAAAAATCCGCCTTGATTGAAACTATGCCGCAATCTGTTTCTAATTTGTGCGTGGTCACCGTGGCCCTGCGCTACAAACACGAAAATTTCATGAGAAAGAAAGTGACCTGGGCCTGTGATAATCATCTGACCCGCCAGGTCAGAACCTTAGAATCCCATTCCTTCAGAGAGAACTCCCGTCCATTTCCTCATTTCGTTGGCAAGATGTCCTTCAAGAAAATTTAAATGGACTGTATGCGTCATTAGTATATAGTCCATTGTGTAATTAAATCGATTATTCGCAGTGTCTCAGTTTTACTTAAAAGAAGAAGAAATGATGCAGGTAGCGATTTGGAGATTACCCTGAGTCGTTGCTCTGTTTTGGGGTAGTGAGCAGTGCACATATAATCGCGATTTTAAACGACAATTTTCTCAATGCTCCATCTTACCATGCCTTAATTCAATACTCCGTGTTACCATGCCTTAATTCAATGCTCCGTGTTACCATGCCTTAATTCAATGCTCCGTGTTACCATGCCTTAATTCAATGCTCCGTGTTACCATGCCTTAATTCAGTGCCTCATGTTACCATGCCTTAATTCAGTGCCCCGTGTTACCATGCCTTAATTCAGTGCCCCGTGTTGCCATGCCTCAATTCGGTGCTCCGTGTTGCCATGCCTCAATTCGGTGCTCCGTGTTGCCATGCCTCAATTCGGTGCTCCGTGTTGCCATGCCTCAATTCGGTGCTCCGTGTTGCCATGTCTCAATTCGGTGCTCCGTGTTGCCATGTCTCAATTCGGTGCTCCGTGTTGCCATGTCTCAATTCGGTGCCCCGTGTTGCCATGCCTCAATTCGGTGCCCCGTGTTGCCATGCCTCAATTCGGTGCCCCGTGTTGCCATGCCGTAATTCAATCTTCAAGTGAACATGCTCAACGCTGTAAGCTCATTTTATTTGTATGGCGCTGAAGAAAATGATTGTGTATGGATTAATAATCATTTATTTCCTACCACGGTACACCAGAATATTTTCCTGCAAATGATAGGTTTCTTATATCATTATTTTATATGCGTATTTACACATCATATTCACATTTATACTGCCACATTAGAGTATTTTTAAAGAGCAGGTTGAATTTTATTAAACATTATTCTAGTGTGTATGATACTTGTTCATTCACCTTCCGTTTGTTCTGGTCCAATTACATGATGATGAGGAGCTGAGCTCGCTTGCCCTAAATTACTTTCCCAAAACCCTTTACAAAGCATCAAATTATTTGTCTCTTGATAACTTTGTCTCACTATTGTTCCATCAGTTACGTGCATGAAGAATTTGTCGCAATTGCATTCAGCAGAAGCTTAGATTTTCTTTCCGTATTATCTAGCGATTAAATTTACTCCGCATGTTAATTAGTTCATTATACTAAATATAAATAAGTGATGAAATACACAGTGAAAACTGTTTATAAAAATTACTCGAGGCCAGGAAAAATGTAACAAACTGCCTATAACAATAAGCATAGGCGTATGCAGAAAGTTTACAAAGAAGGTTATTGGTTCATGGGGGGGAGGGGAGGGGGATTACAGAGCAACAACTCCATATACTTGCATGTAAATATACAAAATTTCACTGAAATGGGAGTCCCAACCCAACAAGCACATATGTTGTGATTTATAAATATACATAATATGTGAAATTGTAATGTTTTTCAAATTATTGGGAAGCTCGGGCCCAACATAACTCTACGCCTATGTCCATAGTTCAAAATAGGATGTCCCATCAGAGCTCGAGTTCTCGAAAACCTATGTCCTGGCGCAGCACAATCACACCGCTGTTTTAGTGTCGTAAAAAAAAGAAAAATACACTACCGCTATCGGACAACCAT
>QLNU02015360.1:33481421-33493043 GCA_006491805.2 Dysdera silvatica
CTGTTATAGATTTGGCAAACCAATTTTCCTGTGGTAGCAAAGTGTGTTGGCTGTTGCTTGTGCAGTGAAAATGCCTTATTGCCACTGTAAAGACAGTGTTGCGTCAGATATTGCGATATTATTCATACGAGATAAATCGTATGCAACAGTCACAGCGCGGTGATTCAGAAAATCGTCTGATATTTTCACTTCAGTTTTTGGCACGCTTGTCAATTGATATTAATTGGCCATGGAACATTCTTTGGAGTGAAGAAGCCCACTTCTGTTTAAATAGACAAGTCAGTACTCGCTAATTATCGGGTTTGGGCGAAAGAAAACCCCCCCCAAGCTTCACAAGAGATCCCGTTGCATTCGGCAAAAGTGACTGTTTGGTGAGAACTTACTTCTAATTTTATCATTGGATCATTATTTTTTGAAGAGGTTACTCCGACTGGACTTCGCACCTGTACCATAATCGAACAGAGGTATTGTGATATGCTGAAGAATTATGTGATACCACAGCTTCAATAGCGCGGGTGTCGTAAGGAAACCACCTACATGCAAGATGGTACATCGCCTCATACCAGTCGTAGTGTTCAAAACTTGTTAAGGCCGCATTTTACGAACGAAAATGTTATTAGCCGTTTTTTAAAGACAATTTAGCCACTTCGATCATTTGACCTCACCCCATGTGACTTTTGGCTATGGGTTTTTTGAAAGACCAAGTGTATTGAGAAAGATGTCAAACTTTGTTGGAACTAAAAGGCAGTATTAGACGTCATGTTTTGTTAATTTCAGAAGACGTATTACGTTCTGCTATAGAAAATGCAGTTTTCAGAATGGAACACGTTCTTGACAAACATGGAGCTCACGTTGAGCATTTGAACAGCGTACATTCCTAATGATTTACGTTGCTACAGGGCCACCTGGTGGCAATTTTTGTACTAATTATTTTTTTTATAAATAGCGAGCGCATCGTTTGAAGTGCCTCTTGTTCAAACTTTATTCCATTTGGAGCCTTAAAACGCGCTCCAGCATCCTTTAAGTAGTGGAACTTTAATTTTATTAACCTTGTATTTATTGTTATTGTAAAGTATCAATATTTTCTGATATTGTTTGTGTTATGCATGATATCAGAAATGTGCAAAATGCATTTGACAATATACATGAATTCAGAAACTCTTCTTCTTCAGTTGCAGTTTATGTTTAAAAATTATTTCCATTGAAAAAGTTAATTGAAGCGTAAATATCGACTTAAATCAATTTATTCGTTTTATTTGGAAGTAAAATCCCATATCTTCAACTTTATGCTCGCAAAGTGAACTGTTTCTAAATTTATTGTTGCTTGCGTAAAAAGGAATATTTTAGAAAAACGTTAAAATGGAAATGTTGCCCGTTTATGTTTTATGGCGCAAGGACAGCTAAGGTCATGCTTTGATAGGACTTACAGTTTTCCGAGGAATCCGAATTTTTGTTACCTAGGAGACCAAATCCGGGACTACAGTGGGCTGGAAACGACACGTATTCTATTATGTCATTGGAATCTGACTTACTCTCACTCTTTCTCTCTCTCTCTCTCTTTCTTTCTTTTCTGTTACCTAGAAAACCAAATTCCGAACTACGTTGGGCTTAAAAACGACACGTATTATGTGGTGCCACTGGAACCTGAATTTCTGTTGCCTAGGAAGCCAAATGTCGGACTAAGATGTGCTGCAAAAGGACACGTATTCTATGATCTCATTTGAGTCCGAAGTTCTGTTACCTAGGAAATCAAATATCGGACAGTGGTGGCCTGAAAAACGACACGCGTTCTGTGGTGCAATTGGAATCAGACCCGTGTTAGCGGCATAATATACGAACTCTTGGCTGTTACTCTTTCCTAGGACATCTCATGTGTTACTTTAAACGGACATATTTCTTTATTTTCTCATAAATACTTAGATGTCGCTCGTTAGTAGAATAATCATGACGAGAGGTTACGAAATTCTCATACCTCTTTCCATAAAGAAATCGCAATAATAGAAATCGAGAGCTCAGACGATTAGTTCTAAAAGCTAAATTTTGGCAAATAGAATCGTTGAGTAATTATAAATAAAATGCGATCTCTGATTTTAAAATAGGAAATTGTACCTTAGGAAATAAGATAGTCTTCTCAATTAAAGTTGTTAGGCAGTTATTTAATGTTTATGGCCTCTTCAGGACGAGGGAGAGGATTTATGAGCCCCCAGGCAGTTTAGCAGATCGGGCCTCACAACCAATCCCTACACCCTTCCCGCTTCCAACTATTTTTCAAGAACTAAATTTTTTTAAATTCACGTAAATAATTTTGAATAAAAAAGACAAAAAAATTTTACGCTGGGCCCTTTAGGATTCGGCCCCCCCCGCCTAGATATTTGATCTTTTGCTTTACCCCTCATTGGGTTTCTGTATATAAGCGTGAACAACACGGTAATATTTGACTGTCTCAGTGTTTGTGAACAAGATCTCATGTTTGCTTAATGTAGAGAAAAGGAGTCTTTAAAATGTGGTTGATATAAATTCAACTTTACTTCCTTTTCCATTATTTTTTTTTAATAATTTTATTTTCTCCATTCTTTTGCATATCTTTCATAATTCTTCATTATTTTAGTTTAGCTCCTCCTTCACTTTTTCGCATTTTGATATTTATTTTCCTATTTTTGTTAATTTTACTATTCTTATAACTATCTGCTTATCTCATTTGCTTTCCTCTGTGTCCCTTTCTTTATCGTTTAATTCCAATGCCAACCAGTGAAAGTTTTGAAAGTTATAATAATTTGTGATTAAGCTTCATATAAAATGATAAATGCGAATACAATCTATAGTCTATTATTTTATCAGATTAGCTTTGATTGACATAGCATGCTGAGCGGCTGCAAATACATCTGATTTCTCGTAAGCACCTATCGTGATGAACTTTGTTATTTATAATGTGTTATTTATAACCATTAGATGTTTTCAGGTGTTTCTTTTGCTTCTTTAAATAGCAATTTAAAAAAGCAAAGTTTAGAAGTTTGTTGGCAGATTCTACCATTTGTTTCACTCCTCGCTAGTTCAAGATACGAGCGATAAATTCATCGTGAGCGTGCTGTACCAAGGAAAGTTGTAGGCCCGAAATCCGCCTTAGGTGTATTTTTAGTTGGAAGTGAAATTGCCCGTAGTGGGTCCATAATTCCTTTAAAATAGTTTCAATAATGCATTCCATTTGAAAGGGTTGTTTGCCTACACGGCTGTTTGTAAACCGAATTGATTTAATTATAAATTTTACGTTCATAACTGTGTTTGTTCACAATTACTTTTTTTTGTGCTGGGCGGCGATGGAAAGAGTCAAACTTTTTTTTGGTATAAGTGAACAGGCGATGTGGATAGATTATTTAGTTTTATGTAAGATCCTGATTCTTTTCGTTCGAAATTAGTATTCTTTGATAACTGCCAATACTGAGATCTGGTAATGCTACAAATATATTAAATTGATTTGAGTGCTGTCCGTTTAAATGTCAAAATATGGGAAGTCTTTGTATTAATGTGTGAGTGTGCGCACGTTCAGAATAAATATAATAATTAAGTCTGAAGGCGAACGCCTAGCTTGATATTCTTTGTCACAAGGCGTTGATAAAATTGTTTTGTATCAAAAAGCTTAAAAATCGCATAATGACTATTTCGTTTTTGACTTAACGTATGAAATGCATCATTAGACTTTTCGAGAATTCTGTATAATAATGTAAATAAACATTGGAAAGGAATCGAATTATGTGCACAAAGTGAGCACTAATATAAATTAATTCACTAATGGAGAGGTGACTATATGCATGTGTGTGTATGTTTGTGTGTGTGAACCTCAATTTCATGACCAGAAGTTTTGTTTTCAGCCGCATAACTGATGTAACAGGTTTCTAAACTGTGGCTGAAAAGTGAGCGTTGACCAAGGTGAAAAATCAATTTCATCCTGTCCTTTAGCCGTCGGCGCCAAGTTATTCTATGTGTAATTTCTTGGCGGTTTTTAGAGGAGAGTACACATAGATTATGCAGTTGAAAATTCACATTAATTATAGCTGAGTACTATTTGTTAATTCTTACTCCTCACGTTCACTTTTATATCTACATTAATCAAAACAGTGGGATGCCAATAATGTATCACAAAATACTGTTCTAAGTAGGCGTGTTAAATGCTTCTAGAATTTTGAGGCAACAGAATAAGTGAGTTATATTTCAAAGTCACTTGCAGTGACAGTTGCAGAATGTAAGTTGATATACATATGTACATGTGCTCACGTGATTCTTTTAGCAAATAGATCGAAGTGTAAATGTGCATAAGTTGGCTTATACACTTATCACAAATACACTATAACATTTTGACTCATAAGTTGCGAGTTAATTTGCGTAAAATAAACAAATTTGAAGTCTTTTATTTAAAATTTCATAGGAATTTGCATTTGTCTTCGTTAAATTTTTCGGTTATGAAATAAAGGATGACAAAAGAAATTGACAAAATATAGAGTGATGTTTTTGAGAGTAATTAAGATATATCTTTCAGTTTGGAACTTGTTTCCAAAGACAACGCGACTTTCTGTCTGTTGGAAAGGAATGGTTATATAATAGTCATGTAAAGATACCAGCGCGTCGACCGCCGTCGAGACGAAAGCGCCCAGACGAAGTTATGCAATTTCTCGATACGACAAATATCTTAATTTTAAAAATTTACTTTTGCGATTTCGAAGTTCTCACAAAACATGTTCGTTCGATCATACAATATATTTTAAAGTATTATGACAAAAGGATCAAAAAAGCTTATATAGTGTTTTCATTTTACACTTGAGTTGAAGTCACCAATAACTACAAATTTAAATCCCCGAACGATATTGAGATGTAAGAAAAGTAAGTTGAAATAATCAAACTTTAGTTTGGGACATGTTAGAAGTGTTTAAACTAGTGTGACTTACCTATAGGTATTTTTTCGGGCACAGGCCGAACTAAGGCGAGAATACACGTGAAACAAATGAGTTTCCAGACGAGGAGTGTGCCCTTCATGATGCCTCCTCTGAGGCACAGGGTGGCTGCAAGAAGCTCACAGATCACATCAATCCAAGTACTGAGGAGATCTCTAAATCCCCGGACTTGACAGTAACAGAAATTCATAGAAACCGCGGAGAAACCATCGCCGTCTTCCACGCCTCTCTTCGGGAGAAATCCCGCTGTCGAGATCGGGCAAAATAGCTTCTTGGAAACGTGGCGCTTGCGCACTTTCAGAAAACGTTGTTCGACGGTTAATCTCGGGCCAAACCTAGTAGGGAAACATCGCACAGCATGAGAGGGATGGACGGTAGATTGGATGTGGCATCGCTTAGATATAACCTCTGGTTCCACTTTTATGGTTTATTTTCGCTACAGTCGACTTCTCCCCCAGATTTGCTGAACCCACGGAACAATCGCTCCTTCCATCACATTCCAAGCAGATGGGCGATAAAATGATGATGTTCCCCTCATCCGAAATGATGGATGATTTTAGATTTATGACACTCTGGACTGTTTAGAAACAGTTCATAATGAATAATGGGGAGTTAATGAGATTCTTTGGGCCCATCGCAACAAAACACCTTCCCCCCAAAATTTTTTATTGGTATCATTAAAAAATGCATTGTTATGATATAAGATGGAGCAAAAATAAAAGAATACACAAATTCGAAACAAACGTTTCTAAAACAAATGTAACCGACCTATTTTAGATGGTTCCTTTACGTCAGGGGTCTTCAACCTGCGGCCCACCCGCTCATGAAAAATTACAAATCGTTTTATACAAAAATAACGCATAATTAAATTTATGTATTTTATTCTGTTCACATTTTCATATTTCGCAATAAATATGTTAAAACGCTAAAAAACTAAAGTAACACACGGCCTTCCCTCAATCTAGTTTCACTTTAGTTTTCTAAGGAATATGGGCATTAAGGGTAGTTTTATTGATTAGAAGTTCAACGGTGATTTAAAAAAAAATTCAACTTGGGACTCTTTGAATTCTATTCTAAATATGTGGGTAAGAATATCTTCACAACCTTCCGATTACAAACTCTGAAACTGATGTCGCTATTTGGGAGCACTTATGGCTGCGCATAGCGTACGCAGAAATTACATAAGGGGGTTACAGGCTTACAATGGGGGAATTACAGAGCTACAACTGCATATATATATATGGCCTGCAAAAGGGTTGCTGGTATCTAACTGGAAGGAGACCCACACGCTGAACGTATGTGACGATGTGTGGAACCGGCCAGGCCAGTAACCTAGTGTCCTACCCCGCCTTCAAGTGGTGCAGGCTGAGCTTTCTATTTATGTGGCAAATTAATATTTGCTGCACGGATAGAAAGGCGGAAGGGGAGGGCTAATTCACCAACCCGTCTAGCCAGCGTGGTGAAATTATGGCTAATTCCTCCATTATGTTGACACACCAGAAACCATGGCCCCTAGTCTCCAGGTGCTGGAGTGCTCCTGATCAAGGCAGCGGTCAGTGTGGCATGAAAGCAGGGGGTGCTAAGAATCACTGGAATGGCCCAGGCTGCCGTTTGTTATTGACCTTGGCTACGTTTAATGGACGATCCCTTGCTTCTGAAGCAAAACTTCAGGAATTGGAAGAGGAACTAGACAAGATCAAATGGGACATTGTAGGACTCAGTGAAGTTAGAAGAAAAGGTGAAGAGTTGGTGGAACTGAAAAGCGGACATTTGTTTTACTATAGAGGAACGGAAACTGGAAGAACAAGTGGTGTTGGCTTCTTAATCAACAAAAGAATTAAAGACTGTCTTCTGGAAGTTGAAAGTACATCAGATCGAGCAGCGAGGCTTGTTGTTCAACTAACCCAGCGATACCAACTTCAAATAGTACAGGTATATGCACCAACATCAAGCCATACCGACGAAGAGGTTGAAGAATTTTATGAAGAAATCAAAGAGTTACACACCAAAGGGAAACAACATATCAAGCTCATCATGGGGGATTTCAATGCAAGAATTGGACAACAGGAACAAGGAGAGACATCGGTTGGTAAATACGGATATGGGGAAAGGAATGAACGTGGCGATCAACTCATCGAATTTGCAGAAGCTGAAAACCTTAGCATCATGAATTCATTTTTTAAGAAGAAACCGCAAAGAAAATGGACATGGAAACACCCAAATGGGGGAACTAGTGAAATTGACTATATCCTGGCAAACAAGAAATCAATTATTGAAGATTGCAGTGTACTGAACAGATTTAATACTGGAAGTGATCATCGAATGGTGAGATGTAAAATGCACTTAAATACTAAATTAGAACGACAGAAGCTCATTAGGAAACAAGTAAGTAAGAGGGTGGATCTAATGAAACTGAAAGTAAATACCGAGGCATTCAAGTTGGAATTAAAAAATCGCTTTTCTGCACTGGAAGGACTTATTGATGAAAGTGATATCTCAGAAGCAAATGAAAACATTGTTAAGACAATAGTTGAAACTGCTGGGGAAATTGGTGGTGTAACCTGTAAAAAGCACAATAGCAAATTATCTGAGAAGACGAAACAGCTCATGAAAAGGCGAAGAGATATGAAGGTGGACAATCGAAATACCAGTTCCAGGATTGAGTACATAGAACTTTGTAAAACTCTGCGCAAAAGCATGAAAGAAGACATAAGAAAATTCAACTGTGAGCTAGTAAGGAAAGCCATTGAAAATAACAAGAGCCTTAGGGTTGTTAAAGGAAGTTTATCTGTTGGGAAGAAACACATCATTGCATTAAAAGGAGAGGATGGCACCGTAACAAGAAATAGGGAAGAAATACTTAGAAGAGTTGAAGAATTCTACAAAAATCTATACGAAAGTAACAGTGAATTAAACGAAGACATTGAAATAGTCGAAGGAACAGCTCCTAAAATCTTAAAAGAAGAAGTTTCATTTGCAATAAAAAATATGAAGAAAGGAAGAGCCCCTGGTGATGATGGTATTACATTAGATATCCTAAAAGAAGCTGGAGAATATGTAGAAGACATACTTGCAAAATTCTTTACCAAATGTCTTAACAGCGGTAACATACCAAACCAATGGGATTCTGCAACAGTAATTCTTTTGCATAAAAAAGGTGATAAAGAGGATTTGAAAAATTACCGACCAATTAGCTTGTTACCTGCTATTTATAAAATCTTCACAAAAGTGCTAACACATCGCCTGCAGAAAAAATTAGATGCAGCTCAACCAAGAGAACAAGCTGGATTTCGAAGTGGATTCAGTACAGTGGACCATATTCAAGTATTAAGAGAATTAATTGAAAGAACACATGAATATGAACTTCCATTGTGTGTTGCATTTATTGACTATGAGAAGGCCTTTGACTCTATTAAAACATCAGCAGTCATCAACTCTTTAAGATCAACAGACATTGAGGATGTGTACATTGACATGGTGAAACGTGTGTATAAAAATGCAAGTGCAAAATTTCGGTTACATAAAGATACCAAAACTATCAAAATTGGTAAAGGTGTGAGGCAGGGAGATACCATTTCTCCAAAACTTTTTACTTCAGCTTTACAGATGATTTTTCAGCAGATAAATTGGAATAACAAGGGAATAAAAATAAATGGTGAATATTTAAATCATTTGCGGTTTGCTGATGACATTGTTATTTTTTCAACGAACCCATCAGAACTCCAAGACATGGTACAGGAGCTCTCAACTAGAAGTAAAGAAGTTGGACTCAAGATGAACCTACAAAAAACTAAGATCATGTTCAATAATTTCGTAGAGGAAACAAAAATACAAGTTGACAACATTGAGCTAGAAATTGCTGATTCATATATTTACCTTGGCCAGCTGATTTCAATGGATGGTAACATTATGAAAGAACTCAACAGACGTATTAAACTTGGCTGGAGTGCATTTGGAAGAAACAGTTTTATCCTGAAGGGGAAATTGCCTTTGTGTCTAAAAAGAAAGGTCTTCAACCAGTGTGTATTGCCAGTCCTCTCTTATGGATCAGAGACATGGAGTCTAACAGTTGGAGCAATACGAAAGTTACAGACAACGCAAAGGAGCATGGAGAGGTGCATGCTTGGAATAACTAGGAGAGATCGAAAAAGAAACACTTGGGTGAGAGAGCAAACTAGAGTAGAGGACATCATTGTTAAAGTAAAAGGACTGAAATGGCGATGGGCTGGGCATATCGCAAGAAGAACTGATCAACGATGGACAACAGAAATTCTGAACTGGATTCCAAGAGACCACCGAAGACCTAGAAAACGTCCTCAAACTAGATGGGTGGATGAAATAAGAAAACAGGTTGGGATGACGTGGAAGCGAATTGCTCAGGATAGACTTGTGTGGAAAGCCAGCAGTGGATAGATAATTTTTGAATATGATGATGATATATATATAGATATACAAAATTTCATTGCGATGTTTGGTTATAAAATCCCCATTGCCCCTGCGTACGTCAGTGTGTTTGCGAAAAGCTATTCAAGAATAAAGTTGCTAAAATTAAAGGCGGATCCATTGATGTCCCATTGGATCCTTTGTTCAGTCCTAATGTGTTGTTGGTAGAGTAATGCGGCCCGTGAGCCAACAGGAATAAGAAAAATTGGCCCTTGGACTGAAAAAGTTTGAAATTCCTGCTTACAAGCAAGCAAGTACAAGAGAGCAAGTACGTACCCTGTTAGACAAAAGTAGTCGAAAAACTGTTGGTACTGGCGAATTGCTTGCGCCTACAAAATATGTAAGGATTTTGCTTGCTGCGTCACTCCAAGCAACACCATCAGTAAAAGGAAAAATCGAAATAAAAGGAGATTAATGACACGCGATAATCGCGTTGACATGTTCATTGTTTTGAAAACGTTAATAATTACTGGTCAGGTTTTATATAAAAAATTGAAAATACTGATTATTATGTTCATCCTATAATATAATATATTAATATTGAAGGAAGAAATGACGAGATTAACTAAGGTAACTATAACGATAAATTTTTTTGAATTGGTGGACAAAAATTCCCAATTAAACGAAACGAGACGTGGGTCAAATTTTAAAAACTCATAATAATTGCGATTCCTTCCGTTATTAGGGAAGATTTTAATCACTGTGGTATGGAAGTATGTCAGTTTTGAAATGAGACAATATTAATCATCTCATTTCATTGAATCTGAGATACTAATTCAAAAATTTGTATCAGAAAAATGTAAAAGAATATTAATTTACTTCTTATCCGCACATCCCCAAAGGGTATACCTGGACTAAAAGGAAATACTATCATCTAAGAATAGAAACATGAGGATGGCTTTCGTTACTCCTACTATAGTGTCAAACTTTCCTTCATGAGAACCACTGTAGTATGGACTTTTTGGACTTGCACCCACGTCCCTTAAATGGAATTTTCTCCCCCTTTCAATTCAAAAGCATTTCTCCTTACAATTTACTTCACAGGATATTCTTATGATTCTTTCCTTTAATATTTGTTAAATACATTGGAAATAGGTACAATTTACATATCACTTCATCACGTGTTTTTACTTTCCCTAAAGTTTGATTTACATTTTCATATTTCCTTCTCCCCCCCCCAGATCACGTCAATAAAACTAATAAACTATAAAGGTGCCACTCTTTTTAAATAGTGCAGTAACTGGAGTGCTGGCAAGGTGCTTTGAGAAAATTCCCTGAAACTGGAAAGAATTTAAAAACAAATTACACACAAACGCAGTTTAATTTTCTGACGATGGTGGACGCTTGATTTTCCACCGAAACAATTGTAAAATGTTTCTCCTGCTCAAATTAAACTGCGTTTGTGTGTAATTTGTTTTAAATATTATTTTTGCGCAGTGTATCGCTCATATTTCTCTCACTGGAAAGAATGCTGAAAATTTGAATTGAAAGTTTTTTTTCCCATCAAATTTTAGCATATCATATTCAGAAAAATTTGATTTTATTAAATATCATTTTTTACAAAAGGAGGCCAGTTAAATTTCTTGCTTTATAATTCTTCATTTTTACGTGTTTTGAGGTATTTTCAAAGAACCATTTTTGAAAAAGTATATTAATTGCTGATTGACGAATATCAACGTTCTTTTCTTTTAAACATAATCTTTCAGATGTCAACAGTTTGTGAAAAATGGAAATTACAAAAAATGATAATTATAAATACGCAATATTGAAGAAAGAAAATAATGTTGCATTAACGCAATGTTGGCCGGATACGGGGTCGGTTTATCCCTCCATCCTTTCGGGGCGACCATGGGTTTAGTTTAGTTTCTCACCATTCTTCCTTTGAATGTTTACTTTGACTAGCATTATCGACAGTTGACAGTAGTGACAATGCAATCTAACTTTTGCTACTTTGTTTTCTTTGTTCTATAAACATTTATATATTTCAGAATTTGACGTTTTCCAAGATTTTTACACTGTAATTTTTTACGGTTATAAAATGTAATAATTAGTTATTTGATTTAATACCCATTATGAACAAAGAGCTTTTATTTATTATGTTTATTGAGTATATATATAGAGAAACTGAAATAGGGGTGTTTCTGACACCCTCGCCCTCCTCCCCCATGGGCGTAGCCAGCTTTCCATCTTAGGGAGCAAACTATTGCTAACCCGAAATATATTATTCAAAATACTA
>QLNU02015360.1:33493143-33581988 GCA_006491805.2 Dysdera silvatica
TTCTTCTATACGATACCAATCGTATTATTTCTTCCGTAACAGGAGAAAAAATCTCTCTATTTAAAGTAGTGCGGACATTCAAATCAATAAATCGAATAAATTTATTATTTAACTGGTACTAATACAAATCATTTACAGTTAAAGCATTACAAATTCATTTATTATTTAAGATCCAAATGAGCAAGAATAAAGGCATAGCACACAATACAAAAGAATGGCATAACCGAAAAGGAAATATTGAAAAGAGGAGGGAGACTCAGTTTAACAAGCCTGATATACCTAAATCAGAAGACAACGACTGTTCATCAATCATAATCACAAGACATAATCCAATTAAAATATATAAATTCAAATTAATAATAGAATTTAATTTAATTATTAAACTGGAAACGAAAAATGGAGTAGATACACGAAGGCGGGGGATAGAAATTCAAACATGGAGCTGGTATAAGTGTAAGCTTTTACCTCTCAAATAAGAATTATAGAATGGTAAGCGAAAGTTAGTTCACTCCCTTAGATTGTAAGTTGACACATATGTTGTTAAATTGAGAATAATAGTCATAAAATCAAAAAGAATAAACTTAAACATCTGTTTCCAAATCAAATAAAAAAGTACTTCGTTAAGTGGGATTGTATTCAAGCTAACATAAACAGAATCGATATTTTTATTTGGTTCGAAACCACAGAGAAACGATCTGCGAAAATCTTTTCTACAGTCTACGTCATCTACACTCATGTTTGTAAAAATTACAACACCGAATTGAATGAAATTTAATGTACAAACGAGCTGTGTTGATACAAATAAACAATTAGAATTACAAAGCAAAAAAACAATATTACATGTCGAAAATCAGTATTTGGTGAAGCCACCACGCGCTGCAATAAGTGATGCTATACGACGTGGCATGGAATCAAACAGATGTTGAATGTGTGCCTGAGGAAGAGCATTCCAGATTGCTTGTATGCGACCCCAAAGTTCATCTGTAGTAGCTATGGGACGAGGATCACGAGCGAGACGCCGACCAACGAAATCCCACACATGTTCAATCGGCGACATATCCGGCGAATAGGCAGGCCAAGGAAGAAGCTGTATCTGTTGTGATGAAAAGAAGTCTTGAACATTCCTGGCAATATGTGGGCGGGCATTGTCCTGTTGAAATACAGCTCCGGGAATGCCTTGAAGGAAGGGAACAACTTCGGGCTCCAGAACTTCATTGATGTACCGGTTGCTGTTAAGATTACCCACAATTCGTAGCAGCTGAGATCGTACATGTTACGTAATCGCACCCAGACCATAACGCTGGGGATTCGTCCACTATGACGTTGGATAACGCACTCCGGAAGGTGGCGTTCACCGGTATAGCGTCTAACACGGATGCGGCCATCACTGTACCCCAAATTAAAGCGGGATTCATCAGAAAACACCACTTGTTGCCAATCAGCACGCCAGTCTCTATGTCCATGAGCCCATTGTAGCCGCAGGCGATGATGGTTTTGCGTCAGAGGGATCCTGTATAAAGGAACTCTTGCACGCAGTCCACGGTGCAGTAGACGCCGACGAATTGATGAAGCAGTGCATCAACGTTCTGCCAACTATCCAGATGAAGCAAAACGGTCCGTCACCGCCATGCGGACCAGGTGTCTATCATCCCGTGCTGACGTCACCTTTCGGCGTCCACTCCCGGATTTCCGAGTTGTCTGGTTCTCTTGAACCCACTGCTTCCACACTCGCATCACTGTGCTGCTGTTACGCCCCATACGAGCTGCTATTGCACGATAAGAAAACCCTCCTTCACGAAGGCCGATCATTCGTCCCCGTTCAAACTCCGTAACTTGCTGAAATGTCGCCCTCTTTCGTCGTAGAGGCATAGTGACGTCTCATGTAACGTTTACCACTAGCAGATAGCCATACACGCCCCGCTACAGCCCTCTATTTATACGGATCCATCAGCAGTTCAGAGGGCGCTGCTCAGCCCACGCATGCGCGATGACTCTGAAATTCTAATCATTTGAATAGCATACCCTAATTTGCATTTCCTGAAAGTTTCAGCTCAATCACATGATTCCTTCATGGTGTTGCAATTTTTACAAACATGAGTTTACAATGAATAAAATAACAGCTATTTAAGGGAAAAAAGAGCACAACTAAAATAACATAAATGATAATCTCTTAAACTTAAGAGAAACTTCTTTAAATAAAACGCCAAAGATTTTCAAGAGGACCACTATTTGATATCTTAACTTGCTATCTTGACCTAGATAACTCTCTACTACCAGCCGTAATAGATAAAGCCAAATCTAACATCGAGCCGTTATCTTTAATTTAATTTCCAAACAGTATCTCTTACTGGTTTGTTTTTCCGCGCCTTGGACGTAATTTGATGAAATAGTCATCGAACACATTTTAACAACATCGTTAGGAATAGTTTCAACAATTTATATGGTGGCCAAATGGGAAACAACTCTTCACGTGGAATAAAACGTATTCTTTTCCAAGAGCTCGATTTAATAGCATATACTATTGACTACATATCCTTTAACATAAATGTGAGATGGAGAAAACATTTTGCCCTTTGTATACAGGGGCATCTTAAGCGGGGGTGCAAGAGGTGAACGGCACCCTGGGGCGAGCTTAGGGGGGGCGGCATTTAAGCTTTGGTTACATAACTGATTTTTTCAAATTCGAAAATTTCGAAATCTAGCAAGACTGACAGATTTCGGAAATTTTCGCTGCAATTTTTGAAAGGTAAAAAAAATTAGATATTAGTAAAAATGGTGTTAAAAAACACAAAAAATGCCAGTAAAAATCTAGAGGTTTTTAACGCGTTTTTAACAATCTTTGCATTTCAGATTGGTAACACATAATGTATTACATACAGGCCTGCACAAAAGTTTAGACACAGAGGCAAATTATAAATAAAAGCGAGAATTTGCATTGAACTTCGCCGATATTGTATCTAAATAATCCTAGAACCAATAATAAATTGTGCAACTTAAAAGATTACCAAAAGTACTGAAACAAAATATCCCAACACCGTAATATTGGAATCTGCATGCCACAAATGTTTAGGCACATATGTCAGATTTATGCAAATTAACGGCGCGAAGTTCCCAAGTGATCGAAGGGGCGTTTCCCAGAGTTGTTATATAAGGCCTGAAATAATTTAGAATGCTTAGAACGATGCCGAAGTCAAAGCAATTTACGAATGACGAGATTTTGAAGATTTGGAGGCTGAAAACTAAAGGTAAATCTGTTACTCAAATTTCTGTTGCATTGAACCGTTCAAAGCGAGGCATTTATCGAGTGTTATCCCGGGGTGATCAGTATCAACCAAAATCACGATCTGGGAGGCCTCGAGTGACCAGCATTCGGGATGATAGACAAATACGAAGATTGGCTTCAAATGAAAGCCTGTCTGCAAATCAAATAAAAAACACGTTAGCAATGCGAGTGTCAAGAGAAACCATACGTAGAAGGATTGTAGAATGCAGGCATTTGAGATATGCAAAAATGCGCCGCAAGCCCTGCTTGCAATTACATCATAAACAAGCACGACTACAATGGGCAAGGCAGCACATATCATACAGTGACGAATGGCTGCAGGTGTTATTTAGTGATGAAAAAAAGTGGAACTTAGATGGTCCCGATGGCCTTTCGCACTACTGGCACGATCTTCGAAAACGCCCCTTAAGTCGGTTCAGCAGACGTCAAGGAGGAGGTTCAGTCATGGTTTGGGGAGCCTTTAGCTTCAATGGACAGACTTCTTTGGCGTTTTTGAATGGAAAACAAGATTCCAAGGCATACCAGGCAACTCTTGAAAGTCACCTATTACCTTTTGGCGAACTTTTATGTGGACGAAACTGGGTTTTCCAACAAGATAATGCGTCCATCCACACATCCAGGTCAACAAAAGAATGGATGAGCGCTAAAAATATTACAGTTCTCGATTGGCCTGCTCTTAGTCCTGACTGTAATCCCATCGAAAATGTATGGGGCATACTAACGAATGTTGTGTATGCCAATGGAAAGCAATATCCGTCCGTTTTAGAACTTAAAAAGGCTATAGAAGAAGCGTGGTTTAATTTTGAACCAGAAACCTTTCAAAATCTTGTGCTTTCAATGAACGACCGCGTATTTAATCTAATACGAAGTAATGGTGGCTACATTGATTATTAAAATTGTTCATTTCCTTATGCAAGTGCTAAAATTTATGTTTGTGCCTAAACTTTTGTGCCACATATTTTACTTATTTTAAGTTATATATTGCAGCAAGTTCGCTACTGATGTGATTTCTGTTCTCAAATTTTTAATTTGCATATTACATGTGTTCATACTTCGTAATATTAAAGTTCCTACTTCTTCAGTTTTAATAGTATTTTGTTATACTCAAATTTGTGTTGTGTCTAAACTTTTGTGCAGGCCTGTATGAATGTATTAAGCATAGTGTTTGAATGTGTTACACATCATGTTTAAATGTGTTACACATCGAGTTTGAATGTGTTACACATCGCGTTTGAATATGTTACACATCGTGTTTGAATGTGTTACACAACTTGTTTGAATGTATTACACATTGTGTTTAAATGTGTTACACATCGTGAATTACCTTCGTATGCAGTGATTTGCTAATGGTGCCGTTTGGCTCCAAGCGAAAGGAAATAATCATCAATCACGAGAGGTTGTGCCTGTGTATCTTTGATTTAGTGTGTGTGCGTCTTTGAGTCTGTGTTCCCTTTGAGTGTCTTTGATTTAGTTGTATGTCTGTGCCAGGGGCAGACACAGGGGTAGTCACAGGGGTCATGACCCCCAAAATATATTTTTTCACTGTAAAAAATTCCAACTTTCATGATAAATGAAGGGTGTTATTCCAAGACCATGGCAAATTCTGTCCTTGACCCACGCCCAAAATGGAAGTCTGTGTCCGTTCCTGGTCCCGACATCTGTTTTTTGTCAGAAATAGAAGAATCATTAATTAATCCTCAGGACATAATAAAACGTTAGAACTGAAATAAGCTGGCCAAGTTAAATATATGAATCAGAAACTTCTGGAAGTTGGGGTGATTATGACATATATAAGACTAGAGTCTAGGAAGATCCAGCATGTTATTACGGGGGGCGAGGGAGAGGTTTAGGGGACTCTCACCAGGAAAATTTTTAGTTTTGGACTGTTAAATAGTTTAGGTAAATGTTGTTATATTACTAGCCTTCCTTTATACTCACCAAAATATTTAATTTACGACAATGAAGTAGAGTTGGGCTTTCCTTTAATTAAACTATATGGTTTAGGGTAGATTATAGTCAAGTATGACAGAAGGATAACCTAGTAAAGGAGACATATACAATAACCAAAAACGATAATTTACAATGTAATTAATAGAACAAGTTTAAATTTAAACTACAAAAACATCGTAATTATTTTACTTTTTTTATAACAAGCAACTTTTTAAAAAATTTGAAGTTTATAGTGCAAAGTCGAGCCATCTTGGTTTCTTTGAAAATTTGTCAATCACTTTATTTACATCAATACGATTGCCTCTGTCGGTGTGTAATAAAAGTCTCTCTTTTATCATCCGCGTTCGAACGTCGTTTCAACGATGAAAAAAACTACGTTCTGTTGAAGCAATTCTTACTAAAAACGTAGTTTGAAGAGCGAGAAACTTGTTGATTAGTGGAAAAACGTCTCGATCGCATTTCTCCAAAACTTGAATACTTTGGACGCCAGTGTAAGACTTTTATTTATTACAGTTGTAACAAACAACATATAAAATATTCTTCATCGTCTTTATTTTTTCCTATTTAAGCCTGACGGGGGTGGAGATCTCCTTCTTTTCCCATCGCTGGATCCGCCCTTATTCTAAATGATGTCATTCGTAACATTTTGCTGCTTAGTCCGTTCGAAAAATATGAGACGCAGAGGTGAAAATATTATAGCTTATTCTTACTGAGGGCATCATTGTCAAAGTGTAGTTTGTTTCTATTTCATGGCACAAGGACATCTCATAACACCTGCTTCAAAGGCCACAGTTTTAAAATTGGCCCAAATCTGTGTCGACAAGGGAATTCAACCCCGATGGAAAAAGGACAACACACGCCAAATCAAGCCCTGAATTTTCGCTCATTGGACGAACGCATTACCTCTATGCCAATATACGGTATCCTAAGTGTGAAAACTTAGTGTAAGTAGAAAGTTCATAAGGGGGGGGGGGGGAGAGTTACAGAATTATGAGGGGATTACAGTGCTGTAACTCCATATATATATGAATATATATCACAATCAACTTTAATCATTACCTATCCATTGCTGGATGAAGGTCTCTCTAAATGCTTTCCACACAAGTCTATCAGGAGCAATTGCATTCATGTTGCCCCAACCTGTTTTCTTATTTCATCCACCCATCGACTTTGAGGACATTTTCTGAGTCTTCGGTGGTCTCTTGGAATTCAGTTGAGAATTTCTGTTGTCCAACGTTGATCAGTTGTTCTTGCAATATGCCCAGCCCATCTCCATTTCAGCCCTTTTACTTTAATAATGATGTCCTCTACTTTAGTTCGCTCTATCACCCAAGTGTGTCTTTTGATTTCTTGTTTGCCAGTATATAGTCAATTTCGCTGGTTCCTCCATTGGGGTGTTTCCATGTCCATTTTCTTTGCGGTTTCTTCTTAAAAAATGAATTCATGATGCTAAGATTTTCAGCTTCGGCAAATTCTATGAGTTGATCGCCACGTTCATTCCTTTCCCCGTATCCGTATTTACCAACCGATGTCTCTCCTTGTTCCTGTTGTCCAATTCTTGCATTAAAATCTCCCATGATGAGCTTGATGTGTTGTTTCCCCTTGGTATGTAGCTGTTTGATTTCTTCATAGAATTCCTCAACCTCCTCGTCGGTATGGCTTGATGTTGGTGCATATGCCTGTACTATCTGAAGTTGGTATCGCTGGGTTAGTTGAACAACGAGCCTCGCTGCTCGATCTGACGTGCTTTCGACTTCAAGAAGGTAGTCTTTAATTCTTTTGTTGATTAAGAAGCCAACACCACTTGTTCTTCCAGTTTCCGTTCCTCTATAATAAAACAAATGTCCACTTTTAAGTTCCACCAACTCTTCACCTTTTCTTCTAACTTCACTGAGTCCTACAATGTCCCATTTGATCTTGTCAAGTTCTTCTTCCAATTCTTGAAGTTTTGCTTCAGAAGCAAGGGATCGTCCATTAAACGTAGCCAAGGTCAATAACAAACGGCAGCCTGGGCCATTCCAGTGATTCTTAGCACCCCCTGCTTTCATGCCACGCTGACCGCTGCCTTGATCAGGAGCACTCCAGCACCTGGAGACCAGGGGCCATGGTTTTTGGTGTATTAGCATATTGGAGGAATTAGCCATCATTTCACCACGCTGGCTAGACGGGTTGGTGAATTAGCCCTCCCCTTCCGCCTTTCCGTCCGTGCAGCAAATATTAATTTGCCTCTTGGATAGAAAGCTCGGCCCGCACCATTAGAAGGCGGGCTAATGCACTAGGTTACTGGTCCGGCCGTTTTCACACATCGTCATATACGTTTAGCGTGTGGGTCTCCTTCCAATTAGATACCAGCAACCCTTTTTCAGGCCACACACACACACACACACACACACACATATATATATATATATGTGTGTATATATATATATATATATAACGTTAGCACCCCCTTCCTACGCCAGTGTTGTTGAAGTCTTTATGCAGTAATAGATGGAGAAAGATAAAAATAATCAACGAAATATAAAGAGAAAAAGATGAAATATTAAAAGTTCCACACGAACAGCATTTGAGAAACGCGTTATGAAATAATATCTGAAATACTAATAAACGTCTGAGTATTGCTTTCCTTGTTAGCCATGAAATAAATGGTGATTATGAAAAAACAACTTTCAGTAATTGCATTTGCAATAAATGAGACGATTTATTTAGTGCCGCTCGTGTTTATTATCAAGAAATATACCATTTTATGCAGTCAACTTCACTTTGTGTTTCCATTATTATTTGGTGGTAAAATATACTTTCTCTTCTGGACGCACTATGTCTACCATATTGAATTAAAAATTATTGAAAACAATATAATTAAATTTCGATAAAAAATAATATAAATATATTTTTTATTATATTGTTTTATTAATATAAATGTATTTTTTATTAATATAAATGGCTTTTATTAATATAAATGTATTTTATTAATACACATTTTAGCATTTGTCGAAATAATTTACAAATGGAGATTATACAGAAGAAAACTTTATCGTCTTGTCGTGCTGAAGATTAGCACTCTCGTCGATCTTGCATGTGGACAGCAAAAAGTTTTCCAGAAGCTCAAATACAATTTTTTAAAAAATAGCATCCACACATATATACATATGAATTGCGCGTAAAACGTAATTTATTTGAAATATCTAAAACCGTAAAGCATAGTTCACGAAAAAGGAATCTTATACAATATATTATTGATGCATTATACAACAGATATGCATTATGTAACAAAAAAGGTTCAATATTATGTCGAAATATTTATCTCAGCAGGGTTTTATATTATTTAAGATATATGAAATTTACGTTAGGGAGTTCTCGAAAAATTTACATAGATTTCGACAAGTTTTTTACGAATGGTATAGATCCAGAGGGCTTCCAGTCTCTTGTTGGTAAGGATAATACTGAATGTCTACAGTTTTGGATGAGCATCCTTTAGATGTTTCTTTACTATGAAATTAATCAAATTATTTAGTAAAATTTTAATTTTAAGTTTGAAAGCCGACAATAATCTTTTATTTCTGGTTTATAAAGAAAAGGAATAAAGCTTTAGGGTACTATGTCGAACTGGATGGGAGAATGAAATTGAGAAACCATGGGGCGAAGTTGGTTGCCCGCAAAAAAATATAAAAATGGAATTATTACAGATTTGGAAGTTTATAATGAAACATGTAATATATGACAAAAATGGAAAAAGATATCCATTAATTTCTGTTGATGGATGTCTATGCTATTTTGTTCTTATATTATGAAGAATGTACAAAATGTTAATGTAAAATTTACTTTAGATATGCAAATTAAATACTGCGGGGAAAGTTCTTATCTAATCAAAGACTATGATATGTTTGGTTTAAAGTATAAAAACATACATCTTCCAAAAGTTTTCACAAAAGAAGTGAAACGTAATTAACCAAATTTGGTGAAGAAATTGACTATAAAAAAAAGAAAAATAAGACGATAACAGAGAAGAAAATGAGAACATGGAAAAAGTTGGAAAATACAAAAAATTATCAGAATTAAATTTTTCACGATGTATAGTTGAATCGGGGATAGGATAAAGAAGGAGATTAAGTTTTCAAAGACCTATTTCCCATGGCTCGCACTTGAACTCTTTGAACCATTATTACAAATCAAGATACCATTGTTTTCTTCTCAGAGACAACACAGTTATCTCCGAAGTGGTTGACACACGGAGCTCCAAATAGGCAGGATTTCGGAGATCCATTAAGGAAAAAAAGGCTTCGCCTCAGGCTGGGCTCGAACTAGTGGCCTTTTGATTAGGATACAAGCATCTTAGATGCTGTCACACTATTAGGGACTAGCTGGCTAAGGACGATCCATCGTCGTATTTAACACCTTGTAGATTTCACGCCTTTCTGAAGTGGATATTTGTAGGGGGAATGAATATTAAATTTCCAAACACTCACGTTTTTTGGCTTAGCGTAGAGAGTTGTATGAGCTACAGAAAGTAGCTGTTTGAAAATTTAATCTTATTAATTTCCTTATGAAACATTGTCATAAAATGATGTGAAAATTACAACATGAGAAAGGAATACAATATATTAAAAAATATGAATAAAATATTAAAATATTGAGTTAAGTCCTGAAAAGTTATCGACTATACCAAAACCTTACGTATAAACACTTACAGTGTTAGGAAGGAGTTAGGAGGAAATTTACATCCAAGTGTTAGCCCAATGACTCACCGGATTTTAAGAACGAGTTAGGAAGAAATTTACAACTCGTATTTGGATTGAGAATTTAAAGGGTGTTAGGAAGACGTGAAGAGGAAATTTGCAAGTAAATACTGACGGCTACGAATTAAGCAGAGTATATGGGATATTTTTAATATTTACTTTGAAATTTAGCAAGTTTGATATAAAATGACAACCACAACTTTATGCAATGGAATGAACAACTAAAACAAGGTAAAAAGTACTTACCAATTTACAACGCTTATAAACTGAGTCTTTATAGGATACGCGGAAAATATAAATATAATTTACTGGTCAAAGATTAAAACAAGGGAAATAAATATTTTCATAATTTTCTGTTTTCTTCTTATTTTAGAAATTCTAAACTCCTCATCAACTGTGTGTATATATATAAGTATAATAAGGTGCTTAAACACCAACGTATGAAGCTCAGACTAAATCTGTCCGTATAACCCAACATCGCGAAATTTGATTTGCTCTAAAGAAAAAAGCTCCTTCTTTTCTTTACAGGCTAACAAATTTTACGATGGTGGATTTTACTGAGAGTTCTAGTTGGAGTTACATATGCATGTGTCTAAACATTTTACTATATAAATATTTCCACACAAATTACGAAAACACCGTTCTTTAGAGTTTTTCTGCGCTAATCGCTTGCTTGGTAATTATGTTATTCAAAATATGTCTAAGCTTCGATTTTGATGGGTTTTTCGAGAATTAATTTCAAAAGGAAATTAATTCTCAGAATTAAATTGAAAGAGTTTCTTGTTAGTTATAGGCCAGGAATTATACGTATAGATATGGCTTTCGTTCAAGTCGCACAAAATGCAATTGTCGGCTATAGCAAAATATATATAGTTGTGAATATACCTTATGAAACGAGTTATGCTTGATCGTCGAAATATTTTGAAATATTCAAGATACCTTTATATAAAATACATTGCTTTATCTTAATAATTATTCGATTGATGATATTAAAAATGATGATATTTTAAATATATATTTATATATCATCATCATCATATTCAACCATTATCTATCCACTGCTGGATGAAGGTCTCTCCAAATGCTTTCCACACAAGTCTATCCTGAGCAATTCGCTTCCAAGTCACCCCAACCTATTTTTTAATTTCATCCAAGCATATAGTGTTTGAGGACGTTTTCCAGGTCTTCTGTGGTCTCTTGGAATCCAGTTCAGAATTTTCGTTTTCCATCTTTGATTAGTTCTTCTTGGAATATGCCCAGCTCATCGCCATTTCAGCCCTTTTACTTTAACAATGATTTCTTCTACTCTAGTTTGCTCTCTCACCTAAGTGATTCTCTTCCGATCTCTCCTAGTTATTCCAAGCATGCACTTCTCCATGCTCCTTTGGGTTGTCTGTAACTTCCGTATTGCTGCAATTGTTAGACTCCATGTCTTTGACAGATAAGAGAGGACTGGCAATACACAATGGTTGAAGACTTTTCTATTTAGACGCAAAGGCAATTTTCCCTTCAGGATAAAATTGTTTCTTCCGAATGTACTCCAGCCAAGTTTAATACATCTGTTGAGTTCTTTCATAATGTTGCCATTCATTGAAATCAGCTGGCCAAAGGAAAATATATGAATCAGCAATTTCTAGTTCAATGTTGTCAACTTATTTTTGTTTCCTCTACTTAATTATTAGACCTTATGATCTTGGTTTTTGTGGGTTCATCTTGGAGTTCAATTTTTCTATTTCTAGTTGAGGCTCTTGTGCCATGTTTGGGTTCTGAGTAAAGCTTCGTTGAAAAAATTAACAATATCATCAGAAAACCGCAAATAAGTTAAGTATTTACCATTTATTTTTATTTCTTTGTTATTCCAATTTATCTGCTGAAAAATCATCTGTAAAGCTGAAGTAAAAAGTTTTGGAGAAATGTATCTTCCTGCCTCACACATTTACCAATTTTGATAGATTTGATATCTTTATGTAACCGAAATTTTGCACTTGCATTTTTATACACACATTTCACCATGTCAATGTACATATCCTCGACGTTTGTTGATCCTAAAAAGTTGTTGACTGCTGACGTTTTAATAGAGTCAAAGGCCTTCTCATAGTCAATAAATGCCACGCACAAAGGAAGTTCATATTCACGTATTCTTTCACCTAGTTCTCTTAATACTTGAATGTGGTCTACTGTAATGTACTGAATCCACTTCGAAATCCAGCTTGTTCTCTTGATTGATTTGCATCTAATTTTTTTTGCAGGCAATGGGTTAGAACTTTTGTGAAGATTTTATAAATAGCAGGTAATAAGCTAAGTTGTCGGTAATTTTTCAAATCCTGTTTATAACCTTTTTTATGCAAAAAAATTACTGTTGCAGAATCCCATTGGTTTTATATGTTACCACTATTAAGACATTTGGTAAGGAATTTTGCAAGTATTATATATATATATATATAGTTAAGGAAAATAATTCTCTTTTAATTCCCTCAGGCGAAAACGGTTTTAAACGCCTGAAATTTTGAAGTGATAAATCCACATTAGGTGGAATAATCTAGTTATGACGCATTTCATTATTTCGACAAATAGTTTGGATAACTGAGTTATTGCCTTCATAATTGGCTTTTGATTTTAAGTGATGAGAGTAAATTTTGAAAAAATGTATGCCGGCTGCTAAAATATTGTTAAAACTATTATTTTATGGCATTTTATGTCCATTAGCACATTATAGTAATTACTCCCCAGAAATAATACCACATTAAGCAAATATGTTTAGCGTGGAATTATTTTTCACGTCTCAACTCATATAAATCATAATTATGGCATAATATATATAAATTAAATTGCGTAATTGAGATATTTTTTGGAAATAGGAAAATGAGTTGTTTGGAGATGAAGCTAATAAAAGAAAAATACTTTCTTGTGCAGAAAATTTAAGTTAATAAAATTTGTTTTTGAGAAACCTAGAAAAACATATCTTCCTCTCTTTTTTAATACCTAAAAGCTTGAAAAAAATCATATTTATGCACAATTATGCTGTCTAAAATATAATACTGTTTTTATGTTCTTTTACAGTATGTTTTATAGTAAGACGGTTTTAAAAATAGTTGAATATTTCATAGAATACTTAATATGAAATATAAATAAATAATAGAAAAACGTTACTTTTTTACAGTTCTACACTCCAAGACGTGAATTTTAATGTAATGCATATTTTGGGAAATAAAATTATTCATTTCAACTTATTTAAGAATTTTGAATATGGAATAGGGATTATGCGGAAAAAGTATTTTGAGTATAATAATAATAACTTGAGTAATATAATAATGTTTATTTGTCACAAGGGCTACATATTGCATACAGTCTTGAATTTCAATTTAAGTATAATAAATTTCACACAGTTTAGAACAGACAATACAATTTACGTGTGTTATTTGAGTATGTTATATGGAATAAATGCTCATGAATTCTCTATAAAGGCTTTCTAATTATCTTTTTGATGATATACTATGACAAAGTCTAAAATGATTAATTTTTAAATCAGGCAGAAAAAGGGATTTTTTTATGTATATAAAGGGTCTAATTAGGAAATTATTCCCAATCTAGGAAATTATTCCCAATTAATCGTTTGTTGAATCTAATGCACTTTTATGTATTTCGCTATCTGAAAATGGGATTGAAATTTTGTTGAGCTGAAATGTTATAAAATATATTCAAATTCGATATAAATTCGTTTTAAATCGAATATATATTTCAATTAAATTTAAATTTGTTTACATTTAAGTTGAATAAAATTTTTGAAACACTGAAGGGGTTAACTTGAAGATAAATAATAAAATAACTACAATAATATCCCTTTTTTTTCTCCTTGTGATTATATTTTCAGATATTTTGCTCGGAATGTAATAAAATGTGAATGCGGTTTAATTATTATTTTTAATCAGATTTTAATTTACTATTCGTTATAATATTCTGCTTCTGTTATTTAAACGTATAAATGACTTACGTTTATAAACAGATAAAACGTAATTTATGTTATTTTTGTCTTTATTTCATTTTTTAGCGCTGATGTAGTTCCAGGATATGTTCTTAAATGTATATATTGTTTACGATAGTGTACGTAGGATGACATACCTAAAAAACACAAAGCCGGATATGACATTTTAGAAAACACTCTTAAAGGAACGTTTATAAAAATACATGCATATATTTATTAAAACTAAATTTTATTTTATGCATATAACTGAAATTTATTTGACAATGGGTTAATGCAGTTATATTTATGGTATTTCTATGAAATTTGTTTGCGAATGAAACACAGATTTACATATATTTTGCGATATTAAATTGCATTTGCGCTTATTAACGATATTTAACGTATCGTATATCATATTGTACTGTAAAGTAGCGTTTTACAACAGCTGGGCTCTGGTATCAATTATACAGGGTCGCGAAAGATTCCCTGAAATCTGTCATTTTAGTTTTCAAAGCAATTTTTCATGAATAAATATTTTATCGTGGAAATATTTTGAGGAGAATAATATGCAACGGAAAGGTCAGACCCAGTGTGCCTAAATAACATCTGTGCAGCACATCCAGTAACCAAGCGGTATGTTTTTAAATATGTTAGTATTCATGAACGAATGAGAATTTTCTGACATCGAAACTTTTTAGCATTCGAGAAAGTATATATAGTTCGTTATGAATGGTCATAAACGAGTACGGGCAAACCGATTTAAATAATATGCGGTGCATCCTTTGTTCTTAAAACTGAACGAAATAACATTTGCGTTGCAAATGTCAGCCACCAATTAGCAAATAAATGTACCAATAAAGTGTATATATTAATAGAAGACATGTACTTATATGTACTATTCGTGATTATGCCATAATTAATTATTCATACTTATGGTGATTGAATGTAAGAACTTTAAATACTGGAAAGTTGTTCATGTGTACATTTGTTGGGACCTAGTCCTCGTCTTATAAAAAGTATTCACTGGGCAGCGGCTTTATTGAGGTTGAGAAGCACCACTGTAAAGCATTTCATGTGTTTTTATACTTCATAGTTATTGATGCTTTGTTTATATTTTATTATTATTATATGCATAGTATCATTAACAGTCTCTCTCCTTACTTATCTTACACACATTGGCGTACGCAGGGGGTGTTGATGGGGGTTGTAACCTCATTAGTTCAGGGGTGGCTCGAGGTTGATTTTGAATCCGGGCGGCCTGACACAGATTGCTTTTTGGCGCCCCCTCCAGAGAAATCAGAAGACTTTCACAGAATCACAGTGAGCCATATACCCTATAAAAGTGGCCAAAGGTCCGAAAGAATTTCTCTAAAAATATTTCTAAAAATTTCTCTTAAGATGTCTCTAAAATTTTTTCTAACTTTGTCTCTTTTTAAAGAGATTTTTTACTATTGGGTCCATTAAAAAAATTTTAACTTGACTTCAGTTTGGCTCCCCCATCCAAACGGGGCCCCGGACGGCCGCCCGGATCGTCCGTCCCTTAAGCCGCCCCTGCTCCCATTGCAATGAAATTTTGTATGTTCAACGTGGGAATACTTGAGTTGTAGTTCTGTAACACCACATTGAGCCTATAACCCCTTTTATGAAATTCCTGCATACGCCTCTGCTTACACAGCTACCTAAATATTATTATTATTATTATTGTTACCCTAAATCTCTCTCTATATGTAAAAGTAATGTATGGACATTCAATATTTATAGGTAAAGACAACGTTGTAAGTTTAAGTAAGGTTATACACCTTACCTACTTTTATAAAGTTGTCTTTACTTTGAAATCTTTTCTGCATAGTGCTACTTCCAATTGTCTTACATGAACGTTGAAGTTTCAAGACAGAAGATATTTTTTTTCCATTTAACTGCACTATACTAATTGAATTTTTGAAATTGTCATTTTTTGGTATTCGTATCGGTATAGGATGAATATATTACTCCTCAAACACATATAGAAACTTTAGTTTTACACATTATGTTATAGAGAAATAACTTTTTACCCATTTGTCGAGAACTCAATCAAAAATCCTGTTCCAGATATTCGATAATCATGAAATAAAAAATATAAAATGAAGTTTATTTAAAACAAACGTTCAAATTATTGTTTCAATTGACTTCCTGGATAGAAACAAGCGTAAAAATAAAATAGCTATTACCTTCTATTTCTCTTCGTTCTCAAGGTAATAGAAAATATAATTCAAGCATCACATAGCTTTTTTAGCCAAACACCATGGTTTTATCGGTGTTTTGGTTATATTACAGATATTGAATTATCATGGGTATAAAATGCATGTTTGAAAAGACTGCACTTGCAATCCTGCAAGACGGTATAATGATATATATAAAAGATGCAAAATCTAAATCGAGTTTCTTATTTATTTCTTGATGTAGATAGATCAGAATTTGACAAGTGTGCACTTGCAGAAGATTTTTGATCGTTATTATTAGAATTTATTAAAACTAAAATCTACATCTTTTCTCTTTCAACCAAATGAAAATTCCTTATTGTGCCATCGTATCTACCGAGGGGGGGATGAAGAATGTTATGTCAAGCAAAAACGCTTTGGATATTTTAAAGGGATTATGTTTATAAATTTTCAACTGTCATTACTTATTCAATAAGGTTCTCCGAATACTAAGCCCAGAAAATAAAAGACAGGAAAGATGAAAAAGAAATGAAAATATGAAGCACGAAGTTTAGAAAAAAGATAAATTTAAGGGTGCGTAACTGAAAAAACTATAAAAAGAGAGAAAGAGTTAAAAATGTATAATCTTAAAAATATTTCAGAAAATATAAAACCGGAAATTTCAGGAATATAAAGAAAGTTTCACGATATTGCGAGATAGATCATTTTATCAAGTTAACTTTTTTCTTTTTTAATAGTTGGAGAAATGTTTTTTTATCAATGCAACTCTTCTCTTTATATTTCGAAAACAATTTTTTTACCAAGCAAGCAGTCTGTCTTGATAAATAAAAGTATTTTCTCTTGGTACGAAGTCCAGAAATAATGAAAATGTTATTAACGTATATGTTACGGTGAAAGACCAAAATCTGGCGAATGTCGACAGTCTCCAGTGAATGTCAACAATCACATAGTCGCTTGGTGTATGTCCGAAATATTTGCTAAATATCATTATTTCTGACTTACACCGGTCAATGTTGACATTCAGCATGCACTGATGGTGAATGTTGAATAAGGTTATTTTTTTTTTACTTTTTAAATCATACTGTATTATTAAAATATATTATGATATATATGTTACCGGCAAAGTTTGAAATCCGGCATTCTATAGAATGCCTAGGCATTGTATATAATTCCTAAAACTAGCCGGCAATGTATGAAAAGATTCATATTTAACAAATTTCCTAGGCATTCTATAGAATGCCAAATGAGAAACCGGCAAAGTATTAAATACATCTCCGATTCATTTCGAATATCACGTGGCAAGGCACGTGACTTTTAACGAGCGCCTCAGGCTCAGAATTTGTCAGTTGCACTTTGCGGTTTGTTCGGGAGTGTCAAAATACGAAATTTTACTTAAATTTTTTCAACAAAAAATTAGTTTTTTACTGTGCTGCATGAAAATGGATGAGCAAGCTGTAGCGTTGGAGAAAGAGTCATGGTCTATAGACATGAAACAACGATTCGACGATGAACTGTTCAAAATTCGAGTTAATGCTGCAAAAAATAGTTTGTTCCTAACCGAAACTACTTACCAGAAGTTAATAAATGATGTACAAAATGCCAAAATGACTACTAAGAAGGAACCCAGGGATTAACACTTGCTGAATCGTTATGATGTGATGATTGTGGAAAACAAAAGTAAACTCATTTATCCTGTTAAAGAAGACGTCAGTACAATACAGTATTACGTCACGGACACTGAGTTATTTCACGTACTTCATGAAACTCATTTGGCTATTGGAGGACGTGATAGAATGTTGAAAGAACTTTCAACCAAATACAAAAACGTTACACGTCATGATATTGAACTGTACATCCACCTTCGTTAGCCCTGCCATAAAAAACAAAAAGGTATTAAAAAGGGCACCACTGCTGTTAAACCTATGATTTTTTTTTTGAATTTAATTCCCGTTGAAAGGTAGATTTTATTGATTTTCAGTCTCAGCCAGATAGAGAATACAAATTTATTATGGTGTACCAAGATCATCACACAAAATTTGTGATTCTCAAGTCTCTAACGTCAAAAAGAGCTGAAGAAGTATCCTACAACCTAGTGGACATATTCTCGTTGCTTGGAGCGCCATCTATATTACAGTCTGACAGTGGTAGGGAATTTGCCAATAATGTGGTGACCAGCTTGAAGGAGTTTTGGCCAGCACTGAAGATCGTCCATGGGAAGCCTCGCCATTCACAAAGCCAGGGTAGTGTCGAAAAAGCTAATCAAGATATCGAAAATATGCTCTGTACTTGGATGCAGGACAACAAATCTGACCGCTGGAGTGAAGGACTGCGCTTCGTTCAATTTATAATAAATACAGCTTATCATTCTGGGATCAAAAGAACACCATGCGAAGCTCTTTCTGGCTGCAAACCTAAAGTCAAGGCTTCCAACGTGTTTTCTACCCGAAGATGTTTTAAAAGACATAAATACAGAGGAGCAGCTAGAAAAAGTAACAGAAAGCGTCCAAATAATGGAAAAAGGTGAAACTAATCAGATTATGCAAGAAAAAGAGCCTGTTTCAAAAAACATGGATGAGATTATAGTCGATAGTGAATTAAACCAACATGATGAAGACATGCTTACCGAAGAGATTTCCGTTTCTGATACCTGTTGTGTGTGTTTAAAGGAAACGAGTGATGCACTTGCATGCAAAAAGTGTTGTCAAAAAATTCATACCTTCTGTGGCCATGCTAGTAAAGATGAAATGGATATTTTGTGCACCCTTTGTTTCAAAACTGAAAATGCTATTGAAGGTAAAATAAATTCTAAAATCAATCGGAAAATACAAGCCAAAAAAATGAAAATGAATTCGGAAAAAAATTTCCCACTGCTTCTTTGGGAACTACTGTGCGAGTTCCTATTCCTGACGTCGACAAGGGGCGAGGTGATTCGCACAATATATTGGTAGTTGTAATGAGTGTGACAGAGGATGGTTTCTACCGATTTGGAACTTCTGAAGGAATTTTAAAACAAGTATATGCGAGATCACAATTCACTTTATGCCCTAAGAACTCGCTTAGAATTGAAAATATTCCTGACCACGAAATTCCTCTCCGGTCAGTTGTAATTGCTCAGTCCAGTGGAAGCGGCCAAAGATTCGTCAAATGTATGTGTAAAACAAAGTGCCAAAATATGAAATGTCTTTGCATGAAAAATGTAATGAAAATGTAATTCAAGCCTACCATGTTGCAACAAGTAGGTTAATTTTAATTTCTTATTTTTTATATGAAAATTTTGTTTCCCTTAATAAGAAAGGCATAAATTTTGTTTTGTACAACTTTCATTTTTCTTTACGTATTTTGAATAAATTTTTTTAATGGCACTCTCATTATTTTTTCAGAATAACATTTGTATTTTTGAGGAATGCACGTCATTTATATAATAGCCTTATCAGGACCTTTTTTCATACTTTGCCTAAATAGCATTTATCATTCTATAGAATGCCTAGGTATTATATACAATGCCTAGGGAAAGTATGTAATAATTCTCATATTTCATACTTTGCCTAAAAACGTCCCTCATTATATTCATTGCCTAGGCATTTTATAGAATGCCGGCGTTTCATACTTTGCCGGTAACATATATATGTCAAAATAGGAGAAAGCTGAAGTAACAGCACATATAAATAAACTGTTGAACCTTAAAACGAACAGTACATTCTAATTCTAACTGAGAAAAGAAAATAATACCAATAATAAACTTACTTAATTATATGATTAACGGTACTCAATCTTATTTATTGCAATGACTTAAACTGTTATGACACTTTAAATTGCACAAGAATCCCTTGCTTTTATAACTGCATTTAGCCGTGCAACACTTCTTTTTTGCAATTATAGCGTGTGTAGCCTTGCCCTCCACTTCTCGAACTAGTTGCAGCTGCTTCTCTTAGCGACATTTCTTGAGAAGAAATCTTATCTATGGAAAGTAACTTTTCTTTACAAATTACGAACTGATTATGGGTATAAAGCTGCTTGAGGGTACCATTTTTTTTGCTAATTTATAAAAGTCGGAGTCTTCTATTCCAACAACAATCACCAACATGTGTCGGGCATCTGTACGACCACGGTCGACACCAGGGACTCGTATTCGTACGGTATCACCAACTTGAGCAGAAAAAAAATTTCCTTTTGAGGTTCGAACATTTTCGTTGCTTGCAGTAGAAAATTCTTCTTCGCGGCCGCTCTTTTCATAGAAATAAACTCGTGTTGTTCAGTCAGGGCTGGATATGAAGATGTGGTAGGTTGAAGCTCCTCTTCAATATTTTCCTTTGGAATATGGTTTTCGATATGGTCACTGCTCAAATTTTCTTCAAAAGTATTAACAATTTCTTCAAGCGGTTCTTCGGTTTCGATATTTGCGATTTACTCTCCAAGCAAAGATGACAATGCTATGCCTCTTTTTGGTTTAGCGCCAAACAGGGCTTCATAAGGACTTTGGCGTATTCCTTCGTGGTATGCTGTGTTCTCGGCAAATTGAAAAAAGGGCAAACCATTTGCATTTATTTGTATCGTTATCGTTCATCCATGCAGTTGACATTCTGTATATCCTGATTGGACCTTTCAACTGAGCCTTGTGTTTGACTATGGCGAGGCTTTCCGTGAACTATCCTAACATCTTTCCACATAGCGCATAGTTCGGATATGACTCGATTATTGAATTCCCTACCATTATCTGAATGCAATATAACTGGGGGTACCAAATCTAAAAAATATTTGAAGAAGGTGAGATGCTACTTCTTCAGCTGTCTTAGTTTTCAAAGATCGTAACTGGACAAATTTCGTTAAATGGTCTTGATACACCATTATGACCTTATATTCGCCATTCCTGTGTGACTGCAGGTCTATCAGATCGACTTGACATCTTGAGTTTAACTCCGAACTAACCATTGGTCTCACAACAATACCTTTCTTAAGTGCACTATGTTTCATTTGACATTGTTTAAATAAATTTAAATTCAACATCACAACTTCATATATAAGATTTTTGTACTTAACTTGCAATTCTTTAAGCATACGTACGTGTTCTTCCTTCATGACGTATTCTTATGTGAGTGTCGGAGAGTATACTGAACAATTCATCATTGGTAACGTAATACAGTATATTCGTTTCTCCTGGTTTTAACGGCACAATTAATTTCTCTTCATCATTAATGTTTAAAACGTCAAAACGCTTTAACCGTCTGTACTCCAAAGGTGTACTGCAGCACTTAGTTTTAGCAGAAATCACTTCGGAAAGTATTTTAGAGCACTTTTCTTGAGAAAAATAAAAACAATTGTCTTCTCGTTTACTCGCAATTAACGCACGCAACGTTTAAAAAATAAGATCACGGTTCACTGCAGTAGCCATTCAATATATAAATTAGGGTATCGGATAAAACAAAAATTAAGCAAACATTGCACACACCAGCAAACCTTGCATCAGACTGACAAACAGCAGAGTGTTCGAGAGTCTAACAAATGAATGCCACCTGACCTCAATCGCGGCAGAACAAAAGATTTGGCGTCTCTGTCTGTCGCCTTTCTGCATGTCTTCCCGTTTCGACATTCCCCAGAGCTTATCTGTGCTTGTCGACATACACCGGGAATAGTTCGAATGTCTAAGAATATAACCAAATATTCGGTCTTTTAACAACGAAATTGGAGAATGTCGACATTCTTCAATTTCCGACTTTCACAGTAATATATATATATAAATGGGAAAATAGTAGATAATGTAAATATAAATGAAAATGTAGAAAATCAAGCAAATAGATTGGTGAGAAATGAAAGCAAATAAAAAACAATAGTAAACAATAAAATAAAAATACAAACAAGTTTATCAATGAAGAGCGCGCATGAAGCAGCAGCAATCAATATGATAAAAATATATAAATAGGAAATAGTAGATAATGTAAATATAAATCAAAATGTAGAAAATCAAGCGAGTAAATGAAAATTATTAATAAGTAAGTGCAAATATATGCGGAATACCAATATTCACACAGCCACATCTGCATACTATATAAAATAATAAAGGCCTATGCACTAAAATTTGATTATACAGGATTCCAGGCCCCATCGCCTCCATACATAAGCGCATATACAATATAGGTGTAAATGTATGTACATCATACCACAGTTACAAAATATACATTCATGTGTAGTGAAAGTATAAATGAATAGACAAGTTTATGACAAGTAGTCACTCTGTATAGCACACTGCAATTAATAATGACGGGCTAGTGACGAAAGTGAAAAATTGAAATTATATGACAATATATTGCATCTATGCATGCATGTACAATCTTTTTCAAGGGAACAGTTATACACGCATGCCGGACACAATATATAAGATCTGCAAGACAATGTTTCTGAAACGCCAATAAACCGTTCGACTAAAACCCCGAAAAACACTGTCAAACGGCTCAAAGGCATTCTGCTCCCGACATCACCCTACAGATCATTGCTGTTAACAAGAAATATTCAAATACATAAAAATGTAATAAACTGTACATGTACTTACAAGGATACGTTGGGCCTAGCTCTTCGAGTTCATGACCTTACACTTTGGCATTTTGAAAGAGAGAGGGGGGCAGAGGGTGTTATTGGCAGAATCATTTAGTAATGGTGACAGTTTGGTGCCAAACAACAGGGAGGCTAAAGAATTAGCTGTAGCAGAAGTTAAAAGGGGTGAGGAAAGTAGCTAAAAGGAAAAATGAAGATAAAAGGGGAAGAAGTTATGAAAATGTAAATGAAAAATTATTAGCCAAATATATGGCGCAACTTTATATTAAAATTTTTTCTACGTTTAAGGTTAGCGAGGATAACTTTAAGGTAGCGTAAGCAGAAATTTATGGGGAAATTGTTGTTTTTTAATGAAGTAAAGAAACATATGAGACTGTTGGTAGTATCGTTAATATTGTTACATATTTTGGAAATGCGAACACAATGTGTAATCAAAATATTTCGTTGAACACCTATAGAGATATTGCTGTTCCATTTAGTGAGGAAGTTCACCTTGAAATTAAAACAACTACGTTTATCAAATATGGTGCAATTGACGTGGTCTTTAATAATGGTAATATTCAAATCGAGGAAGTTTGAAGTTTGCTTTGGTGCTGTCCTCTGACGTCTTTTTCGGTATAAGCTCTTCGGGATATGTATCAAGGTGTTTAGCACTGAAACTGTGGTTATCGAAAGTTATGATGTCATCTATGTATCTAAATACATTACACAAAACAACACTATTATTTTTTTCATAATGGTGTAGGAATAAATCCGCTAAAATAGAAGAGAAGTTACTTCCTTGTGGAATACCGCATATTTGTTTGTAGATGTGCTTGCCATCAGAAATGTAGTTATTGAAAATGCAGAAGTTTACAATGTTGTTCCAATGATTTTCATCAATGTTCAGGTGGTGCGAGAAATTATTATAATATTCGTTGAGGACGTATTTTAACTTTTCCAAGGGAATACTGGTGAAAAGGTTTTCAAAATCGTATGTGTTGATTGCAGAAATATTGTTGTTGTTGTTAATGTAGTTGATGACAGGTGTATTGTTCTTGATAAATATGGTGTTTTCTTTGTTCTTATGGATTTCTTGTAATATCTTTCTTAGTAGTTGAAAGAAGGTGCTATTGGCGTTATGGTTATAGCAGTTAACGCATGAAGTAACGAAACGGAATTTAGTGGAATTTTTGTGGAATTTGACGGTGGCAAACACATATGGAAACATTGTATTATGATGCGGTGCTTTTAGTAGTTTATTAAATGCAATGCTGCGCTTCATTATGGTGGATGAGCTGTCTTTACATAACTTATAAGTAGAGGAGTTGTGACGATGGACAACGGAATTTCTGAACTGGATTCCAAGAGACCACCGAAGACCTAGAAAACGTCCTCAAACTAGATGGGTGGATGAAATAAGAAAACAGGTTGGGGTGACGTGGAAGCGAATTGCTCAGGATAGACTTGTGTGGAAAGCATTTGGAGAGACCTTCATCCAGCAGTGGATAGATAATGGTTGAATATGGTGACACATAAATAATGATATATATTTAGGTGCGTGTGTATGGTGACAAATGAACTGACGTTATTCTTTAACTTGTTGATTTCCTTGATTGTTTATGGATGGCTATTTAGAGTAAATTTTAGGAAAAATTATCCCCAAAACGAATTTTTACTTTCAAATAAAACGATGTAATAATAAGAAATAATACCCGACAAACACTGTAGATAATCAAATATGTAAATTTGTTTCTTTGGGTAATTTTTCATATTGATTACTGTACGTCCCATCAGTACAGTCGTGACCATTCGGATTTGCTGGGTTTAAGTCCGACACCCAAGTAAATTTGGTTGGATTTGAACTTATTGGGGGTTGGTGGTTGGTGTGGGTGACCCTTCATGGTATTCCTATGCCAAAACGACCAACAATTATCTGCCTATATTTGTCAATTTCATAGGCTGTCAGATATCAAATGGTTAAAAGCCCAAATGATGCACATTTAAAAAAAAGTTAAAATGTATAAAAAAGTGTACTCTATTTTAATGGACAATTTATTAACCGTAATAATGAAGGCTACACATGACATCATATTCTGATTGATGCATATTAGAATATTGCCCAGAAATAAATTTATGGTAAATATTTTATGTATAAGCTAATAATTATTGCTCTGCGTCTCTGTTCAATTTTAATGCCCCAAACGCTTACGTGTGCAATTGGGTGTTAGTGGAAAATGTGTTTGCTTTATTTTTTTGACGAGCAAAGCAGCCATTTTTTACGACATGGGGTATTTATATTAAATGTCTGCTTTTAAGGCCACAATTTCGTGGAAAAAGTCGGAGCCATAAAACTGGGAAAAGTAATTTTATACGAAATCCGACCCTTTCTAGAAATTAACGATCCAATGATTAACGAGCGAGAAAAAGTGCTAATTTGCGCAGACATATGTAAAAAAGTTATGAATACAGATGTTATCTATGTAGAATGCCCATATAATGTGCTCCAAGGCAGAAATGTTATTGTTCTTTCTTTAAAACTATCATAAATCACGTACAGTAAAAGCAATCTGACATATAGGACTACCAATTATTTAATGAAAATGTTTGTGAGGAGAGTTTCTAGGTATTCGAAGAAAATACAATTAATTCGTCCGACTTTATAAGTGTAATCATTTTTCTTTCAGATGACCTGAATTTATTCATTAACAATATGGGCACCATTATTATTATTATCATTGTCACTATTATTATTAGTAGTAGTATTAGTATTTTTATTAAAAATATTGTTTTTAATCTTACCGTAAAAGCAACATTGGTATATTTGATATACGTAAATTATACATAATCTTTATATACTTTTTAATTTTTTTGTTCGAGATCAATTGCTATCTTTATATTTTCGTGGATATTGATGCATCATAAAGTACATAATTCATAAACTTGCTGCTTGTGAGAGCTTCATCAGAAAGGATCGAATAAAGATACGAAAGATCTAACAGTAAAGATTGATGGTGTCATAGAAGCCAATATATTTTTACGGGCCTTAAAGCAGCGTTTAGAGAATGACTTTGAAGGGAATTCCAAAAACTCGAACTGCTGGAAAAACAAAAACTCATAACACGCACACAGTGCACGCAATCCTAAGGCTCGCTATCATCTTTTATGAGGTTGAAAACCGCCCCAAACTTCCTTTTTGAAGATGGAAAAGACGAGCTTATATTTGATATTTTCGAGTTGGGTGTTAACTTTTGAAACGCTATATGGCCTGTTTATTTCTATTTATAATTTTGTGCCGTTTAGATCGAACTGTTAAACAGTTTTTCTTATTGGCGAAACCAATTTTTTATTTGTGTTTTGATTACAAACGTCTTTTCCTTTAACAATCCTTCCAAAAAAACTCTTTCTAATATATTTTGGAAGAATGTCTTTCTTTTTGTTGACACCCAGTCTGACAAAATCTTCCATTCCACGAATGCATTTATCGTATATAAGCAAATCTTTTAAAACTAAGTTTGGGAATACCAATTTCGTTAAAAATGTATGAATTATTTGAATATTCAATAGAATTTTGCATTGAGCTGTCAATTTATTATGACCACTTGCCTAATATTTTGTGAGGTAATGTTTGTTGTCGAACTAGTAGAAATTTGCTGCACCATAAGGTTACTTGTCCATTCGTTTGAGTTTTACGGCGCAAGGACAGCATGGGTCATGCTGCACCAGGAGCTGCAGTTTTCCGAGGAATTCCAAACTCTTACAACCTAGTGAACCAATCCACTAACTAAGGTGAATAGTTAGTCGATAAGCGTTCATTTCTGGCGCAGTTGGGAGCCGAACCCGGTATAACCGCATGCTAAGTTACCATTGCACCACCACAGAGTCGGATTAGGTCTCTATATTGTGCTCGCTAACGTTGTCTATAACATGTTAGCGTCTTACACATGTTAATCTACATCTTCCAATTCGTAAACATTGGATGACACGTCTATGTTCCGTAAGACTTTCTGTGTTCCGTAGGACTTTCTATGTTCCGTAAGATTTCTGTGTTCCGTAGGACTTTCTATGTTCCGTAAGACTCTCTACATGCGCAATTGGATTGGGATCTAGAAATTGAGATGGTTAATGAAAGAAGAAGGAGGGGGAAATAGGCATGAAGGGAGGGAGAATCCAGAAAATATCTTTATTATTCTCCAGAAATTACCCAGGGACAATTCCGGTAGTGTGTTTGTATGATATATTATTTCGCTAAAATTATCAATTACCAAAGGAATCGAGAATATTTTATTTGAATGAACTTGATCAGCAACGATGTATAAAAAGCGTTTCGACCGTTGGTCTACCCAAAGCGAAGGAGAGGTAGACACGTGAACCTTCCCCATTCTTTAACACTTCCTTTGCCAATCGGCAGAGTTATGACTATGCAAAAGAGAATCAAACAGAAGCAAAACAAAAAAGAACCTCAAAACTGATGGCGAATTACTCGCAAAGAAAAGAATGATTTCTTCGCGCCCAGTTGGAGACCGAACCCATAACCTCTTGATAAACAGCGAAGTGCTCTTTTCCATGGAACTACAGGCGTCGCACAGTGGGACGTCTAATGTAATCTAGGTGGTCAAAAGTCTAAAAATTACCCAAGGAAAAGTTAAACAAAAACAAGTGCAAACACAAGAGTATTAATCAGTGATATTGGAATGATGTGAATTTATAGAGAGAAAAGCCTATATTTCGAATAAATAACCGGCGAATCAGAAGCTTGCGCCACGAAGACGAGGCAAGTCATGTGTAGTATATATATAGGTTTTACTTTTCTTAATCATGCATTACAAAGACGAAGGTATGTATTTTCATATTTTTTAGTTGAATTATTATATATCAATATATTTTAGCTATAAAAATTTACAATTGAAGAATAGAAAAAGGAAAAAGTTTTCGAAAATTTGATTATTCTTTAACCTCCAGTTTTTCAAGAACGGAACGGAACTTGAAACCTGAACAATACTCGGGTGCTATGATGATTAATATAGTATGTAATTTAGACAATTCCAGCTGCCTATATTTGTCTGATTAATTAGGAATTATATTTTATTGTTTTAGGGAGAAAAATCGTGATAAAAAATGGGAGCTTGTGGAAAGGCTAAGGGAGAATAACAGTATTATCCCAGAGATTTTTGAAGGAAAAAACTATATTTTTTTGGAATTATATAATCAAAATTAAATTCAACCTAAAGAACATGTCACGTACGTTTCAAGAGGAAATTTTTCGAATTTTGGAGTCTTTTCTGAAGGTTCTTAGACGATACTGGGTGCAATGTAAGCGCACCTACTCGAAATTATCAGTCAAACATGAACATTGGCTGGAAGGTACAATAAAAATTTTAACACGTATTTTAACACGCCAAAGTCTATAATAAGAAAAGTAAAATCACTGTTAATAGAGTGACCTTCAGACGAATTTTGTTTTGTTACCCAGCATAAGTTGAGGAGGTCAGGGAAAGGAGAATGTTAAAAACACCATTATCTTCACCAAAACGAGCAACTAGAATTAATAAAATATATAATGCAAAAAATGACAAAAAAACTTCGTCTACATGCTTTTATAACGAAGAACTAGGCTTTGCTGATTTCTTGTAAACTTACCAAAAAAATTAGTTTTATTGCGCAAACGGCAATATAAATGGGGGTAAAACTTTACCTGCCATATCACGTGGTTTTTAAAGCCAAGAAACTACGATACCCTCTGCCTTCAGACCTGAGATTCTGATAACCGAAACTATGTCTGAAATTAAGCTGTAAGCAATTATAGATTTGAAAATCAGAAGTCTTATCATAATCGATAATTTTACTTTATATTTTACGACAGAAAAGGGTCTTCTGATCATATATTTACTTTTAAATGGGGATGTGATGGATGTGGAAGTTCTAATCGTTACAGGCAGCAGGTTTTGAAAGGATTTTTTGACGATTCCAGTATTTTAATATCGTTTTTTGCACCACTTCAGTTAATTAGAGAGAATACCGAAGATCAGAAGAAAGTTTTTTGGCAAAATCTCCGTACGTCATTAATTAAATTTTTCAGACCAATTAGATTTCATTTCGTAAAAGAAACGGAAAACAGATAGTTAACGAAATGGTGCATATAAGGAAACAAATCAACAAACTCTAAGTCACAAACACAAAAATATTGAAGCACACAGTTTCTATAAAATCGTAATTTTTTGAGATAATGTTTGATGATTAGGTGTGTAACTCTTTGGCATCAAACTGCCCGACTCAGAAATGTTACTTCTGTGGGGCCACTGGGTAAGGATTTGAATAATTTGGACGAGATAAGAAAAGAGAATGCAATGAAGAAACCTTTCCATGGGGTTTTCAACTCTTCACGAGTATATCAAAATTATGGAGTGCCAGCATACTTCACACTTCGTACAAACTCAAAATTAAGAAGTGTCAAGCTCGAAGGCAGAAAGAAAAAGACAGCGTGGTTTCTATAAATAATGGCATAATTAATAGATTCCGTTCAGAAACTGGTCTTCTTATAGATTGCCCTAAGCAAGGTGGTGGAAATACGAATGAAATACTTCTCGAAGGTTTTTCAAAATGCTCTAATTTCATTACATATTACTGATATTGACAAAGAGTTGATTGATAAATTCAGTATTTTCCTTCAAGCACTGGCTTCAGGTTATGTTATTGACCTATTCGCATTTGATACAGCAACATATTTGGTAAAACTATATAAATGGTACCCTATGTCAATCACAGTACACAAAATATTAATGCATGGGCCTAAAATTATAAAGCATTTCCTTTTGCCCATGGGGAAACTTTCAGAAAATATTCAGGAAAGCCGCCATAAAGAGTTCAAGATATATAGGGAAGGATTTTCAAAAAAAGATTCTAGAACTCATACGAACGTGCATATTTTTCATGATCTTTTCATTAAATCTGATTCCCTAACAAGTAGCATTCGGCCACTCCTCACGAAAAAAAAAACAAGCTAAGTAAAAATGTCAAACAATTTCTTCACTTTATAAATCGAACATCTCATAGTCCACGGCTAACCAATAACAGCAGAAGTGACAATAACTGTGACAGTGACAGCAGTGGTGACAATGATAGCAGTAGTGACAGTGAAAGGGATTTAGAAATGGAATAAATCGTTATTATATTTAATTCACGTTTACCGTATTATATAGATATTCTCCGTATAAAATGTATTATTTATTTTAGCTAAATACGCATGATATGTAAATTTCAGACAATAAAAAATACTTTTAAGTATAAAGCGTTATTACATATTATAAATTAACTAAAATTTACTAAGTGTTTACAAGTTAAATACTTCCAAAGGGATTTTCGCAATGGCGAAGACGTATGATAAATTAGTGTCAAAGAAAAGAATGATTTTTCTGCGTCCAGAACCCACAAACTCTTGATGAACAGTAAAGTGCTCTTTTCCATGGAGCTACATGAGTCATTCAAAGTCCCTTCTGCGAGCAAATAGAAAGCTTCACTATGAGTAAGTTCGCAATTAATGGGGCCGCGTTTTGACTGCTTTTTCATCAAAGCGACGAGTCAAAAAAGCAAACGTCCCATAGGCGGAACAAGAATTGATATTTATTAAAGTCAAACAATTCTCGATGATGTGGTAATAATAAATGATAAATTACTTGCAAAAAGCAGAATGATTTATCTTCGCCTGGCGGGGACCGAACTATCGAACTCTTTATAACGGGTCAAATCATAGGCGTAGGCAGAAAGTTCATAAGGGGGTTATAGGCTTAATGGGGGGTTACAGAGCTACAACTCATATATTCCTATGTTAAATATACAAAATTTCATTGCAATGGGGGTTAAAACCCCCATCAACACCTTCCTGTGTATGCCAGTGAGTCAAGTGCTCTTTTTCATTGGTTTCGCTTGCAGAGGAGAGTTTGGTCAACCCTTGCAGTTCAATGGGAAATAACACTTAACTGGTTGTTAAGAGATTGTGTGTTCAATTATCACAAGACTCCGAGAAACCATTTTTTTCTTTGCGAGTGATTTATCATCTAATATTATCACAACATAGGCATGATGAGAATTGGTTAACTTTAACAAATCCTAAAACTAAATTATATTATGTTACGGTCAAAAGAGTTAAAGTGTGTAAGTTTAAATGATAATCGTCTGAAATCAACAGCCCCTGATAATGAGGATTGGGGTACCACTGATGAAATGGTAGAGCTAAATGTGAATAAGGCATACACAGCAAGAACTACGACTTCACAAAGAATAAAAGGGAATACAGACTCCAAGTATATTTCAAGATTTCTTACTGATGCTGTACTGTGACTCCAGTAGCTAAAAGGTCATAGTACGGAACACAAATCCAAATATTGTACATTTGAGTGTAGCCTGATTGACATATGAACAATTTTGTTTATTCTCCTACATTTATGAGTCAGAAATAAATTTTAGATTGTGTTAATCATAGTGGATGCGCTAAATAACAACTCTACATGAAGAAAATTATGAGGAACGCTAAGGGAAATTTGTAGAAATTGTATTTTATCTACTGCTGTGTACGCACAAAGTGAAATAGAGAATATCAGAGAAAGAAAACTTGTATGGTGGGGGCATGTTCTGAAAAGGGAAGAGAACGGTTTGCTACAAAGAATGAGAAAGATAAAAAAAACTATCGAAATAGGAATAGGAACATCTAGGATAAAAATGGAAGCCAAAGTTTTTTTGGATATGGTTGGTCTTGGTTTGACACCCAGATATTCCGTAAACGAGGAACAATAGAAACACTGATGTCTTCTTAATGCTTGCTATTTTCCTGTGGGGGTTAGTGATATGACATCAGTGTTTCTGTGATTCCTCGTTATCTGGAGTGTCCAAGCCTGGGCATGTTGTCCCTATTTCGACTCAGTTTATATCTTTCTCGTGCTAGCCAACAAGTCTCTTCATTCAGTTTTCTTTCTCTGATATTCTCTAGCTATAGATGATAGTAGATAAACTCTGATACTGAAACCTCCTTTCGTTCTATTCTTCATGTGTGATGACAACATCTAACACAATCTAATTTATTTCTGACTTCAGGAAAATAAACAAGCCAGTCACTCTATCAATCGAACTAAATATAATATTGTGAATTTAAATATACACTATATACTACAAGAATTAATTTCAAAATCATCCAAAGGTACATATGTCACAGTATATGAGAAAACTTGTAGTTAAATTTAATTAATGTGAAAATACATTAACTTAGGGAAAAAAGAACGTTAAACAGTATCGTAATTAGTATGAGTGATCGCTGTATTAGCTGTATAGGTGCCAGAGGAAATTATGTACCGCACTAATGTTTCAGAATATCTACATGGAATATTTTGTTTCGTGCTTTTCCTTAACCCATACGTATAATTCATGCAAGGTTCATACAGATAATTGTATTCTGTATGATACATGGACTTCTTAAACTTAATAATAATCTTTATTTAATTTATACGAGAGCTTACGCACCGTTGAAATTTGCATATTAAAATGATACACATATCCATTCATTTATATACCGATTTGTTAATTAGGTTAATACACTCGAATACTACTGTACTGGTGTATACAATGCAGAGGGTCCACAGTAAATATCCTAGTACAACCTGCTCCCGTAAATGATTACTGTTGCGTAAAGACATCCGTTTCATTAATAATAGTATGTTTTTCTAGTAACGCAATAAATAATGCTTTCTTTTACATATAAAAATTAAAATTTGGGCACTACTCTATGATATAAAACCATTACTATAATATGGTGATAATCACATCCTAGTCACTGCAGTATATTTTAGCTTGAAATAGATTATAGCGTGGGAAAAAATATAACGGTGAATTTATATCCATTGGCTAAAACTGAAAAAAAAATCTGTAGATGAATTATAGATTCAGCGTTAGACTTCTCACAAAATCAATCATGTTTCGTTTATAACAGCAAGCTATCTGTTGATGTCACAATGATCCCTTGTAAGCTTGATAATGCGTGTACTGGAATAGTACTTAAACATTTGATGAAGCAGTACAGCGTACACAGAGTGCATGCCATGAGATTTAGTAAGGGATGTTGAATGAATTTACTCAAAGTCGTTTTAATGAAGTGATGGGACTGCATAATATGAACCTTGACCATAAAGATATTTTTTTATTGAAAGGTGAAATTCTAAGGCTTTAAAATGATGAGTTTTCTTAAATGGAAACATTATAATATATTTATCTGTAACATCTTCTTGCTTATCATTTTTTGCTTCCTTGAATTATCTCTCTCTTGCTAACCTTCTACTTTGAATTTCAAATGCTTGCAGACATTTTCCATGTTGCCACTTTCGTGTCTATAAAACTTTCAAAGAGAACGTTTGAAGAATATTTTCCTCCAAAGAGTTTGCATTCAAACCTTAAGAGTTTTTCACAACAATGCCCCGTTTAACGAATCCTGAGGTATCGTTTAACCGAACAACATTTTGCGACTTTGATAAATGTGGTGTCAATTTTACTGACCTGCGTAGAATCGAAATGGGGAAAAGATCTGCTAAAAACTTTAAAAAATAATAGCAGCAATTGAGTATCAGTTTAATTCCGCACAGAGAGTATATTTCGATAAAATAAATTCTTAAAGCTACATGTTCGTGTTTATCTATTTATTAATTATACTTATATTTTGGTTGGCGCAGTATAGTCCAGATGCTCTTGCGCCATAAAAAAGCCAAACAATCAATCAATCAACTTATATTTTGTCTTTATCTAAATATTGTGGAAATAGTGGCGTTCTAGTGGAAATGCTAACTTCCTGTTACATAGTTTCGTATTTCATGACAGAGAGCGGAAGACTTTACCATGTTTCAGATATCACTCTAAACCTTACATTAGATGGTCCACAAACTCTTGGAAAATAATGATCATTAGCTGAAGGTTAAATCGGAGAAAATATCTCAAAAATGGTCTTAAGATGCTGAAAGAAAACCAACTATCTTTCAATAGAGTTGGCCAGTGTACCTTTGCGAATATATAAATAAAATCATTTAATTTATAGTCATACAGATACTGACTACACATAATCTACAATACTTGCACACACGTACACACAGAGTTCGTTCATGACTGTTTAAAAAGGACATCTGTGTTGGATTTTGTACCCATACTTTTTGGTAAGTTCTATTTTTTTAAATTTTTGTACAGATTTTTTATCACCCTAGACCTTTGAACCGGTTTGTAGTATTTAATTAATTCATTTCATGGCATTTATCCATTCCTTGATTAAACCACTTTAATGGTAATTTTGCTGTCACTGGAAGGAAAATAATTTCTGACTTTGTAATATATGGGTAAAATAGCTTTAATTTGAGCCAAGAACGTGAGTATTAAATTCAACTTCCTAAACCGTGCGACACCAAAGCCATTGTGGACTCCGCACAATAAATTATTCAAGATAAAGGGAAAGGAAAACTATTGTTTTTCTACATGGGTTCACTAAAAACGTTGGTTAAGCATACTTCTAAGTACAACTACTTATGGTTTGCAAAATTATTGGTTGGGGGGTGCTTAAGCATACAGTATGCATATTTATGAATTATAGTATATGAAAAATTACAACTTACTTTAAATTATTCAGGACCCTTCGGCGCTACGGGCTCATATAAATTTACACCTATATCTAGGGACCTATATAGGATTTTATTGTAAAGTAAATTTAATTAAATATATTCATGAAGATTGTAAAATATTATGCGCCTTTAAAACCTTGGAATAATATATTATAAAATAGTTTGCATTTATTGATATCTGTACTATAGTTCGCGTGTTCCATTTAATTATCAAATTTATTTGAAAGAGGTGGTTGGAAAACGGTAAAATTTATCCAATAGCCTTTTAGGTAATGTAAGGGATAAATTGGCGCTAACATAGATACGTTTGCCTAAAAATCAATTTTTCCCTTATCCAAATGAGCCAAATCTTGGGATAATTCGCCAAATTGAAAAACACGAAAAATAAGTTTGCTGTTAAATTCGTGTTAGTTTACATATCGCTAATTAAAAAGATTTTACGCAATGTTTATTGAATTTTCATGCATGGAAATGCCCAAATTATTTTAAAAAGTGAATTATAAGTCTTCATTTAACACCATGGAAATGCAAATTCTTTCCGAAGACATTTCCATTATTTTCAAAGTGTTTCATTTAGCATGCACTTTTAAAAGTGACAATGCAGATGAAGAAAATAAACACTTCATATTTTCTGAAAGAAATGTCGAAGTACTTAAAAACCACACGTAATAAAAGCGTGTCTAATTCCTACGGAATAAAAGTACTGGTCGGGTATAGATTCGTATGTGAGATTGTTTCGTAATTCGCTGCCGGACGTAGAAAAAATACTGAATTGGTGTCATATTGCAAAAACCATGTGCGCTATTGCAGGTATATAAACTCAGTATGCTATTTTCTAAAATATTAGAATTATTTTGTTTTTTAAATGACCAAGTTTTTGCATGTAAAGTATGAAAGGGATAAAATTAGGAAATTTCCACTTTACTATATATAGGGATTGGTGTCGGATTTTGAATTCTTATTCCAAACAATTTGCTCTATTTTTTCTGATAATATATTATGATTGTTTTCGAAATTTGTAATAACGTTTGTATAATTCTGTGGTGTTTTGGCCAAGTACAGATTTTTACTTTTACTGAACTAGTCGCTTGCGTAGTTTCAAACGAAAGCGTTGAATTTTATTGCCCCATTTTACCCATGAAAATAACCAGTTTTAAGTATTAATTTTCGGGCATTATCAATGGTCATGCTGTATAATCTAAAATCATTAACAATTTTTTGACGATAATTGCAGTAGAAAAGACTTAAATATTTATCATCAAATTTATTTTGTCCCTTTCGTATAATATTTCCATGAACCGATTTTTCAAAATATAACCAATTAAACACAGGAACTAATGTGGTTATTAAATATCAAAAATAATTATTTATCTAGGCAAACAATCTTTATATTATATACATTTTAACCAAAAGGAGGCTCAACTCTAGATGTTAAACCCAGGTTTGTTTTTAATTTAAATGTTTCAAATCGTTGAAAATAAATAGAAAATAATCTACAATTGTTACAAAGAGGTAAAAGCGTAACCGACAGTTCAATTTCCAAACAAAATTATGTCAATGTGCTTGCAGAAATTTATTTAAGAATATTTGGATACTTCAAATATCGAAAATCAAATCTAAAATTTATTTACACAGAGAATCGAACGAAGAAAACGTTTGCATTTATCATCCAAAGAAACTTTTACAGATGTTCCTAATATTGGCGAGATTTGGAAAATGTTGTGGTATTTCCCATAGGAAAATGCGAAAATCGATAAAGGGAAGCAGTTGGTAAAATTTCGTGTTTTTCTTTTGTTTTCAGATTTTTAGAAATGAGTTAGGTACATGAAAAATTATTGAATTTCACGGTGACTAGTGAAAATCGTTGATAAAACTACAAAGTTCAAAAAGCAAACTATTTCACTTGGCAAAACATTTAGAACTGCTTTTCATTCATCTCTTTCGAACTGCGCCTTGTTATTGAAAAAAGTAGAATTTGACATTTTTGAGCCAGTTTAAATATTTCATTCCCGATTTCGAGAATTTATACATTTATTATTATGGTACTGAGTATGCAGTAAGTAGATATATTGTAAATTAATATTTCTGTAGCAAAATATTTAAAGAAATTTTAAAATACGCTCAATACACCGGAGAATATTTACCAAAAAAAAAATTCCTCTCATTCGAAAATTTGAAAAGAAATAAAACTTACAATTATGATAAACCAGATGGACAATTTATAATTTAAGAGGGTAAAAGCGGACGACTTTCACTATTCCGGGATCAAACACAGGACGTTTGAGAGTAAAGAAAGGTCACTTTCATCGTTAATGACCATTAAAATTTCAGCTATTAAACAGCCTATTTCCTTATTTTAGTGTTCCTCTGCTGTTCATTACTCTTGACAAAAGTATTATTTTTAATTTAACGTTCTCGAGTTTGCTATCGAACCCTCGACCAGGTGCAGTGTCGAAAACCCAGTGTTATAAATAATTACCTTCAAACAGCCAGCTGTTAAATGTCTCATTTATATATTTTAGTGTTCCTAAGGTATTTCTGTTTATTTGCGTTCTGTTTTCTTTCTGTTTCATTTACCATGCCAAAACTAGTTTTTCCTTTGTTTTTCTTAAAAAAAAGACATCTGCAAGCCTTTATCGAATTAAGAATCCTTTGTGGTATTGAAAAGTTACATTTATCCTTAATGGCCATTTGAATGCCAACTATTAAACATTTCGTTCACATATCTTCATGTTCCTCAGGTGTTTCTCAATTAATCTGCGCTTTTCCTTCTTTTTACGGCGAACGGCTTCATTTTCTACGGCATTCCTAGTGTTTTTAATGTTAAAAAAGAAAATAACGACGTTCTCAAGTCTGGTATCGAACTCAGAACCTTATGTTGTGACAAAGGTTTTATCGTTAATGACTATAATACTGCTTGGTATTAAACTTATTTCCCGTTTCTCAATGTATCTCTTTATTTCATAGCGGTTAAATTATTTTTTTTTACGGAAGTAAAAAAAGGACGATGTTTGCATTTCGGGTATCGAGCACAGGACCTTTTGTTTATTCGAATGTCTAACTTATTATTAATGATCATTGAACTGTCAGTTACTAAATGTCTTGTTCTCTCAGTTCTCAGTTAATACGCGCCTTCTGCTGTTTATTGTGAATGGTTTCATTAAGGAAGCTTGCAATTTAATGAAATTGACAATTTACAATTTCATGAAATTGGCAGTTTAATGAAAGTGACGGTTTATACTTTAATGAAATTGACAACACACAATTTAATTAAATTTGCAATTTAATATTTAATAAAATGTGTAATTGACTGTTCAATGAAATTGGGAATTTGCAATTTAAAGACACTTAGAATTTACAATATAATTAAACGGACGATTTACAATTTAATCAAATTGATGATTTACAATTTAATCAAATTGACGATTTACAATTTAATCAAATTGACGATTTACAATTCAATGAAACTTAGATTTTACATATTAATGAAACTGAGACTTTACATATTAATGAAACTGAGACTTTACATATTAATAAAACTGAGACTTTGCATATTAAGGAAACTGACAATTTAGAATTCGGTGAAATTTCCAAGTTGCAAATTAATGAAACTGATAACTAGCAATTTAATAAATAATTGAAATTGACGATTTATGAAATGTCTTTTTTTTCTAAAATACGTATAAACTCAAGTCATGCCTTGTAAGAGCGTAGTGATAACGCATTCATATACCATGCAGGAAAACTGCGTTTAAATCAAATGGTAGCGAATGCTTGCTATTATTCTACTAAACCGCGATCTGTGGTTTTGATTCCATAGACCATGGAGGACAGAATTTCTCGTAAAATCATTTGTCTTTGTGCCATAAAATAAAAATACAAGTTCTATTATCGTAAAATAAATAGCTTATTCTCTAAGTCGTAGTGATTTAACTCTTGGTCCGCCAGTTCTTTTTTGGCGGACTTCGGAAATCAAGAAAAACATCAAAGTCTTAAAATTGAAGTCTATTAATTATATTATTTACATAAATTTTATTAGAAGTAACGGTCTTACTACGTATGTTTGCGTTTGTTGATGTAAAAAGTACCGAAATCAAAAGTACAGAAATTTTTAACTACTTTGAATACCTGTATCCCCAAAGCAATCGCTGTTAATGAAAGCACGTAGGTCTCTTAGAGTATTAAATTTGTTTTACACTTAAAAATATTAAATTTTTATATTTGTGCATCTAATCATACATTTAATTAAGTATAATAATTTTGCATTTTATATTATTAAATATATATTGCAAAAATTTTAATTTATGGTATGGTAATTTATTTCGATATGTGACCCACGGGTTTGGACCGAAGTATCTTTTCATCTTTCTCACTTGGTATCGAAAGTTGGACCATACCGTCCTATGTCTTTGTATTCATGCCTTAATGTAAAAATAATTGATCGTGACAATTTATAACACTTATGATAATTTTTCAATCACTGCTATAACTCCTACTGAAAAATAAAGAATTGCATTTTTTTACTTTTATACCATGGGGTGACTAGAAGCTTCGTTGCCAATAATAACGTTGGATTCTAAGATACACTACAAAAGCAGGAGTACTGTTCTAAAAGACATGTCATATTGCCTCAAAGTTATTATTGCCTCAAAGGTGTACTTCCCAGGTGGAAACTTTCGAAGCTTCCACAAAGTGTTACTGAAAGGACTGAATCCGATGATCTTAGTGTGAAATGAAGGTTTGCCAATTATCGTACCGTTGTAGCAGTTATTGGCGTATTTTTAATTGTAATAACATTCAATAGAGAGCATTTTATGAATCTTTCAAAAGAATAAGCGTAAAAATTGAAGTAGTACTTCTACGCAGAATACATTAAATGCTAGCAATGACGTAAAATAAAACGCTTCCGTACGTTTTATTCAACATTTCAAAATTTTCGCAGTTTATTGTTGGTGGAAATTATTATAATTACAATTCTCTATGGAATGTATTGCCATTTGTTAATTTAGAATACTTTTAGAATTAAACTTCCTGAAAGCTTTCCATATTCGTGAACACTTAAATAATCATCCCGTTAATGATCATAACTCAACACTTAACTTTAGTAATGCATGAAAGGCCCTGTTAAGTTTATTCACTTATATGTACAATCTTTTTCTTTTCCATTAGTATCTTCTTTTCTAAGCTACATAAGTAGATGTTATATAACCGACACTAGCGCAAAATGGCAGCACTCCATATTTACTTGTATTTCACTTCGGTCAAAACTTGAAGAAGAGCAGCGACGACTGCCCGACAAGCGTCGATACATTCTACTCTACTACATATATGAAACTATGATCCACAGAATTGTTACTAACCTTCACTGGTAAAGAAGAACTTTAAAATTCAAGTTTCACGTTTCTTCTTTTCAAATGAAGTCTCCAAATAAATCTTGCTTCAGTTAGAACAACAAAACAACACTTCACTTTTACCTGGAATAAATAATTTAACAAAGATATATTTTGAAAGAGTCCCACATCTTTTTTTAGGAAACTTCAAAATACTTAAACCGTTAGCATTGCAATATCAACTGCATAAAATTTAGAAATTTTGACATCTTAAAATTGCAACACTGGCTAAAATAAAGTGTAGGCTATCGAAAATTAAACGTCAAATTTTGACGATAACGTAAATTAATTGACTTTCATTTTAGGAGGAGCTATTTATGGATGAAAGCAACTTGTTTCTCTTCGCAGTAAAGTTTTTTGGTTCAAAGCATTTATTTAAAGAGTTACTAATGAATTTTTCTTTCCTATTTCAACTGTCTGTCTGTTACGTTGCATTCGCACATGACGTAGGGCAAATCCGGGTTATACGCCGCATCTTTTTTAAAATCGATATTCTGAGACCCATGGCGCACAAACATGAAATTTACTTAGTCATAATAATTAATACACTTTTAAGAAACATATATATTAGTAAAATATAATTTACAAAAAATTCAATAAGCCGCTGTAATTTATTTTTTAACACCCTTCGTTGCGGCATCTCTGCCGAGTATGTCGGGTGTTATGCCGCACCATGAGGCTTGCCGCGCTTCGTATAGTAAATGAATTTACTTCGTATCAAATACGTTTCTTCAAAAACTATGTTATGAAAAAATAGAATAACTGAAATTGCGATTTTATAAAACATAAAAATTGAATAAATTTAAAAAACATCTGCTGTTTTTATTTTGAACTCATTTTCAGAATCGGAACAAACATGGACAAAATAATGACATAAATGAATTACTTTTTTTTTCAAATAGGCTGGACTAATTTTTTAATCTATTCTCTCTCCCACAGTCGGCACAAAACTCATCGAAAATCGTACATTCTGCATGAAGCCATCGCAAACTTACATATAGCACAACGTAACCATTCGCATCTTCAGTTGTGTGATAATAATTTTCTTCATATTCATTGCATGTATTCACATCCAAAGTTTGTGATGACCCAGCTTCACTTTCTTTTACGCATCTCATTAGGATTACCTCTGGCTTTCTCTATTGCAATGAAATCAAACCCAGAGCTATCATTAACTTCACAATTAGTACTATGACTATTTGATTCATAATCTAACCACCTTCTTTAGTTATTTCTATTTCTTTCTTTTCCAACTTTCTTCTACTATCTTTCTTTTAACGGTCTTCTGTTTTCTGCAATGGTTAAGACAAGTGCCTATTTCTTCATTGCCTTTCCTTTTTTCTTTATTTAGTTTTGAAATTGGAGATATTGCATGCAAATATTTCGATGGAATTGTAATATTCTTTTCAGGCAAACCTTTACTCGTGGATGGCTGTGTATCTGCAAGGTCTTATGCTTTCGACTCAAGTTCATGTTTATGCGATGGTTCCATTCTCAATAATGACGAAAAAAAAAAGAATTTTGGAGAGCTTTTTATGAATTTGGCGGATTTTTTGAAAACTTTGGTGATATTTTTATGAATTTGTAAGTAAAGAAAATCTGAGAGATGTTAAATTACTTATAATAATAATAATAGTCTAATGTAGCATCTGGCTCAGTGATTGCATTTAATCTGGAAATCTCCACAGATTCGCCATTCTCCGCTTTCTTAGGTACAAGGTGAATGGAATTGCCCACGAGTTTTCTGAAGGTCTTAAAATATTGTGATCAAGAAAATTTTGAAATTGTTAATAAAGGGAGTTTATCATAAGTAACTCTTCTGGTTTGGCAAATACAGGAGGACCTTTGGTTAAATGCAATGAAATGTTGCATGGTCCTGCTTTATGCCTATCATTGAGGGGTTGGTAATTGCGGCATACTCAGAAATAAGTGCGTGATAAGGCGTATTGCCTGATATAGTTGTTCAGGGGGAGGTACAGTATAATCGAATCAATGCTAATCCGAGTTATCTCCAATGAATAGGTGTTTAATACACTATTTGAAGGGTTGGGTCATAAAACATTTGTCTCTCATGATAAAATGCAGTATCAAACATATGTCAGCTTCTGAAAATAGAGTTCAGCTCCAGGACTTCCTTTATACATATTTCACTCATGTCTTATATTACATACGATTAGGACACGGGAATTCTGGTCCCTCTGTTGCAATTGATGGCGTCGAGGTTTTTGCAATTGGCGAATATGAAATCTTTTTCCTACTAAATTCTTAGGTTTCGTTATTGAGGTGGGCGAGTATTGTAAGGCGAGATTGGTCGAGTCTTGTATGTGACTGTAGGACGTTGTTTATCGAAAAGTCTATTTTCGGAGCCATGATCCCTGAAACCAACTTCTACGATCGATAGATTGTATTTCACTTGATCATATTAAGTATTTGATAATTATTATGTGATAAATATCATGTTATTTATCGTTCTCCGTTAAATATTATTATATGGAAATTAACATACTGTTTATCGTTTTATATTAAATATTATTATATGGAAATTAACATAATGTTTATCGTTTTATATTAAATATTATTATATGCTTAATTATGAACCCATAATAATTATAACATAATACGAGGGATTATTATGTAATTATTAATTAATAAACTTCAGAATTAGTCGATTAGTTCGCAAAATGTCTGTGAGCAAGATGTGCAACCAGAATCTCCATTAAAAAGATTTTACCTATGAATAATTTTTTCTGTTTATTATTTCTAGTAATTTCGCCTGAATTTTTTTACTGCCATTAAAAGTCGACTTCGAGGGAGGTAACATTTTTTTATCAGAGAACAAAATTTCGATAACTTACGTTAAATGGTTGTAATGTTACTGTATTTGATATTCTACCATTCCGGTAGCTCGTTAAACAAGAAACCACTGTTTCCTAAAACGAACTTCCATGTAACGTTTCTTAGTGGCGATAAATCACTTCTTCACCGGAACGAACGACGTCTATTCTACTTAGAAAGAGGAGAGACCAGTTATATCACAAAAGGATAATCAATAGTAAAAACAATAGCAAGGGAACGAATTCTTGCTTCATGAGAAAGAGGCGAGAGCGTCCAGATGAAACAATACAATTTTTCATTGTCCTCTATCCACTAGGTGTTATATAAATGCATAACGTTTTGTGAAATGAAAACAATGAGAGAAAACATTTTCCTTTAAATTTATCTGCTTTCTTTGTTAATGTGTTTAAACTATGTATTTTTAAAAACATATTTAAAAACTGAAACATTAACACCTCGTTTTGATTTGTCGGTGGTGCGTAGGTCAGTCAAAAATTAGTTCCACTGTTTAAAAAAATAAAACAGGTTTGAAATTATAGGACAATGTTTTACTTACATAAAAATACCATACCAAGGCTAATTTTCGACGTCATCTCCCACTATATTTTAAAATTTGTCGAGGCGTGGCATGAGTTTTTCTATACCTTAGGTCAAGAATTACCGACCAAGGAGCGATAACCATTGTTGAGTTGCAGCTTTAACTTCCTTATCCAAGTGTTACTATTGCTTTGAAAGTTATTGCTTCATGGGACCGAAGACGTAGAGATCACATGGCGCAAGGTATGGGCTATAAGGCTGAAGGTAGTTCCACACTTCCAGCTTAAACTTTTACAGAATGTTCCTCGTTAGTGTAGCCGTATGCGGTCTCACATTGACATGCAGGAGCATATATCGTACATTTCGTGCAACTGCTAATAAAAATTTCAATGCAGTTGTACCCTTTTTATCACAAAAAACGAATTACTGCATATACTTCCAATGCCACCTGCAGCTATGTATGTTTACGACTGATTAGTAAGTATACTAAAGTTGACACGTCGAAGCTGTTACACTACCTGACGCATATAAATATCTTCAGTGTTGCCACAAAGTTTCACGAATTATCCCCTTTACCGACATTTTTACGGAGGAGTGAAACTTTTGCACTGACTATCGTGGTATCTTTACTATATGTATCTTGTACGGGAAAGTAACAGTTTGAGTAGTGAGACGTTCGGTTTAGTGCTTTTATAAAACAGAACTAAATCGTGTATAATACGAAACAAAATTCAGTCAGTAAAATTTTTTTACACAAATCAAATTGATAGTTCATAATATGAGGTTGTTTACGCTATATGGTAGCAAAGGCATCAATTAAGAGGCGGGTTTAATGTTGCGGATGCCTATTAATAGGTTTATAAAGCCGCCTATATATATAGGCCTATATTATTCACAGAATAAGAAGATAATACAGTTGTCACGTTATACTGAAAAACCAGCAATGTTTATGTCACTAAAAAAAATCTGCAGGTGAGTGAAAGCCCATGAATGCAAAAATTGTGCTGCTATAAATTTAATACGTTCATTTTAACACAATTTGCAAGAATAAATGCAATCCGAAGAAATCCGTCGAAGCAAAACATATAAGTTCATATTTAAAGAAGGAGAATCACGTGTTGCTGGAGATTCTCTAGTACGGTGTGTGACTTTCTCAAACGGATATTTTTACAGTACACCTGTTTGGCAGAGCGACATGGTCAGGTAATCAGCCATGCAGATGTAGAGATTTGTCCACGTACGTTGAAACTGCTGCGCCAGACCCCACACCCTCGTAGATGGCCGAAATTACGGTTTTAGATGGTCCTGAAGTGCTCGCGATTGGCCACAGATATGGTGATAGGACAGGCTAAGGAAATGTGTTCTCTGGTGGTTTGCGAACGTCTTTCTGCTGAGGTCTGGGTCTGGTGGGCCTTTGTTCCGTTCCGGGCAGTTAGACCACAGTCCCCGCCCGTGCGCGACCTTGGAGAAGCTTTCGTTTGCGCGTGGGTGGGACATCGGCTAAACGCTTGGACAGGATGGATGGCGTTCCGTATGACGTGGTTGCAGGGCCGGCTTGTTCCCGTCCCCCTCTCGGCACTCGTTCAGAGATGTTCAGCGGGCTCCTGTAGGAGCAGCGGCTGGCCCGGGGTGTTCTTCCGCGCCATCCATCTGTTTCATCTGCTCTTAGGAGCGGATTGATCTTGGATTGGTTTTTGATTGATACCAAATGGCGACACAAGTGCGAGCAGTGTGTCTTTGTACTCCAGTACGTATCGACAATCTCCCCTTCACCCATTGGCTGTCAAGATTTCTTGATGTTAAAACCTATCCGGGATTACAGTGCTGTCTTTCCGGACACTCTTCCCATTAAATTCATGCTTAACTTATCATCAAGGAAATTTATTTGTCAACATGATGGACATATTTCCAAGAAACCCTATTTATATGTATACAAAGATTACCTTATTGAAAAATGCCATGAAAATATCACTTAAATTGTGAATTTAATTGTAGCAAATCGTAAAGAACCCACTTTTTTTTAATTGGGTGAGGTACTCTGAGGAGTTCTCTGCATTTAATGCTATTTAATGCTATTTCAAAATTTATCTTGTCCCTCTCTTCAAAATATTTAATAGAAATAGTTACATAGTTATTTCTAGATTTTTAATAGATTAGTTTCGTTTTAAAACACCAGAGTTTTTGCTAACCATATTAAAGAATATCGTTTCATAACTTGTTCTATTTATATTCGTAGATGACTTTTGTTCCTAGTCTCTCATTTTCTCTATCTTTCTTTATTTTGCGAGTTTGCTTTTCTCCTCTTAGCTACATTTCTTCTGGAAGCTATTTACCTTATTGGCTACTTAATATCTTAACGGCCTTGGTATGGCCATATGATACCTTTTATCTATAATTTTGTTCTTGGTAGCTATTTCCTCTCTAACAGCTATCAATACATTCCTTCCATGTCGGCAGATTGGTATTATGCTTTTTTCAGATAATAGATGTTTGCTTTATATATATATTTTGGGCCTTACGTTTGTTTTTCATCCCATTTGTGCTTCTCAGCAGAGTATAATCTGTGTAATTATTATTTTTTATTTAATATAAATCATAATAATATGTAATTTATTTTCAGTGTTTTCGTTACTATTCAGCTGTATGCCTTTCTGTTACTTGATATAAATAATTTTATCAGTATTTTATATTTTAATTAATTTCATATTATAATAAACTATCTAGATATAACTACATTAAAATTAACTATAGATATATAAATATATATAAGTTTAAATTAGCTATAATATGTAATTTATTATTTTGTAATTTGAAATTAAAACCATGTTATATCAACCTTCTCAATGAATAATGAAAAAATGAAGTTGTACGATATCTTTCTTTTTGCATAGAATGCTCTATTCAGTGTGTTGAAGTTAAAACGTAGAGTTATTTATGGAGTAATCCCTACCCAATACATTTTACATGCAATATATATATATATACACATTATAATATGTGCTTTAGTCCCGTAATCATTTTGAAAACCCTATGTTGATAGTCGAAATACAACAGTGGACGGGTTTTTTGACCAATTCTTAAATTAATTAGTGATACGCCGAGTGATTAATTAAAAAAAAAAAACGAATACAATTGTTAAAATTCAAAAAAATATTTTATTTGTTCTCAGACAAAATGTGTTTCTGTTCTCACATCTTTTAAAGAGGAATGTTGTTAGATATTTCTGGAAAAGTTGTACGAAAACTCTAAATTTGCAGTTAGACTGATTAACTTCTTGAACTTTAAATTCTCCTTACTTCTATTTCCATTACAAACTTCATTTTTCCCCGTCTGAACTCCTCTACTATTACATTCGTTTGCTTGTCATAAGATTAGTGTTATGAGAAATAAATATTGCCAAAAAAGTCTCCTGTGAAAAAGACAAAAGACTCGATTTAAGTTGTTTTCGAAACCCTTTAAGAAGAACATTTGATTTTATGCAGCAAAAGGATCGCGCTGTTTGCGCCCTATATTTTTAAACTCTTGCGTAAATTGTACGTAAAGTATACAAGGACATTTTCAAGAAAATGCTTTGTTTGGCGCAGAATGACTCTATACGTCCTTGCGCCATAAAGTTCAGGCAACCATTTTCAAAAAATGCAATTCCTTTAAGGAATTAGGAACATATAAAAAAGCTTTATTTAAATTGCGTTAATAAGTAGATGATAACGTAAACAGTCGTAAGTTGATGAGTGGCACAAGGCATATTTCAATGGGTGGTTCCACTAGCAGGCGGAATGATTTTGCAGTATTGTTTTGGCAAAGCATCCCAAAAATATGGCCTATTTCTTGCCTAGACTATGGGCCTTTAAAATAATTTTACTTCATTTTCATCTCAGCGGATTAAAAAAAAAGATATATCTTTAACTTTCTTGTTTATTGTGAAATTTAACTATTTTGATTTTAATGTTATGAAAAGTACATATATATGGAACTATGTATGCAATTAAATATTAATTGATAAATAAATATTAATTGATGGATCTCAAAATAATATTTTTTATTATTACTGCAATATATTTTATAGTAAAATTAACAACAATATTTTTAGTCTCATTGCTTTCGCGTTTATAATTACGTATAAATGTTGGTTTTATATACTTTGCACTATTTTTAATTGTATTCAACACCAAATAGGTAAATAAATTCGCGCATACATGTGCGGGTTTTCGGTCGTGCGATTATAGTAGTCTATACTTGCAAATTCCTGTAATGCTTCTATTTCAAATTTGTCCCTAAACAATACGCGGCCCCAATTATTATGAATTACTATAATTAAAAACCTCATTATTATTGTTCTATTCAATTATCATTGTTCGCGGGAAAATAAAGACTACAGAAATTATAACAGACCTTCATCCGCGAAAGGAGGATGCATTTATCTTCACTGGTAATTATGCTTGCTCCTCTGACGAAGAAATAAGAAGATATTCCTTTACACTCATCTTCTATATGTCTATTAGTTGATTTCCAGGAAATTATTCGGGCATTAATTTAGGGTAGTTAATTTCTTAATTAGTACTAAAACGTAACTTCGTTAAATAAAAGACGTATAAACATGAACACACTAGCTGCTATTTATTTTCAAAATTTAATTTTTCATAAAATAAAACCGTGAATTGTACTATAATGTACTTTTTGCAGTAAGACTGATATCCTTTTATATGATCTTATCGCAAAGATATTGCTGGCAATTTCTGTAGAAATTTAATCGTATGGGAAATGATGAGTGTCCAAGGAAATTTTGGTGAAATTTTGCATACGTATCCGGCTACCTGCGTGGGTGTTATCCGCATATTTAATTTGCGTATGCAAAAAATTAGAATTTGTAGTTTAAAATATATAATGCCCAAACACGCATCCTAAAGAAAACTAAAGGATATATAAGCATTGTAAATAGGTTAAATAATAATAATAATAATAATATGAAATAATAATAATAATAATAATAATAATAAATAATAATAATAATAATATGAAATAATAATAATAATAATAATAATAATAATAATAATAATAATAATAATAAATAAACAAATAATAATAAATAGAATCAAATAAGAACACAACAGAGAAATTGGGTCAAATGAAAATGCTCGCTAAATCTCTTATATAATTTAAAATTCCGAACTTTGAGTATAAAGACTGTATAGTTAAAACACGTTCGCTTAACATGTATAAAATAATAACCAGCTTCGAACTTTCTTAAAACGATGTGAACAACTTATTATAATTCTACTTGAATTTCAATATAAAATCTAAATAAATAAGACAAAAGATATAAAAGTACATTAGTGATGATTCCCAAAATAATCTTCTTTTAAATATGTTGAAACACCGGCTTATGGTTATTGGCTTTGCTGTAAAGCATCTCTGTTTATTCTATTTCCGTCGTAGAACATTTGGTACATTAAATACATAGTCTCATCAAGGTAATCCATTACCTCAAAAAAAAGGTTACTGTGAGTTTATGTATTCTGAAAAGGATGAGTGTTTTCAAAAATTCTATGGTTCAAATACTGGAGAGTTTGGTGCATCATGCTCGCCTCAGTTGAAACGACATCTTCAATGGCAAAATCGTATGTAGGATCTCGCTTTGTTTGGTGTAGAAGGACATTTGCTGTCCTTGTGCCATAAAAATGCAACCAATCAATCAACTAACCACTCTGCAATGAGCCATGTGGTAGCTCAGTGGTTAATGCGTTCTCTTAGCATGCCGTGAATCTGGGTTCGACTCCAAACGGTGCAAAAGAAAAAAAAAGGACAAGTTCCGGCTAACTGCTCACTGAAAGTTGGTCTCTTCAAATGCCTGGATTTCCCGGAAAACTGTAAGTCTCGGAACAGAATGCCCTCTTCTGATCTTGCTCCATAAAAATAAAGAACATCTTCATTCAGTGATTTTAAAGTATTTAAATTTTTTTTTAGCATTTTCTATATGTTGTTTAAAAAAATCTCATTATATTTTACTCTGAATCTGAGATTTACAAAAGCTCTGTTCGCTAAAAGCAATTAAATCGCATGGAACTTAAATATTATAACAAAGAAAATACATATTTTCTTCCATAAATCCGGAAACGCGCTAAAGGTCGGCTTGTTTTAAGAGGGGTTATACCCGAAAAATGAATTTTTCCATATTCTTAACCAATTTCTCTGAAAATTGCACCCAATATTAACAGCTATAAAAGAAAACTTTTCGAACAGTTTCAACCTTTATAACTTAATAGATTTTTTTAGTATATGTTATTTACTTCTTTTTTAAGTGTCATATTTCAAAAGTTCCACGTAGTGTATTTTTAAAGTAAAAAATTTTATATTTTTCCAAATAATCATTGAAACCATGCTTATAAAAATTACTAAAAAATTGCACTCTGTTTTTAATAGTTTTGGTTTAAAAAATAAAAACTTATCTACTCTTCAAAAATTGGCAATTTTCTCAATCGATTATAATAAATCCCCCCCAAAACATAGAAGATACCATTCCTCCGTAAAATTGTAAATAACTTTTTTATTATCATTGAGTAAATACGTGCGCAAAAAAATAAAATTATTCACTGAAAATTGCATCGCAGGGAATGTTTCGGGTCATGAAAAATTTCTTAAAAATTAGATTTTAGAAAAATGAAGTTAATCATTTACATGTCTTAATTTGTGACGTGAATACATTCAAAATGATTTTTAAATATGATGGCCTCGTCGCATCGGAATAACAAAATCGTTCTTAGAAAGATGAATTTTTACTTTATTTTTCAGCTTGCAAATCAAAACATTGATGTTTTCCCCTAAATTCACTACTTTTTCAGGTATACCCCCCCCTTAAGTGGGTCCTACTGTATTTATAAGATTGTAATTGATAATGAAAATGTATGCGCGATATTTATCCTTGAAACTTGAAGTTCTGATATAAAGTTGCCTTTAACAGGCCAGTGTATTTTAATGTCGATGGGTTTTGGAAGCAAAACGAAAAACCCACAATAGATATCCATAGCCTGATATGAAACTTGATCCACTCTCAGTCTGTTGATTCGGGGTGGGACGTTTTGAGTATCTTGAAATGTATCGAATCATGCATACATTCTTTAAAGGCATATTATAGATTTTATATGCTCTCCGTTTTCAGTATAGCAAGTTCAAACTCCAGTCGCGCTTTTAAATAAATAATAACATATTGTAGGTTTAGTTTTAAGATGTAAGAACAAAGGGAACATCGTGTACATCGTGAATCTGATATAAGAACCATATTTTCTTGTGAATGGCGAAACGAATAGATTGTTAGCAAAACTAATAGCAGAGATATAATTTTTATACAGTATTCAAGCAACAAATAGTTTTGACATGTAAAATTTTAAAACCATGATAAAAATCAGTCATTGTTTTTAACAAATTCTGGTTAACAAATTAAAATATTGATTTTGAAACAGTTTTAATTAAAAAATTCACATATTGATTTGGAAACAACTTTAATTAACAAAAACAAATAATTTTAATTAAACATTGCTTTGATTAACAAACTGAAACTGATTTGATTAACAAATGAAAAATTGATTGATCGAAAACATTGATTGAATAAATTGATTGATGAAACAAATTGTACAAATTGAAATTGAAAAAATTGAAATTGAACAAATTCAGTGATTGATTTTTAATTAACAAATTGGTTTGATTAAATTGATTATAACAAACAACACATAGCTTTAACATATAAAATTTTAAAACCATGATAAAAATCAGTCATTGATTTTACCCTACCAAAAGTGAAAAAAGGTTTATTAAATAACTTACAGTGTAGCATACGTATTTTATGTTATTTCATGCTGCGAAAGAAAAGCTAATGCGATTTTATTCAAAGAGTGTATGTGTGTGATACTTAATTTTTATGGTTCTTTAAATGTAGTTTTACTTCCTAAGGACATGGCGGAATTCAAGTATTACGTAAGCAATATTTTGGCCATTTTAAACCAGCCAAGTAAGCAAAATTTAACATTAGCTAACATCGCTATCCAACGGCAACTCCCACAAGATGCTTACGTAATACTTGAAAACTCCCTATTTTCAAATAAATATATTACTTCAATAAGTTAAATATATTTGGATACTTGAAATGATAATCAGTGGTTCAAAAAACGTATAGACTCAACTTTAGATAAATGCAATAAACTTGGCAAGTTCTACCAATTAGTACATTACATGTTATCGAAATTTGAACTTTAATTTTGTAACTATGTATGTAAGTAAATTGGAATAAATATAGTTCTTTCGTTCAGCAGAAAGCCACCACTCTCGATATATCAGGACCAGCTGGTTTGTTCTTTACTATCATATATTAAAACGAAAACAAATGAGTTGTTTAAAAACAGGCTTACATGCACGAAGTTATACACTACTTTGTTGCCTATACAGCAAAGGTAGTTGTTCTCTGATAATGATACAGAAACCGAATGTGTATTTAAAAAGTATTTGAATTTTAAAGCTCTTTCTTCTAGTATGTTTCATTTAAGTGTTTACCAATGTCATATTTCGGATTAGCATATCCCCCTTTATGATGAATACTGTTATTTAAATATATATACAATCCTTTGGGAGATTAAATATGTCTTTAATTCCAAATACCTTCTTACAGGCGTGCGTGTGGATTTATTGGGCGTGCTTATGATAGATTACATGTTTCACATAAAATGCAATCGTAGTTTTGTGTAAGTTGCATGTGAACGTAATCTATCAATAATGTAAGTAGTATGATTTATTATAAAATATTTTTCAATTAAATAGTTTGTTTCTGTCATATCGTCATGTAATTACTTCTGACAGAACATATTTCTTTTTGAACAGTATTTGATAGGAACGGTCTATTTCTGCTGAAAATTGGGATGCTTCCAATACTAATAGCCGACTACTGCGCTTTTACCGGCATTCAAAATATTTGAAATGGTAATTTTTCAGTTTTCAAAGATGTATTTAATTCTGGCGGCCATGTCAGCGGCGGAGACTTGGGATCTGGCTGTTGTCCAGGTTGCTACAGAGCATTGAATTGGGCCGCAGGATGATGACTCAACGTCCAATACCATTCAACAGCATCATGTTGGTCAATAGATCATTTTCATGTGAGACAAATCACCGAAAATTCATCTACAAAGGCAAATAACTTTCTTTAAATAAATCTAACAAGAGAAAAGGTACACGAAATAAAATCACAATTATATAACTAGCTTATGTATGTATATTAATCTGTATTTTCGAAGTTATCTAACCATTGGAGGGAAAGTAAAAATAGAATAATATATATCGCATTTGTGATATTATTTAATGAAGTATATCTCAAATAATATACAATTATACATAAATAAACTCTTCCGATAATCCGTCGACTCCTTGCATAAAGGAGTGCCGGATTACTGAGAATGCTTATGAAATTTAGTTTAATCTTTATCAAATTTCGTAACGTCAAATGGAAGCGTAACCAAGCTCCTTTGGCCCCAGAGTCGGATGCCGAATTATCGATGACCGGATTCATGAATGAGTCTTGTGTATTAATATTATTATTAACTTTATTTAATTCATAAAAATAATAATTATTAAGAGCAATCTTAAAATAATCAATAGAAGTGTAACATATAACGAATAACAACATTTCCCTTTATACACAACGGCGTTCTATTTAAGGTATACGGTAAATATATTAACAAATTTTAAAAATAAACAAACTTCGGAATTTACCGCCATCAGGGGGAAATTATTTCAGTTATTTATAATAAATACATTTTGAAAACATCTCAGAGATTATGATAAAGAAACGAATGGGCAAGAAATTGTACGATACAGAGTATATCATAAAATGCACCCAACGTATTGCCGAGAGAACCGCTTAACGGTATACATTATACAATTTTGTCTGAATAGTACAAAAAAGCAACTATTTTAAAATTAATCAAAATAATCATAAAAATCATTAAAATAAACTAGGTATATAAAAATTCTAATATATCTAGATAAATTTAAATCTTTGCTGTAAACTAAATTTATCTAGGATATTTTAATAAAATTTACTCATCAGCAAACGTTTTCGTCATTGAATTTTGGATCTGACTTTTATGTTTATATGTATGTCGATTTGTTTGTGATTTGATTGGAACAAAAGCGATTACATTATGATAAAAATCATAAGCCAGTTTTGAATATGAATGTACTTATTTAAAAACAGCGGACAATACAAATATATGGTTTTATCTTTGCAGGTTATTTCTAGAAGCAACTCAAGCAAGGTTACTAACAAATATAAAATTAACTCTAACATATCTATAGATGGAATGGTTTTAATGTAATGTCCATGTCATCGGATATACTGATGTATGAAATAAATACTGATAAATTAAAAAATAACCCTTTCAACAATGAAGCAATTTTAAGCTTTATGGAGATGAGATTCTGGTTGAACTGGCGGTAATTTTTCTTAACCCTTGAGCTATTATAATTCAACGGAGATGATGACACTATAATTCAACGCTTGTAAAATTCAACGGCTAAATAGAATAGAAACGTAAACATACGAACCTCGATTTATTTTCAAAATTTAATTTTTCATAAAATAAAACTGCATATATAATTTTAATAATTTTGCAGTTAAAGCTATGATTTGTTCCTCCATGGCATCCATGGTTTCTCTACATGATATCCATGAAATCTCTATATTATCTCCATGATGTCTTCACACGATCACCATTGTATCTCCACATAATTCATTATCTTTAAACGATATATAATCCTCACATGATATTACAAAAATTTTCAAAGCAAACTTTAGTTAATGGAAAAGTAAACAATTTTTTAGCATATAAACCAAAAGCCAATTATAAAAATAATAATGTAAGATATTATTACCCTTCACAGGGATAACACAACTGCTAAATAATGGTCAACTCACCAAGCCACCGGGTGAGTGTTTTGTGAGTTTTCGTGGGGGATTTTTTATTACAAATAAATTTGACACCCACGTATTATTAGCTCAATCTAGAGCTATTTTTGTTTAGGAGAAAAAGAGGCGCGATCCTCATTCTGGATTTGAACCAGTATCCCTCTGTTTAGCCCGGAGTGTCTTGGCCACTAGACGAACAAAAACATGGAACAACACACTTTTTCTCCGTATATAAGGATGTAAGATATTATTACCCTTCACAGGGATAACACAATTGCCAAATAATGGTCAACACACAAAGCCACCGGGCGAGTTTTTTGTGAGTTTTTCGTGGGGGATTTTTTATTACTAATAAATTTGACACAAACGAAAAACTCACAAAAAACTCGCCCCGGTGGCTTTGTGTGTTGACCATTATTTGGCAATTGTGTTATCCCTGTGAAGGGTAATAATATCTTACAATTTAATATACGGAGGAAAGAGCGTTTGTTCTTGTTCTCATTCGTCTAGTAGGTCAAGACACCGCGGGCTAAACGCGAGGACCCTGGTTCGAATCCGAGATGAGGACGGCGTCTCTTTTTCTCCTAAACAAAAATAGCTCTAGATTGAGCTACTAATACGTTGGTGTCAAATTTACCAGTAATACAGAAAATACATAAAAATACAGAATTAGACGGAAACCATTTTTAATATTATGGATGTATTGGGATCTACTAGCGGTTAGTTATTTCGACAAAAATCGGCAATCGAAATTGAGTCATTATTGTTACTGAGTTTTCCTTATTTAATATTTTAACTAGGAGACAAATTCTCCACAGCCGGTTAGATTTCACAATTTTTACAGGAGACCTGTCACTGGGAAGAGCAATTTGTTTTGTCTTGACTATACTTTGTGAAAATTGTTATTCTATTTACATGCAATTTATGTTGGATGCAATAAATGTAACCCTTGTGAAAAATATTATCATTATTAAATCCTTAACAATACTTTCATTATATTATGTTATAAATTAATTAAATTATTAAATTTATTTAGAAAGACATGTAAAAGCTTACAAATTCAGAGAGTGCATGATGTACGGATAAATAATATGATCTTAAGAACAATTTAATAAGAATTAACTTTAAGTAAAGGATGTAGAAATGAAAATTGTATTACATGATCTAACACTCGCAAAGAAAAGAATAATTTTTCAGCGCCTGCTGGAAGTCGCACCCACATCTCCTTGAATGCCGGTCAAGTGCTCTGACTATTAAGCTACAGGCGTAGATCATTCTCCCCTCCGCGAGAGTTTACTTAAGACTGTCACTACGGACAAGTTCACGAATAATGGTGCAGTGCTTTGACTGCTTTTTAAACTAAGGCGGCAAGGCAAAGAAGCCAAACGTCCGAAAAGCCTAACGAGTATTAATATTCATTCGAGTAATTCTCATCATGTTCGATGATGTGATTGCATTAGATGAACAAATACTAGCAAAAGGCTTTCGGCTTACAACAGATGGTGAAACATTATTATTTTCTTTGCGAGTATTTGATCATCTAATTCAACCACATCATCGGATATGCTAAGAATTATGCAAATAAATAACTATTTTATATCCATTGTTGCAATGGAAATTAATGTGACGTAATTATAATAAAAGGATTCCGGCAAAGTAGTTAGTAAACGGCATCGGTGGGAAATGCAGTTGTCATCGTCAGTGGATAGCGATACTAGTGAACAGACGAAGGCATTAGTGAGGCTAGATGCTTTTGGGTAACAAGATGATTTGAAAGTCGGCGACAAAACGGAACAAAAGGAAAAAGGTATCAAGTAAGGGAGTGGAGAAAGAAAAAGGGAATAGAAAACAAAGAATTTAATGGAAAAGAGAGCCGGGACGAGAATCCAAACAAATTAGTTTGTGAATACTGAAAGAAAAAGGAAAGAAGAGAGAAAAAACAAAGCACGAAAACCTGGCAGAATAATAGACATAGGTCGGTAATATGTGAAACCATTGCATAAAATCTGGCATATATATTTAGGAGCATCACTGTCTCTTTTGCTTTTCATCACATAAGTACTTACTTTTGTAAAATTCAACGTATGTATAATCAAAGAAAATATCGAAGATAATCACAGCATGTGTATTCATGTTAATTTTAATATGTGTATAACATGTATTAGCAATAAAAAATAAATAAATATATTGTTGTTTCAATCCTATTTTAATTAGTTTTTATAAAGTGGACTCTTGATTTAATGAACTCGTAAAGGCTCTGAAAAAAGGTTCGTAAATTCGGAAGTTCGTAAATGTAAATCAACATCAGTTTTGTGGGATACTTCAGAGGGCCAAATGCCATAGCTCATAAACACGTCTAGTTCGTAAATTGGAGGTCCATTGAAACGGGAGTCTACCGTAGTACACTTGTATACCTAATCATGTACAATAAAAAATCAAACCCACATAAAGTTTGACAAAAAAACTTTGCTATTTAGTATCCGCCCCTACTCAACGTTGAGATCACCCAGTCAGAAAGAACGTACTTTAAAGGTATAAGTTGGCTTGCGTATTGCTACAGGCGATAACAACCTAGTGAAATGGGTTATTTGTCCTGGATGATTAGCTGTTCCTTTTGTTGAACCTGAAGATAAATTACATAAGTTCTGCTCGCCACTGATATTCCCTCTTCAGGAATATTCAGTCGATTCACGTGACAATTAATGCAGAGGTAAATACACTCTTTTACCAAAAAAAAAAGCACCATTAGGAAATTATCTGTTTTTATTAAAATTCGATGTACATCATACACAAGTAAGGAAATGGTAAAATATTCAATGCCGTAAAACCTATCAATGACTAGGTATTTCACATTGAATGTTCAACAGTTGGTGAAACCCATCCTTGCGGCAATGCATGCCTTTATACGTCTAGATAAGGAGTAATAAAATTTCCTAATGTCATCCTGCGACATATTCTTCCGGGCAGTCCTTACTTGTTGCACCAGCTCTGCGACATTTTGCGGTGCCCAAATCCAGCAGCCTACCATGTCCCATACATGTTCGATTGGCGAAAGGTCTGCAACGCAGACAACGAGAAAAAATAATGTGTCTGCAATTTTTACTTATATTTTACGATGTCAATTGGACAGTAGAAATGTGCGCTATAATCGAAGTTAACAGTCATTGGCTTTGAAAATTTAATCATTTACTTGATCTAAAGGAATTTGCATGTTAAATTTCGAAATGATCAGATTATTTTTTTAGGGTTGTTTCGGTTTTTGTTTTGCAAAAGAATGTATCTTGGTGGACATAAATTTATTCAATTTTTAGTTTGATATTGTAAAAGGGAGATGTGGAAATCCAGGATAACTCATTTGCTTTAACAAGCGATTCTAACTTACTGGAACGTACAAGCCAATTTTTATGATTTTACAACGTCTAAGAAAACGATCATAAATTTAAATTTCAGGAATTAAAAGCAAAAGCAAACAAATTTATTGACCATGAGATAAGTATGAACATTTGAAAATTTGTTCGTAATAAATAAAAAGTAGAGATTTCAAACGAATTTTTTATTATGTTTTTGCTTGTAAGAGAAAATTATTATTTTTTGGAAAGGACGTTTCCAACAACGATCGAAATTTCCGCATGTAAGCAATCTGAAGACAATCATCGTCTTGAAAATTTTCTAAATCGATTTAATTAGTTTCAGAAGATTTGAAATTTGTTAATCATCAAATCGCAATAGCAAAAATTTTCGAGTAATTGAAAAATAAATCCCAATTAAAAGATGTTCGAAATTTTATTCTCTTTCGTCGTTTATTTAATATTTGTTTGCTTATGAAATGAAATTTCTAACAACAGCATTTAAATTTTTAATAAATGCACCTTTTTTAATCAAGATTAAAATTTTAAATACGGTAAATAATTTAATAACTACTACACATGTTTAAATAAACTAATTTTAAATAGAATCGTTCTGTTTATTTTAGAAAAAAGTGCATTTGCGCGTTTTCCATTATGCTTTTTACTTGAGTCCAAATATTAAAAATTTAATGAAATTGAAGTTTTCCATTAGTTTAATTATTATGGTTTGCTTGTGCCCGTTTAATATTGAGCGGAAAAATGAACTACTGCATTTTCGAAAACTCTCAAGATCAAAAAATAGTTTTCTCCGAATTTTCCCTTTTCAGTATGTTGATTGATAATACATGAGATAAAAATATGAAAATTTTCTAAATTTGTAATCTGTATAATTGGGTATTGGTATGTTAAGAATCAAATAAATCTACTTTGAGATTTTCTATACAGGGTGTCTCAGCACCAGGGTTATAAACATCTAGGAGGGGTAGGGTACACCTAGACGAACAATATTTGTCATAGAACCTAGGGTCGCAAACCACTCACAGCGCTAGTTCTAAAACCGTCCAGCATGCACAAATATTTACAACCAGTGCGTGAAAAGCGCCAGATAAAACTCAGGTCAGCTGCTCAAGTGCATAGATGATTAGGACATCGCATTTTGCGCTTCTCATGCACTGGTTGTCACTATTTGTGCATGCTGGACGGTTTTAGAACTGACGCTGTGAGTGGTTTGCGACCCTAGGTTCTATGACAAATATTGTTCGTCTAGGTGTACCCTACCACTCCTTGATGTTTGCAACCCTGGTGCTGAGACCCCCTAGATTTTTCATTCGGTTTTTCATTGGATTTATTCATTGGGTTCGGATGGACTACAATTAAGTTTTGACATATGAAAACACAATGCTGTTTGAAGGCTATACTATTTACTGTTTGTCTACCACAAGTAGGCTACTTTTCTTGCCAACAAGTCTGGGCACTGGCGGTCTCTGTAGAAACTGGGCTCATTCATTTCGGGTAGAGACGAGTCGTCCTTTTTTTGGAAATGTCGGCGACGGAAAAAAAAAATAGTTAACTATTTGCCTTCTTGGTTTTGTGGCACTTAATTTATCTTCTCTTTTATCTTGTATTTAACAGATTTTGTCTTTCTTACTAATTTGCACTTATCGAAAATTAATGTTTGTTTTGTTAATTTTTTTATCGAAGATTGTTCCGCGTTATTAATTTTTCGAAATGCCCTTCCAGTTTAAGAAAGGAAATACCTTAAAATCTCAATCACGCCAAATCGTGTACAATATTGCGGAACTTTACTACAGTGATGCAGATAAAACTTTAAGAATTTCTCTTCCATAAGCTTCAAAAATAGCTTTTCAGGTGACTGGAAAATCTGTATTTACGACTAAAGGAAAAGCAATAAAATTTCAGAATTGAACAAAAAGGAAATTCTGAGTACACCAGGAGAGCTCCGTAAATGTTAGTGACTGAAATTCTGAAATTGATGACTGCGAGTGATACGTTATATGACAAACTCTCCAAGACATTCACATTTAGCGAAAAGAAAATGATATCTTTAAGAAAATTATTAAGAGAGAAGATAAATTTTTCGTAAAAAAACGTCACTATGTGTAAAGTTTGCATTTTCAATACTTTTGCTGGAAAAACGCTCGTGCCAAAGAAAGATTCTCATCAAAAGACCAGATATTGTATTTTGGAGTTTACACTTACTTGCCAATAATAAATACAGAAACATAGGGAAAGTGGGTGGCAGATTGTTTACATTGGCGGAACACGGTTTGACAGCAACCTAATATTTAAAAAAGTGCTGGCAAAATGACAAAGCTTTAGAAATCAAATCAAATGTTAGCTCGAAAAACTGACTTAATTTTTTCCAATCCGTGTCATCTACATGATTTGCTCCGGCCGCTGAAATGGTGTTCGAAGTATCAACACGAAAAAGGACTCTCAATTACAGGAAAATCAACTGTGCAAATTTTGGAAAATAGTTGTTGGAAAACTCATTCCAAAAACTCAGAAGTATTGTGTATGCGCATAATGCTCTGTACCAAGCGGAGAGAGAGAGAGAAAACAAAGAGCTTTTTGCATCGTTCGCTAAAGTTAGTGTGATATAATTCTGATATATATTACTTAATTAGAAATATGCTGAGTCCCGCAGTGATGCAGCAGTAACGCGTTCGCCTAGCGTGGGGTTATCTCGAGTTCAACTTCCAACAACGCCAAAGAAAAGAAGGCTTACTGATTATTCACCCACCGTAGTTCAGGGGTTGGTTCCCTAGAACTTTAGAGGTTCGGAACCCACGGAAAAATATAGGTCCCGACGGAATATGGCCATTGCTGTTCTTGCGAATTTAAGCTCAAACAAACGTTAGTAATAAGTAAAATTGCCAATTTCCTTTAAAGAGAAATTTTCTGATTTAAATAAATAAATTAAAAGAAATTTTCTTTAAAGAGTAACTGAAAATATCATCCTTGGAAATTCTAGATTAAAAATTACGGTACGTTTCGTATTTTAAAAATATTATATAACATTCATGTAAAACACATAAAATTTTATAAATTTTTCACTTATAATTAAATAATATTTTAACGCTAATTTTGTTAAATTTTGTAGTTTTTCAGAACACCCCTAATTAAAAGTGCATCGTTTTGAATATATATTCTGTTTATCACAAAAAAAGTAAACTTATTTGAGCGTTGAATATATGTTATTTATTGTAATATATTGCACACATTGTGTTGTTGTTTTGTATACAGAGGTGAATTGGAGAGATTATCTAATCGAGCTGCACTGTACTTCCAGAAGACTTATGGCTAAGCCATAGTGATGAAGCACCTATCCTACCCTCCATGCACGCTTTTTAATTTTCTTAAACCAGGAGTATTGTGATTATTAATTGTGCGGATATTTGAGTGTTACGTAGTGAATGTAAAAGTCTAAACTAAGATTTAAACGATCGAAAAAATTGCCTATTTCTTTCAATATTTAATAAATACATGAAAGTTATCAGACATAGGAAACAACTATATTAATAAGATATTATGAATTGGGCATTAATTTTTGTATTAAATATGATCAATAATTAAATATAGAAAGTGAAAATTTATAGTTAATATTCTTTAATTATTTCTGTGCTGCACTTCATGTGTGTATGCGTGAGCCAATATTTTTTAATATATTTACCTTACTCTGTCCTTTTGGTTAATTTCATTTACTCACTCGAAGTCATTTTCTAGGCTTTGTCTATATCAACTGACATGACTCGTCAGTTTCGACTTTCCCTGGGTGAAATCCCGGGCACGCCCTTCCAGGCGCAGAGGTAATTGGGTGGAAGTAAGATCATTTATAACACTTCTAATTAGCTTAAAGATATTATGTTACCATTGACACAGATCATATGTTTCCACGAAAGTGTGACGTCAGAGACAAAATTAATGAACTAATTGTCAACCATACATTATGTTTGGTTAGGAGGGAATTTCAATTGGAAAAGAAACTATTAACTGATGGAGATAGAAATACCGCGTTTGGAGATAGTTAATTCTGTTTAATATTTGATATAATAAATCATTACATTGCTACTATTTAACACCACAACTCAATATATTATTAATACATTAATTTTATTATTTGTTGACTCAGTCTTTTAGTCAGCAGCGTTGTAAGCTTAAAATTACTCGAATATTTTTGCGTTGTTATGTTTGATTCAGAGCGCAATAACAACATAGGACATGTTGCTTCAGGAGAATATTTTCTGAACGATCCAAAACACTTTTTCTCTGGGAATCATACCAGGAATACGGATGTGTGGTAAAACGGCCCGGGCTCGCTACCAGCCGGATTCAAACCCTGGTTTTCTGCATACTGGGCGAGCGCCTCACCATTACGGCATCGTATGGAAAAATATTGCTCAGGGGGCATGCTTTCTTGGAAACAAATCTAATATTTTTTTATACAGATTTAAAACGAACTAAAACGAATTTAAAAGGCGGAAAAGTATTTACAGTGTCTTCTCTCATAAGGGACACGCCCGAATAAGAGATAGCTCTATTTAGGGGAAAATTGGTTATTCCTATCCCCCAGTTCCTCCGAATAGGGGCCTTAATGTTTTTACCTCCGGAGAAGAAGCAAAATGCCCAGTTCCATAGGTGTCACTTGTTGTAAAGTAACACTGTACACATTTATATTTTTTTTATCCTATACTCATGAACAAATTCATTTAGAATAGGGTTTATAGGTTTTCCGCATTTGCGACCTGATGAGCTTCTTAACGATGGTCGTTGAACGGAGACCCTTAGGAAGATTTTTCACCTTCGTAATATATAAAGTGGAAAACCTGGTAAAGTGAACACCTTGTTAAATTGACCACCTGATTCAAGTGACTATTTATTGTTAGAGAGAATTGGTAGGGACTTAATTATACCTATACCAAAATCTGTTGTATACAACAGACAGTACTACAGTGACCGTCCTTCTATGGTGACCATTGAAATCTAATCCCAAATGTGGTCATTTTAGACAGGTCCTACTGTATTTACGTTTCGTTCTCGAAAGCAGTTTTCACACCGTAATGCCTACCAAAATAGGTCCGAAAATGGGAATTATTTCTAAGAAGATGTAAAAGGCTGATGTGGGGGGGGGGCCATAAAACGAGGTCCTATATATGAATTGATATATTGGTATAGAACGTAGTTTCAACAATGAAATCTTTTTTTCTTCCGCATTGCACTTAAACCTCCAGATTCATACTATTGTTAAAACTTACATTTTAAATATTAACAAATTTTCTTATGCTTTTAAAACCGATTTTTAAATTTATTACGCTGATCAAATTTTCCAACGTAATAAATGTTTAAAAGAAACATTTTTCATTCTCGTATTCTCTGCAATTATTCGGTTCATTATTTAATTTAAATTGTTATTTCTAAAAAAAGTAAAATTTCTCATAAATTTTTATCTCGTTCCTTAGTTAAAATCCATATTTAAATTTATGAAATTTTTATTTAGAAGGCGTATTTCGACAAAAAGGGGATAATGGGACTGCTTCACGGCCACAAGGGGAGGATGCAAGTCACGGTGTAAATGCAGGAGCATTTTTCTATTCGCTAAATCTTTTTAATTCGGTAGGATGCGCTCCATAAAAAGGAAAAGTAATCTTAAGCATGGCTGGCTTCGTACCCAGTTAAAATGCTTAAGTTAACATTCGTTTATTTCGAGAAGTTATCATAAGAGTGGCGGCAGATTTTCAGAGGATGTTAAGCAGGTTATTTAAATTTTTATTCTATAAGCATTCTGTAGGAGAAAAATGTATTTATGTTTTTTTACTGATGTAGGCTCCACATGCTTGATTAAGAAACACGTATGTATAAAATGAAATAAATGAATGGTATTATATTCTTTGCTTTTTCCGTTTTTAATATAGGTTTGAGCAATTTTTGTAAGGCCTGAGCTGACATGTATATAATAAAATTTCATACATTTATCAAAGGGAATTTTTTACCTTAAGAAGTAAAAGAGGGTGTAAAAGGATTATGAAATGAGGTTAAAAAAATTATATATGGGAAAAATATATACCACTTTTTATGTGGGAAGAGTTTTCAAAGAGCCATACATGGTTATTCCCACGCCAAGCGGATATGGTAATGGAAGAGTGAACCAAAAATCGCTGGTTTGGCCCCAGTTTATAAACGTGGCATATTTTCTTTTCTGTGTCTATAGACACAGATCTCTAGTGTTAACCCTATATAAAGTATAATGTCCAAACCCAATCTTATTTATGCATTCATTTATGGGAGAAAAACTGTATTTTTACGTTTATGTACTTATAAATTTCCTATCTCGTTCAAATATTGCATATTTTTAAAGACTATAATGACTATATGTACATCATAAATGATGATGTTATATTGATTTTTTATACAGGGTGTTTCAAAACTAACGGAACAAATTTTCAAGGGTGTTAGAACACGTCGAAATAAACACTTTTCTTCATAGAATGCATGGTCGCAGGTGAAAAGGCTTCGCACCAGAGTGCACGCTCCCCCCAACAGGGGTATTCCCGATCACAGAATGTTTCCTCATAGCAAAGCCAACTGTCTAAAAGGGGATCTTTCCGTGCTGCCATGCACAATACAGGTCGTGACAGAAGAGTCAGAAATCTGGGAACGTCCGAAAAGATACTACATGAGCTGATTTAGTTGGTAGTACATGTGATTTAAGTTGAATGTTCGTTTGATGTGTGCAATTTTGATTTCATTTCGTCATGTTAAGAAGTCGTTGACGTTTCGTTTTGTCTTAAATAAAGCTTGATTTCGACGTTTCATGCTCATCATGTTTTTGCACTGCGTAAGACTGTCTGTGTGTGGGGAGAAATGGAAAGCGTAATATATCGCGACCTCTTCACTTAAGACCATACATTTTCGGTTGAAAAATGTTTATTTCAGTGTGTTCTGTCAATCCTGAAAGTCTTTTCCATTAGTTGAAAAATACTCTGTATTATTAAATGGAATAATCGAACTGTGATTACATTTTTTACTGATGTGAAAAATCTTTCTTCAGAGAATTAGCTCTATTAAGGATTTAAGTTGAAATACAACGATTTTTTAATAAAGATGTTTTAATAGCCAAATTTTAATTATATTTCTATATTTACATTATATGACAAAACATATGGCGTCTTTAACTTATAAGTAATCTTTAACTGCATTGTAAATTTAATATATACTATATATTACGTTCTTTATTATAAATTATTTTTAAGGTATACCTTTCATATTTATAATAATATCCAAGTTACACCAAGGGAAGAGGGCATTGAACATTAAGAGAACGTCCACATATGAGATAGATATGCGAAATTGGAATATAAGTTGGAATCCTATGGGAACTAATAGTTCTGGATAGAAAAATGTGGGAAAAATTCTCATTTAAATCCAATAGTGGGGTGAAAATGGTAAAATATGTAGGGGTTTTGCAATAAAATCTTTAGATTAATATTGAATATTTCACACCTAAGCTCTGTAATTACTAAACCAAAGCAAAATTATGTTTTAATCTTCAGCATCTCTTATAGTATTTGTTACTCACTTCAGTATCCAAATTGATTTCATTAAAAATTAAATTTAATATATTTATTCAATTACGAATCACCATGATAAGCCTTGTGATATTTTTAAATACTGAATTGATAGAAAAATGTTCCCTTTTTTTGGCTTCCTTTTATAAAAAGCGCCTTGAAATTTTTCATATTTCTCGGCCATTTACTCAAAATATATTACTCGTAAACAGCGCGAATCAAGCATTAATGACACAAGAAAAATTATGATTTTTTCTACATAATGGATTGTATTTAAATTTGGTGTACCGATATTTATTATAAAGGTATGCACCGCAGAAACTGTTTGTGGCGAGGAAAACTGTCTATTATTTTACGAGAGCACACATATCTAGAAAAAGGAAATAATTGCAGTAGAGCTCCTAAATGCCATTTTTTACTCTAGTTACCATTGGCTATCCACTCATAGTAAGACAATATGTAGAATTACCAGAACGGACGGATATGCATTATAACGTGGAAATGCATCATTAGTTATGCACAATGGAAACTTAAGCATTAAAGCAATCATAACCCTCCCAAGAACTAACCTTGAGATTTTTATTTCACTTTCTAGAGTCTCATCAAAATTCCTCGTTTGCGGGGCATTATGCTTTTCGCATAGCTTTTCTTAATTTTAACTAATTTAATTTTAACTTGTTTTAAATAAACTCATCGTAAAAGCTAATTTTCTTGATGCAGAAATAAGTAATCATACTTAAAAGTACTTAATAATGATATAATAATAATAATAATAAATAAATAAATATTAAATATATATGCCTACCTGCGAAAACGTTATTATAAATAATAACACTTATAAACTTACCTTATTCAGTAATAGAGTTCTGGCGTGAAAATATAATAATAATAATAGCAATCCTTTATTTATTCGCTACATGCCAGTAGATACACAATGCAATTTTACATCTGTAATCAATAATATTAAAGCAATAAAATATTTATAATACTATTAGTTAACAACTAAATTATTCATAGAACCATACCACAGGATATATATCATCCACAGGATAGATATATATATACTGAAACAACAGGTACAGAGAAAATACGTAAGGCATAAATATTTGACGACGATTTGTGAATATCTATGAATCAGAAATACTCGCTATTATGTTTTCAATCAAAATGGTGAAGTTCCCTTAACGTTGTTTTCACGGCAATTGTTATAGTTCGACAGAGAAGCCATCTTTTCAGGGGTATAGCTAATTTTCTATAAAACTCAAACGCGACTTTTTTGCAAGCTCTAAACCAGATTTTAATAGAATTTGCGTTATTCGCATAAACTATGCTAATATAAATTAAATTTATAGGTTTCTGAAATGCGCTTTTATCAGGAAAACTAGAGTTAGCCTTCTTATAAAATATCTAATGTTACTTGCTTAACAATAAATACTTAATTTCATGCATTTAATCTTCTGTTCAAATACTTTAATTTCAAAATTAAAATTCCGTAACTATTTTTGAATTTAACTCTCTGCATAATTAATGAAATTAGATTCAGTAAAACGTAGTAGACGTGGACATAGACGATTTTAGGCACACCATTTTAATTATTTTAAAATTAGATTATACTTTTTTATCACACGAAATAAATACATATTTCTTTTCTTCATACTGAATCCAAGTTCACTTTCATAAAAAAACTCATTAAATAACAATAATTTTGAAAAATGAAAATTTTGAAACAAAACCAACGAACTAGAAACTTTTTGACATGAACACAAGATGGCGCTACAATATAAGCATCGCGAAATTTTATTTGAGTTTTAACAATGACCGGTTGAGTTCTTAAAATACGCGCGTTCTAATACTTTAAAAATTATCGCAATCAGTAAGAATTTATCGTGTGGAAATTTATAGGTCAATGAAGACTTTTATGGGAAAGAGCTTATTTATTTATGTTTAAGAAGAATTGTCTGCAAATTTTGTTTAAATTAAAGTTCAAATTGAAATAATTTTGAATTTACGGATATAAGCTTTCAGCGTCTTTCTGCAAGTAACTTAGGTTTGAACGAAAATGAATAAACAATATTTGTCATATTAATTAAAAAATATTGTTACAGTCGGTGCCGTATGAGAACAGTTTTTATTATATCCGATTCTCTGACCACAGCATTCTAAACGCCTCGCTAAATAAAATTCAAATTTAAATATAAATTCACAAAAATACGTATGAGCATGTGAAGAGTACATTTTGCAGAAATCTATATGCCTAAGATAAATATTTATAACATTTTCATAACTGGCTAAAAGTTAATGCAACCGCGTTGATACCACATGAAGGGCTTGAAGAGTCACAGCGAGGGTTTGAAAGTTGATTGATAATCCATATACATCTAGTTATGTACAACAGAAACCAATCATGCCTTTTAATGCGATATGCAACAACTTTGCTTTTAAAAGTCATAATGGAAACATTTTTTCAAGGATAACAATAAACAGAAAAAGCTTTTATTTTAATTAGCATCCAAAACAAATTTTGTAGCCAAGAACGAAGCGTCTCCTACTCACACAAACCAACACGCATATACATATGCACAATGAGTAAAATTAACATAATTATATATGAATTAAACATGGAATGTATATTAAAATATGTAAAAAGTAGAAATTACCATAATCGCTCATGATTTATATAGATACATATAATATATAAAATGTACGAAACGAAGGAATTACAAATTACACAAAATCTAAGAAAATAAATACAGGTATTGAGCACATTTAGCACTTGCAATTATACTTCTGCTTTCTTTTCCAGTTAATTTGTTTAGTGCTGGGTAATCTATAATTCTATAAATAATCATTTTGTTACACAACTGATTATCTGAAAATTTGTTGTTGATTAATTTATAATTCATAATGTTTAATATATTTATCTCCCGCTCTGTCTACATACGTGTATGTATACATATCTAGAGGTTCGAAGTACTTAGAAAACTGTAGGTACCGGCCCAGCATAGCATTCGTTGTCCTTGCTGCCTGAAAACCTTAGAGAACTTTTTTTGTCCTTTCACCCAAATTTCTATTTTATCACCTCTTCTCTTGTTATTTTATACATTTCTTTATATCCTTTTACGTTGTTTCAATTTTATTTTACCTTTCCTGTTAGACTTTATATCTTTAATTAGTAGAAGCGAAATGGTTAAAAAGTTTAGCTTCATGAATAATTGATATCTATCCTTAAGAATGTATGTCTTCCTTGGTGTATTGGAAAATTTATTGACACAATGTGTCAGTATGCTCTTATAGTTAATGTAATATAAACTAATAATTCAAAGTTTTTAACTGCAATGGAATGTCTGCAGAAAATAAATTGTGAGGAAATAAAAATACCGGCTTCAGATGAGTTTACTTCAATTTGTTCATAGACCATAGGGACAGATTTATTAACAGTAACATATGACACGAGTATATACTGTAGCTTAAAATATTATTGAAATGTAACGTACAGTATTCCCACGCTTCTTATAGAAATGTAATTTACCGTAAGTAGAAAGATGTTTTTTTGGTGCGAATGTGAGAGAAAGAACAAAAAAAAAAGGTTTAAAAATATTAGAATTATAAATTACAAAGGGAGTGAAAAATTAGTTAAAGACAACGAGAAAGAAAAAACTCAAGAAGAATTTGAAATAAGTTAAACAATGTAAAATTATACAGATAAAGAATTAGCAAAGAAGATGCAAAATTTGGTGGAAAATATTAAGAATAATTAGAAATAATAGAAAGAAATCAAAAAGTAAAGGCTTACCAAGTGTATAAAAAGAAATTACGTCATGCCGAGAATTGTAATTTTCTTTATCATGCGAAATGTTTTCTCTTTTTTGCCACAGGGACTGAGAAAAAGTATACGCTGGCAAGTTTATGTAAACGGTAAAGTACAAATAGAAAAAGGGATATTGTCGTGCCGTGGATAAACGTGAACTATCTAATTTGCTGATAGAATATGCTTCGGAGAGAGAGAGAGAGGATAGTCTGCTGATTGGAGTGGTGCGAAAGCCATCATAAAAAAGTTATTGCTCGTTACGGCAGACAATTCTCTCTCTCCTGTCCTGGAGAGTTTTCGTATACGTAATTACCAACGTCATAATCGCAACACTGACATATTAACAAGATAATTATAATATTTTATTAGTAACATGATGATCGTAACATGTAATTATTAACGTTACATTCATATCACGTAATCTTTAACATCATAACCGTAACAAGTAATCATTAACATTATAATCATAACACGTAATCAATAGCGTGCTAATCGTTAATATTATAGCAATAACACCTAATCAATTGCGTCATAATCGTTAACACTATAATCATAAAACGTAATGCATGTGCATCCTTATATGCGGAGAAAGAGAGAGTTTACATACAAAAGGTTAAACACTGGTAAAATAGCAATGAAAAAGATCACCCTGTTGCTATTTTACCAGTGTTTAACCTTTTGTATGTAAATTTCCTCCCTGGTACCCTGTATTTTATTTCTAAAGAGAGCGTTGTTTCCTGTCCTCATTCGTCTAGCGGTCCAAGACACTCCGGGCTAAACGGAGGGACCCTGGTTCGAATCCAGGATGGGGAAAGCGTCTCTTTTTCTCCAAAATTACATAAGCTCTAGTTTGAGCTAATTAATACGTGGGTGGCAAAAATTATTGTATAATAAAACGTAATCAATAGCGTGATAATCGTTAACATTATAGTCATAACATGTAATGAATAGCGTCATAATCTTAACATATATTTATTAATACTATAATCATAACACGTAATCAATAACACAATCAGAACACGTCATTATTATCATGATATATATAATCTTAACACTTTATAATAAAACGAAATGTAATTAATTATATTTTTAATCAAAACGTACGTCTTTAATTTATAGAACTGCAGATCGTTTCAGATCACTGAATTAACTCAAGTCTCAAATAAAATTTAAGAAATATTTCTAAAGGCTTTAGTAAATTTTTACCCCTGTAATACGATAAAATTATTGAAACTTGTGCTAATCTACAATACTAAAACTTAAAAGGACAATAACGAATTCAAATTTTTATCATAGCTATTTCAAGGAATATGTAAATCCCGCGCTTTGTTATCTCTGACGTTTTCCCCGTCACTTTTCTGAATATCGGGACATATATTGTGGCGACATCGTAGCAACGCTTTGGGAAATTTTGACAATATCGGCGTCGAATTCATCTACGAGTGGGTATAGAATTTTTCTCTTTACCTTTACGGATGGTGAACACTACCAATGATGTAGAACTAGGATCTTTTTTAGTTCTGAACAAGTTATCTATGGAAATAAAGTAAATAAAAACGCGCCCGCGACTAGCATAGGAGTGAAAATATTGATCATGTCAAATTCTGAGAATGGCATTTTTTAATCTTTCCAGAGAAAGTGTCATTTCCTTACGATGATATTGTAAAAAGTATAATTTTTTTGCGGAAACAAAACCACGCAGAATATAAATTATAATTCTAGGCATGCAATATAATATTATGCATACCATTAATGTCGACCATATTGTGTTTTCGTTTCATTCGAATACGTAATACATAGAATTTTGTTATTATTTATGTTTTAAAATTCTTATTTTGGTTGTAAATTTATTTAACGCCAATAATAAAAATGCCTCGAATATAATACTCTTTAAAGAAACGTTCAATTGAATATATATCTTGGTAAAGGCTGGCTGTTTTAGTAGCCGAAATACTGAGAATAAAATCTCAAATTTTGACCAGTTGAACTGTTTTATTTCTCTCTGTTTAATGATCTCTGATCATTACCATCTTTTGTGCACTATATATATATATACATCGTTTGGCGCAGCATGACTTCAACCGTCCTCGCGCTATAAAACTCAACTAATTACACGCATGTATACTCCTGGTGATCCAATAGTTGTGATCACGAACGTTGGGAAAACTAGAACAGGTTCAATTTCCCGCAGAGTTGGTGACACGCAAAATGCATTGTTGTTCTGAGGTCATGTAAAGTTCTCTCTCCCGCCCCAGGTGACAAACAGTACAGTTCTAGGACGTGAAAATACAAGTAAAACAAATATATGGAAAATAATATTGTTTAGCTTTTAGAGAGAGAGAGAAATGGAGAGTAGTAACGTGCTTACATAGCGTACCATTAATCCGGGTTTGATACCCAATGGTGCTAAAAAATGCCCTACTGACGTCTTGATTTCTGTAGTCCGGGGGTTGGTTCCCTAGGCCTTAAGAGGTTTGGGTGCCTTGAGAAATTGTAGGTCCAGGGCTCTACTATTGCGCAGAGGTGGATTTACGATTTTACTGCCTGTAGACTGATACATTTTACCGCGTTGTCTTACTAAACGTAATTAGAAGTGCAATTAAAGTTTTGGCCCTCTTGGCGGTTATTTAAAAAAAAATTCGCATTGGCGAATTTGGCACTTAGCGTCTCTAGAGTCGACGCCCTTGGCAGCTTTCCATTTTCAAATACTTAGTTATACCTCTAAACATATCATTTAAAACTGGATATGAGATTTGGTACCCAGAAAAGGGGTCCAATCTATATAATAAAGATAAGAAATATACTAATCCTTAAAAATAAATGGACCTTTGTAATATAACAAAATATTACTGGCTATTCGTTAACAGTGTAATATAAATATCTCATACAAGTAACTAGTATTGTAACCTTAACTCAAGACCATTAATTCTAATCAATAAAAAATATACCTGGTGGCCAAGCCAGTTGTAGAACACCGGTTCATACAATAGGTAGCCGGTTCGATTCCGTGCCAGGGAGGTATATCGTTTTCTTTCTTACAAAAAAAGCTCTAACCTGTCTGAGATACCAGGTAGGTGTAAAAACGATTAATTAAAAGTATCCCGTTTTTTTATTGCAAAAATATTGGCACATCTTTTAAAACTTCAAGTGTCACAATTAGGTGCATTCTTTGGTAAATTATAGGTATTTAGAAATGTTGCCGTACACATTTGTTTTCTACAAAACCTTTAACAAAAGTATTCATTGAAATTGATTCCAATATGTCCGATTCAATCGATGAAATTGCTAAGTTATTCAGTCTGTTTTCCGACATAGAGATCTCAAGTAATTTTTTATTCATTCCAAACAAAATAACGCTCTTTCGGAAGAAGAATTCAGTATTGCCACAGTTTAAAACTCAAGCGTTAAATTCCTCTCTCCCTTTCTTTGTTTTCAACGTGTTCAGCGGTTACGATGTTTTCACAAGAGAAACGACAAGCTTAGTCATCGCCTGTTTTCATGAAACAGGCAGTGCGGCGGACGGAGAAATCGTACCGCATTTCGGTAGGTAGAAAATATGTCTGGGATATTAATAATTCCACCAGGTAAAAAATTTAGTCACATCGCCGCGCCTTCGCAAATTTGTCATGGTCAGAAATTTGCCGCTGTGTGCTTCGGTCTATTCAGCTTATTGTAAATTTGCCACTGAGATGGCGTAGTGGCAATCTGAGTGCGACTCCCAATGCTATCGCAGAATGGGCACAGTTCCCATCTCCACCGCAGTCAGGGGTTTGGTTCCTATGGTGTCAGATATTCGGATTCCCCGGAAAAGTGGTAGATCCGGTCAGCAGCATGATCTTCGCTACTTTTGCGCAGTACGAACTCAATCAGTCAAATAAGTATTGAAAACACAATGTTTCGGAAAAGTCGCTACTTTTTTCATCAAGGAAGAAAGGTGAAAGAATGTTTGTAATTAAAGGAATTTCCACCTACTTATACTTATGTACTTATGTCTCGATATAAGACGACTACAAATATCTCGAAATTTTATTTTGTAACTTAATTTATTCTTATTTCTTCTATTTTATCGCCTCTCTACCTTCACTTACCTTTCTTGATAAAGTGAGCAGCGAATTTACAAAAAGTTTTATTTTAAGTACCATATACTAGATTTTAAATAATTTTTTTATCCAACGCCCACCTTTGACCCTTTGTCCATTTGGCGCCGTGAAGCCCAATATAGAGTGTTATTGCCAGAAGTAGTGTCATTAATCTTATCTCTTGTATGAGAAAGTCCAGGATACAACCAAAGGTGATCTGAGTCTGTTGAAACATTGGTATTGCAGAGTAGGAATGTTGGTGGGTCTGGAAGCCCGATTCTAAGAAGGTGCAATTGGAGATAGTCGTGTTGTGTTAGAAGTCTGAAGTTTGCTATTGAAGAAGACCTGTGTAGGTTTCTTGGTAAAGGAGTTGTAAGTAGATAAGACCAAATTTTATAAAGAGCTATTTTACTGTAGTTAGAAGACTGCAGTTTCGTAAATGGTTTACCAATGTAAGAATTAATTAATAGTCCAATTTTGTTAATTGGGTGATTCATTTGACTTCCTGCCTTTGCCAGTATGCCTGCTCTTCCATTTCCAGTGATACCATAGTGACTGGGTATCCACTGAAAGGCAACTGTCCAGTCATCTAATATTAGAAAAGAGATGGGAGATCTACAGTTCACCACCATAGATGTAATTGGGGTGTGGGTGACTGACATTGCTTATAAAACAGCTTTTGAGTAGCAGAAAATTGCTACTTTTCTTGGATATGATTCTTTAGTTTTTTAAGGCTTCCGGGATGGCTCTTAATTCGCCATCAAAATTTGATGCTCCCTTGATTTTTGAAAGTTTGATACTTTCGGAATTGAAAATTGAAAAAAGAGTATCGTACGCTCCGGTATCAGCGTCTGCAACCGAGGGGTAGCAGAACCATCTGTATATATATATGTAGCCAGGAATGTGAAGGGAATCATGTATTGTTTTGAGTACTAATTTATTCACTAAAGAGGAGATCGTATTTTTTTATCTGGAATTGGACGGACCTATTAGATCCATATAAGATTTAAAATAAAAGTTGTTATTTTTGCTTCCATTAGATTGCAATTGATACAGAAGTATGGTGGGTATGACAAAAAATTGATCATGACAAGTCTTATAACAATTTCTAGTTTATTTCTGTGAATTTAGTGCACGTTGTGTATATAGTCCATGTGTATATTGAGAATAAAGTGTAGTGTGCATATTGTGCTTGTATTCAAATTAATTTTTGATGTATCCCAAATATTGTTTCATACCAGAACCTATATTTAATTTAACAAACTCTGAGATGGAAAGTTACCATGCCGGGAATAGAATTTGAAAGGGCGGTCTTTAGATTACCATGCCAATTCTCTAACCACTGAACTGCTGCCACTATCCAAGCATAGTCTTTCTCTCAGACGTACATTTCAACAAAAAAAAATAGCCATGCATGGCTGATTTTGTTAACTTAGTGGTCAGAGCATTAGGACGGAACTTAAAGGTCACGGGTTTGAGCTCAATCTTGGAGCACGGCTGCTTCACCTTCTTTCTCAGACCGTGACAAGTCAAATATATGTTTTGGCCTGAACCAAAGTCAAGGATTTAATTCCCCCACAGCCTCTGCACTTAATTATAAAAGCCGCGGCAGCGTAATAGTTTTTTTTTTAGCAACTTTATTTAGGCAGCAACATGAACAACAAAAAAATATACATTGAGATTACAAATCAATGTTAGTTTAAGTTAATTATAAGAACAAAGACATATCTACATTAACATCATACGAAAATATAGATGCATAAAATTAATTACAAAAATATAAATACATCAAAATTAATTAAAAAAAAAATATCAATACATTAATTAATATACTGTGAAATAGAATTTTGTCCATGTCTGCCTGGGTAGCGCAGATAAAGACGTAGTCTGACAAAGCCTGCACCACCCAGGAGATACCAGATAGCCAAAGCAGCCCCATGGGATATCACTGCGCAAACATCAGCGAAAATTAAATTAAGTATGCCATTGATTAAATACAAGTAGTAGTTATATCCGGATTTCAAAAAGACTTAAATCCTAATGAACCCAATGGTTGGTTTGTTTGATAGTTTATGTTTAAAAGCTACATCATGGGTTATCTGAGATACGACGGCAGGCTTTACGTGACCTCTGAACCACGCGATACTTACAAAGGAAAACAACCGTGACGTACAACGGATATGAACCCGCACCTAGTGAGTCGTCAGACTGACGCCTTAGCAAACTACGCCACTGAGACACTATGAAATCCAGTGAATAAAACAACGTTATCCAAAATGTTTATTAATGTTTAAGAATACTAGGCTAGAATTTAACCTTAATGCGTAGCTAATAGATCAAGGATAAGGTTCCTAAAAACATGTACATCCTGTACTGAGAAATGAAAAAGTACATTTTTTACTAAAAAGCACTATAAACTTGCACTGAATTAAACTAATAGGGCTCAACATTATTTTTTTTTACAACAGTTAGCTTAACATTATGCACATTAATTAAAAAATACCTAATAACAATAATAAACAAATTTCATTTCCAATAGGAAGAAAAATTGTTGTTTTCTTTACAGCAATTATTCGAAATGGCCGCCGTTATTTGTGCGGCAAGAAAACGCTCGTCTTACAATGTCACGTTGAACACTACGTACATGTTGCAATCTATAATTTCCAAAGAAGATTGAAGTTTCGACACTAGGTCCTCGATCCCAGTCAGTAGTATTATGTACACAAAAGTTTTAGTGTGTCTCCATAAAAAAAATCTAATGGCGTGAGGTCAGGTGATCCCGAGGGCCATGCTACTGGATCTCCTCTACCTATCCATTTGTCAGGAAATTTAATATTCAGCCATTCTCAAACATCTCTATCATAGTGGGCCGGGCATCTATCGTGTTGGAATCACATTCTGTCTTGAAGTTCTTGAGAAACACGGTTGTTCAGTAGTTCTGGCAAAACTTCCCTTAAAAAGTCAAGTAGTTTGGCCCATTTAATCGATTGGGTAGAATGTACGGCCCAACAAGAGTGATCCCAATGATTCCAACCCACATGTTTACATTAAATCTCGTTTGTGACACAGATTCGTGAACAACATGGCGATTTTCTAATGACCAATAATGGCTGATATGAACAATAAAAATCCCATTTTGATTGAAACATGCTTCATCGGTCCACAAAATACAGCTGATCAAATGACAGATCATTACTCCTGATGAAGGACTGCTGCTGATGCGTCCGAAAGCTTGAGTGATCTTTTTCATTGCTATTTTACCAGTGTTTAACCTTTTTATGTAATTTTATCATTATTGGACAAAATCCGAAAACGATTCAATCCGTAAACAGAAGCATTGATTCTAGAGATATTATAAGACACTATATTAGCAGCAATTAAAAACATGTTAGTATTCTTTGGCATGATGGAAGGATTGACGCATTTGCAATATTAATACAACCCACCAGTGATATCTGCCAATATTGACTTCTCCTTTTATTTGAAAACAATGAAAAAGTATAAAAGATTATAATAATAATCGTACTCACGGAATAACTGCGCATTGTATTAAGTAGGGAACGGGATTTGGGACACATTTTCAATTAGTTCATCAAATTTCTACGATGGATTTCCATTAATACTGAAGCATATATAAAAAGAAATTATGTATATCCGCATTTTATCACATTTAACAATTATTTGATCATAGCTGGATGGAAGTCCCTCTAGGTGCACTATATTTGTGCTTATTCTGAGCAATTCGCTATCATGCTATCCCAGCGTATTTTCTCATTTCGTCCAATTGTCTTGTCTGAGAACATTTTGATTTTGCCTTTGATTGACTTTTGGAATTCAGTTGAGAATTTCAGCTGTTTATCTTTGGTCAGGTCTCCTTACGATAAGCTTGTAAAAGGATTATTTGTATATAAATGGAAAGAAATCTATACACTGACCGTAAGAGAAGATCTTCGGTATCGGCTGGGACGATGTAGAACTGTATTGCTTGTCAAAAATAAGATGCTTCACGACTAACACTGTAGTGCAGGAGTTGCCTTCCTAGATTTTCAGAGGTTCCGATTCATGGGCAAAATGAAAGTCTACTGCCAGTAGCGTATTGGTAACGGGTTCACCTACCGTGCCATTGACCCAGATTTGACTCTCAGTGGTATCGTATGGCGCAGAATGATCATTACTGTCCTTGCGCCATAAAAATGCAATCAACAAACCAACCAAGTGGTATCACAGAATGCGATCCGTTCCACCGCAGTTCGAGTTGGGTCCTTAGGTTGAGGTCTCCAGAAAGTCCCGGGCCAGTATGATCTTTGTCATCCTTGCGCCACGGAACACAAAGAAGCAGAAACTGCATTGCTTTCTAATATTTGTAAAATTTCGAAACGTATTTTGTCCAAAGGGTTTTGTAATAGGAGTTAAGAACCTGTACCTCTCTCGAATTTTAAATAACACATTGTTTTACATATATAATAATAACGATGTGTTTTATTTTAACATATTTCTTGACGTTAGAATTTGTAAAACGCATAAATAATCTGGCGTTTCAATTTTGCTATGTACTGCTTAAGACTTCATGTGGGTACAAATGTAAGATAGGATCAATTTTTAGCAACTCTCTTTGATTTCGAAACACGTTGGTAATTCTTACTAACGGACGGAAGCAAAGAATGCCGGAAATAAGAGAAAATACGAGTTTGTGATCCGGTATTCGTAAGGTACTGTAAAACGAAACGAGAAAACAAAATGTTCCGGAAATTGTGTAAAAGCCAAAAAAAAAAAAGAAAAAAAGAAAAAAAGATCTGGACTTGGGGGAATCCTGAGAGAAAATGCGGTAGAAGCGTGAGCCGATTTTTCGTTGGCCAACAGTTTACCAGGCACTGTTTTGAATCCTTACTATTTATAGAATTTTCAACGGCTGTGTGTGCTATAAATATTGACAAATAATACAAATATAGAACTCTAAACTAAATATTCCTTCTTTTAGTTTTTATAGGTCCATATTCCTTTGGAAGTGCGTGTCAGGAAGAAACACTAAAACCGATATCTTCTTCCCTTTATATTTTTACATCTAACGCTTTCCCAAACCTTCACAAAAACAAAACGTCACTTGAAAAGCTACCTATGAAGCTCGGGCTCTTAGAAGCTTGTACAGCAATGCCTTTTAGCATCCAAAACTGCCAGCTTCCACTCGTTCAAGCCTCCTATCTGGATGCAACATTCTTCAAAGTCTTTTCGTAGGAGCTTCATAAAAGGCCATCATAAATTTTGGCCATAAAGCTCTACGGGCAGTAATACGAAGGGCTTCCCAAAGGTGTATTTGATTTCTGGAATGTCTGTCTCACGAACTCGCATTTTCCCCCGGCCGTGCGTCATTTCGATGAAGTTGGTAGACGGGAAAAGTAATCAGTTTTATGCGGGGGATATTGTGCTTTTACCCCACACTAAGCGCATGGGTTATCCCCGCTTGTGGAAAAAGGCAACATTTTCTGTTTTCTTTTCTTTATTTCCAGTATAGAAAATGCATTTTTCTAGTTTCCTATTCCCCCAGGAAAATTTTATTATGAAATGAAGAATTTTCTTTCAATTTTTAACATAATCAAAATTTGGCACCTTTTGTTGGTGGATTCAAAAGGATAAGTGTTTGGTAAACAGTCTTACAAGAAATATTTGCTATTGTTACTTATCAAACGTTTGATGGATATCTCTATGTGAAATATTTGCATTTGTGTGTTAAGGAGAAATGAAGCCAAAAGAAGCGCATGCATATTCCTCCCCCCTTCATACGGTATGGTATGTGCTGTTAATTTGTGCATTTATATACGCTATATTATCGAAAGAAGTGGTTCCATTGTTTTCCTTTTAGCAATTTATAGGACTGCCTTTGTCTTCAATTACAACAAAAACTCAACAAAGTATACTCTCTAGCACACTTTAGTACGCATTAAAGGGCATTTCCCCCCCTATTCCTCTTATAAATCAATTCTCAGGAATGATTTTAAAAAGTCGTTTCGTCTGAAGTCGCATTCGTCACTCCAGTTCATTTCAAAGATCTTGAATTGTATTTAGATCTGAACTCTGTTGGCGCTAATCCAACAAACTGCAAACCCATTGTCAACACACATTCAAACTACTCTTATGTGGCCCTTGTATTTTATGCATTTTGAATTATCGTTTCCATTCGTACATTTTCAGCCATTTTTTGTTTTTTCAGCCCTATTGTACGCGGATTGTAGTTTGTAATATATATAAATACTGAGCTTGGATTTATTTCATTGCACCCCAGTTTACGGTACAGTCGTCCATTAGATTTTATCCTCTATAGCAATACTATCACTTCTTTATTTAGTTTTGAGCTTTTGGCAGCCAGATAAAGCATCAGAAAAAATCGCAAATTTTATATTAGCTGTTCATTTGTTTTTCCGTTCAAGCCGTCGTTTAACAAAATTTTCATATTACTTTATCGCTGATTAATCTTTCAGGATATGCATTTTCATGATTTTTCATTTTTAAAAAATGCATGAAATAAATATCAATAGTTGTAAATTTATATTTACAAAGAAGTATGTGTTACATATTAAAATGTATTTTTTAATATTTTGTTTTCATTATAATTTCTATTAAAAAGTTCAATACATTTTTTTAATATTTTTTAATTTTTATTCATTGTATATTATTTTTAACAAAAAATTTGTATATATATAGAAAATAATTAAAATACATATGTAAAACAATATAACAAAGTAATAATACACTCTATAACTAAAAAATCGACGCACCAAGAAAGAGTTGTCCGACTGTAATGAAATTTCGTATGCAAAGATATTTTGACCGAACATGCAAATGATTAAAATTTGGTGTCCAATGAATGAATAGCGGGAACTCCAGCGCATCGGAACTGCGCATTCAGCAGGTGTATATAAGGAGCGATTCTCAATATGTGGTCAAAATTTCTGTTGCATTTTGACTGCGGATATCTTACGTCGACTGTAACAATGCCTCGCCGAAAGATTCGTGCTCATTACGAGCATATGTCAGAGTTTGAAAGAGGTCGTGCTATCGGATTGAAAGAGGCTGGTTGGACGAATCGAAGAATCGCTGGACATGTGGGTCGAAGCGATGCGGCGATTGGACGGTGCTGGCAAGAGTGGGTCAACAACGGCAGATGTCAGCGTCGGGACGGCAGCGGTCGACCTAGGGCCACAACAGAACGAGAAGACAGAGCGATTGTCAGAGCAGCTGTCACAGCACCGGATTCGCCGTTATCAACTATGCAACTTGTGACCCTCTGCAGACGACTGAGAGAGCGGAATTTACGCTCGCGCCGACCGTTACGCCGCTTACCTCTCACGCCTTTACACCGTCAAGTCCGATTACAGTGGTGCCGGGCTCGATCAACTTGGAACTGCGCTGACTGGGGACGTATAGTCTTTAGTGACGAGTCCCGTTTCCAACTGTGTCCTGACGACAACCGCAGACGTGTCTGGAGACGTCCAGGGCAGCGTGGGGATCCTGCCCTTACTATCGCACGCCACACATGCCCACAACAGGGCGTTATGGTCCGGGGTGCCATCTCCTTTGATAGCCGGACCCCTTTGGTGGTCATTTCTGGCACACTTACAGCACAGCGGTACGTAGACGACATTCTACGACCGGTTGTGTTACCGTTCCTTTTGCGACACCCTGGACTTACGTTTCAACAAGACAATGCCCGGCCGCACACGGCACGTGTTGCTATGAATTGTCTTCAAGCTTGCCCAACACTTCCTTGGCAAGCTAGATCTCCTGATCTCTCTCCCATAGAGCACATTTGGGACGCTATGGGAAGGCGATTGCAACCATCCAGGAATGTTGACGATTTAGCCCGACAGTTGGAGACAATTTGGCAAGAATTTCGCAGGACACCACCGGAATCTTCTATCATTGTGGTGCGGCGGGTGACAGCTTGCATCCAGGCCAGAGGTGTGGACCAACGCCTTATTAACGTTCTCCCTTTGTAACGCTCAAACTCTGCAATAAATTATTCAATTGTTCTGAAATTTTAGTCGTTTCTTTTTCTATGTATGTTCTTCATATCCACCAATTTTTATCATAATCGGATAACTCCTTCTTGGTGCGTCGATTTTTTTGTTATAGAGTGTATATATAATGTAATGAATAATATTAAAGTGAAACAATATTTGTAATTCTGTATTATATCATAACATAATACAAAAAGCTGATGTAAAAAACTGTTTTTTCGAAAGGGAATCAAATTTAATTAAATTTAAACAAATGTATATGCGATTTTGGAACCTTCAATAGAAACTTTCACTAAAATCACAGGCATGGCCTTTTTTCTGGAGGCGTGTCATCAAACATACACTCTGTAATAAACAAAGTATATATCTAACAAGTTTTTCGAGGCACACACACACACACACATATATATAATATACTCACGCACGCAATTCTACTGTGTAAACATTGACCCATGGTTATTTGTTTAAATTGAGCTCAAATACATAGGTATGAAAGATTCTTAAAAATTCGTAGGATTTTTTAACGAAGTTTTACTAGCCTGAAAACCTTATCGCATATCATTGTTTTCCTACGTCTATCAATTGCAGGTTCTTTTTGTAATATATCGCGTGTCTCACCCCGTTTGGAAAAAGTAGCTTAGACAGTGTAGCCCTTTCTTTTGATACCTGTCTCAATTTTTTTCTTAGAAAATTGGAATTTTGACTGAGTTTCAATACTTTTATATCATTTTTCAAAATATTTTCAATATTTATATTCACCTCATTTTTCTACTTTATCTCAGGTTAAAAGCTTTCATCACAGAAGCTCTTCTTCCTCCACCTGACATTGAATTTATTGCTGTTTAACTTTTACTTCTCTATTTATTTAAAACACGTCGCATTTAAACTACGAGTCTTTTCACTCAAAATATGTTGTGCAAACCTAATTCTAGTTCGTAGATTGATACGTATATTACAACGGATTTATGAGATTTGTCTGCGATTGCAAATCATATAATCATTTTTCCCATCAAATCCTTCTCCGGATATTATACAATTTAAGTCGTTTTTTCAATTACTTTAGCATTTTATTAAATAATTACGATTTCAATTATTTTTAGTGGGTAATTATAGTTAACCAACTCCATACAGCGCCATCTGCAAGGAAAACTAGAGAAAGATGCCAGTAACCTTAATAGAACTTACAAGGAACGACCTAGAATTTTTAAAATAAAAATATGAATTGTTTGCGAAATATGGAACCAGATTCAGTGATTTAAAAGAAAAAATGTCGAAAAAGGGTACCCTTTTGATATAAATCTGTTGTCCTTATTAAATTCTTCTCAATATTACTTTGCTTTCTTAATTTTCTTCCCAATTTAATTTTCCTCTCTTTAAACTCAAGTTTCATTCCGCGCTTATTCATTAATTTTCTTTTTAACTTTCCTTTGGTTTTCTGCCACTACAGGGTACTAGTTCTCAGACAAGACTCATAACTTTACCCTGTTGTGCTAGCACTCATGCTCATTTTTATGGTTGCTTTAGGTCGAAGGGGGCGGAAAGCTGACGAAAAACGTTTGAAGCTATAATATGTCGTTTAAACTGTGACATTTTGTGTTTCTTGTTTTTATTTAGTAGATATTCTTACCTGTGTGTTTACCTTTTAATTCAACCTAAATAAAGTTATATTCACGAACTTTGTCTTCTACATGTTAATCCACATTACACACTGTCGAGTCACAGTGATGTGACCACCTCCGACGTTTGACGCTACCAGTGTGCAGCCAATGAAAAAGGCACACGTCCTCAGTTTTTGTTTTTTTAATTTTTTATTTCATTTTGTTTATCAATAAGGAATACAAATGCAGTAAAATTATAATTTTCAGGTAATGAAGAATAAATAGGTGACCTGAAAGGGGGTCAGGAGAAGAGCCGACGACAGGTCGGGTTGACAAATGCTGCCACCCAAGTTATTAATGACGCGCAACAGAAAATAAAGCATTGTGGTGACAGCAGAGTAAATACATACCAATAGCAAACTTTTACAAAAATAGGTTATGAAATTAAATAATGTAATGCTAGAATACACAGAAATCATTAAAATTAATGACACAAAAGTATAAAATCACTAATAATCAAGTTCCAGCAAAAAGGTTTAAGTTCAGTTTTGAATAATCCGATGTGCTAAATTATCTTTATCCTGGTAGGGAATTTATTCTAGAAGTAGGAACACACAGAATTTATGAAAACACGCATGATAGAAGTGGCGCTCATATGAGTACTTTTAAGGGATAAGAAAAACCATTACCTCCTTCAAGGCTGTCAAACATTTTAGTAAATGTACAAGATACTAAAGTACTACAAAAATAATTGATATTGCTTGACAATTGGTAACAAGCTAAAAGGTAGCCAACTTATTCTTAAAATGTGACCGTAAATCCTTTTTCTGAAAGTAACGCATAGCAGAACTGAGCCCAAATTAAATTTTCGAACAAGGGCTAGGGGGAGAAGCTCAATCCCCTCCCCCTGCCTTCCATATGGGCGCCTACGCTTGGTAGGTATATAAGGCGAGCTTTAGGCATTCTGCAAACATATCACTAATACCACCTACTTTTCAAGTTTATTACTCAGCAGAGCGTAGCCAGTGAAATAAGTCATGTGTCATGAGCTGACTTGGTAGGTATATATGGTGAGCTTTAGGCATTCTGCAAACATATCACTAATTTCTCTCATGGATGTAAAAATTAGCGATTTATCAAAGTTGTAAAAAAGAAAAAAAAGGGATTATCGTCATTCGGGCTAAGGACAAGAGTATTTCTGAAATAGCCACTTTGTGAACTGCTCGCGTGATGCTGTTTTGAAAGTTTATCGCGATTGGACAAATGGCACCATTGTGAATAAGCGACGTGAAAACTGTGGAGCACCATGTGCCATTGATGTGAGAGGTGAACATCGACTACGAAGGTGCGCGCACTGCCAAAATGAATCGGGGGCTATCGAACATGTCTCTAAAATTAACATATGGGGTTCTGGTGCAGTAATGATCAGTGTACCTAAATGAAGGTAACATATCGGAAGCCTAGCTTAGGGGTCAAAACGCTAAGCTACGTAATACAACCCTACATACGTGGCTCTTTTCCCTCGATCATGAGAGTGGCCTTCTTAAATAAACAAGAAATTTGTGTTGAAAATGCCCTCCTTATCAAACATATATATACTAGAAAAAGAGTCACGTAAGGTGTACTCAGTTGCTTAGTGTCAAAACATTGGAACCCTAAGACAAAGGTCGCAGGTTTGAGTTCGGCATCAATACGTGGTAAGTTTTTTTTCCCGATATTGTAAGCCTCTAGTATAGGTTCCAATATGAACTTCAGAAATAATGTGCCAGACTTAATAAAGTTATATATATATATATGTGGATATAGCGATATATATATGTGGCGAAGTGGCCCACTGGTATAAGCGCTAGAGACGTAGGTTCGAGCCCCAAAAAAAAGGAAAAAAAAAAAGCCAGCGTTACTACGCTCATGGCGCGATGTCTTGATCGGTGAAAGTATTAATAATGAATAAAAATACCATTGGGCCATTAAAACCGGATTTGTAGCCTGCTGACGACATGCCAGCATCCGGAACGCCGTTGGGATAACTATCGGTAACCCAGCGACGTGAAAAAGGCTATCTCAGACTCTGATGATATGAACCATAATGAAAATATGAATGGAGCATCGGTTGTCTCGCTCTTAAATCAGAACCGCGTTCGGACTTTAAGCAGAGGGGCCAGTTCGAAAAATATGCAACAGTCTCTCCTTGGAGGTGTCGGCGGTTGTAGCGGCGCCTCCAACTGTACGGCTACTAGAACCAACACAGCCCAAAGTGCTTTGCAGCCTAGTATAGGTGCAACCACTAGGGCTGAAAGACCACGCCAGCGCATGTCATGGACAATAGATATGAACACCTACATCATGCGCACCTACTATACGATTACAAAGCTGGAAACAGACATGACAAATTACAGACCCACACTTCACGCCAAATTCGCACAACAGTACCCACACCTGGACATCAGTATAGAAAGGATAACAACCCAACGCAGGAACATAATAACCAGAAATCTCTTAGCAGAGCCCATACTACAAAGGTTAAGAGATGAAGTCGCCAATGACCTGGCAAACACTTCAACCAGTGTGGCCAACCCTGAAGCACCAGCTAGTAGCGCAAGAGAACCGCTCCAACCAAGCATAGAAGAAGAAGAGAGGAGGGACGTGGAGAAAATGGAAGAAGGTTTCCAATGTGCCCTGGCGGAATATGAAGGCTCGGATGCCGCAACAAGGCCAAGAATACCACGCCAACCGGCATCTTGGAAACTCTGCAAAGCAACCAAGATCCTCAATGAACATACTCTACCACTACACCTACAGAACCACAACTCCCTACAGGAAATACACACCGCCATATACTGTGCAGCAGTAGCGGCATCACGCGCCAATGGGTACGAAGTAAGGAACGAAGGCCGAAGTAACAGAGGAAACAAAGCCCAACCACCATGGCAAGTGAGACTGGAGAAAAGAATAGAAGAGCTCCGCAGCAGCATAGGGCGAATAACCCAGTACATGCAGGGAAATAGGGGTAAGAAATTAGTGAGGAAAGTGAAGATGGCCCTTAAGAGAAATAGGATTCATACAAGACACGAAGAGCCCAATAAACACATCAGCGAATATCTGGATACCCTCAAACAAAAACTGGGTGTATACGCCAGAAGACTCCGAAGATACAAAGACTGTACCAACAAAAAACAACAGAACATGCAATTCCAAGCAAACCAGAAGGCCTTCTACAGGAAGCTTCGAGAGACACCAGCGAACAAAGACAAGTACGAAGCCCCAAAGCCAGCAGAAATAGAGACCTTCTGGAAGACACTATGGTCCAATGAAGTACAGCACAAAAGCGCCCCCTGGATTCAGCAAGAAATGGAGGCTACGAGAGGAATAGAGGAGATGGAGTACACGGGCATCACGATAGAGGAACTCCAGCAGGTAATCCAACGTACGCACAACTGGAAAGCCCCGGGTATTGACGGCATACACAACTTCTGGTACAAGAAATTTACCAGCGCCCATGGCCCATTAGCCAAGGAACTTACGGCGATAATTGAAGACCCCAGCAAAATGCCTGAATTCCTCTGCAAGGGAATAACTTACCTCCTACCGAAGGACCAGGATACCAGTAACCCAGCGAAATACCGACCCATTACGTGCCTTAACACCCTGTACAAGATACTCACGGGGTGCATCTCTGAAAAAATAAGCCGGCACAGCGAAAGCAACAACTTAATGACGGAAGAACAAAAGGGATGCCAGAAAGGGACTCTGGGATGTAAAGAGCAGCTTACCATCGACTCAGTTATCCTGGAACAAGCAAGAAAACAAAAGCGAAAACTCAACACCGCATACATAGACTACAAGAAGGCTTTCGACTCTGTTCCGCACTCGTGGCTCCTTGAAATACTCAGCATATACAAAGTGCATCCCTCAATCATCCGATTCCTACAGAGCAGCATGAAACAATGGAGAACCAGGTTACAGCTAAACACGCCAGACAGTAAAATAGAAACGGCCGAGATCCCCATCCGCCGCGGAATCTTTCAAGGAGACGCACTAAGCCCCCAGTGGTTCTGCTTGGCGTTAAACCCCTTGTCAAGGATGCTGAACGCAAGTAAATAACGATCACCCAACTCCGACAACTCATCAGTATAACAGAGACATTCTCCAAGGACATAGGAATGGAATTCGGCCTCGATAAGTGCAAAATACAGAAGAATAGCAAAGAAGATTTACCAGGCATCGAACTCGAAGACGGGAGACTACTGAAGACCTTGGACGAGGGCGAAACCTACAAATACCTAGGGATAATGCAAAAACGGCAGCAGGAGCACAAGAAAGTCAAGGTCCAGCTCACGCAAGCATTCCAAGAAAGACTTAGAAGCATTGTGAAGACGAAACTGAGCGGGAAGAACACCACGCAAGCAATTAACGCATATGCGGTACCAGTGCTCACCTACTCCTTCGGGATCATCAAATGGTCCAACACTGAACTAGAACAACTCCAGCGGAAAATGAGAACCATCCAGAGAAGAGCCGGACAACTACACCCTGCAACGGCAATTGAACGGCAAACACTACCCCGGGAAGAAGGAGGACGCGGACAAGCGGACCTCAAAGACTTACATGACAAGCAGATCCAGAGCATGAGGCAATACTTCCAGTTGAAGAGTCCCCGATCGCCACTCATCCAAGCCATAATACAAGCAGATGCAAATTACACGCCACTAAACCTGTGTAGTACCGAAGAGCGTGTCCTCGAAACAGCCAACGAACAGAAACTGAGAACTTGGGCCGGAAAACCATTACATGGCAGGCACTACAATGACCTGCAACAACCACACGTTGACAAAAAGGCATCAAATTCTTGGCTGGCCAAAGGCACTCTCCAGCCAGAGACAGAAGGATTCATGCTAGCCATCCAAGACCAAGTGATCGCAACAAGGAACAATCAGAAATTCATCCAGAGAAAAGACATAGAAAGCGACAAATGCAGACACTGTCATGCGGCATCGGAGACAATCCAACACGTGATGGCAGGATGCAAGATCCTTGCGCAGTCAGACTACAAACATAGACACGATCAAGTAGCGAAAATAGTCCACCAGAAATTGGCAGCGAATGCTGGCTTTCTGACAGAAAAATGCCCGTACTACAAATATGAGCCAGAGACCGTGCATGAGAACGAAACACACAAGCTTTACTGGGATAGAGCAATCATAACAGACAAGACAGTCCCACATAACCGTCCTGACATAACCCTCGTCGATAAATCGAATAAGACCACGTACTTAATCGACATAGCAGTACCCAACACCAATAACATACAGACAACCTACACAACGAAAATCACCAAGTACCAAGATCTCAGACATGAAGTACGAGATATATGGGGTATGGAAAAGATCCTCATCATCCCGTTAGTCATCTCAGCAACAGGGATAGTACCAAAAACGCTTGCGACGAATTTGGAGATACTCAACATTGACCCAAACACCTACATTGAAATACAAAAAGCCACAATCCTAAACACGTGTCACATTGTCAGGAAGTTTCTAGACATGGCACATTAAGAAGTGATGTAAAAAGAGGCTTGGGAACATGGCGCTCTGCCCGTCCCAAAGCCTGTTTCCGCCAAGAATGGGCGAGGAAAACCTTATATATAATTATTTTACCAAGCAAAAGAGAGAGAGGAATATCTGTAGATAGCTGAAAAAAATATCACGAAATTAAAACATATTGGCAAGCCGAAAAACTCGACTTCTCCGACAAAGTCGTCATGTAAATGAGTGATTAAATAATTTTGAATTAGTCTTCTCTACAAAACAGTAAAATTCTCTACACGGGTTTCACTTCAGAACACTGAAATTTCAATATACATACAAATATTTCATACGAATATCATACAAATATATAATAATATAATAATATTATATATATAATTCTATTTATAATATAATATATAATAATATATCATATCAATATATCAGCACCACACAAATATATTTCAATTAAGAGTTCTTTTTTTCAGCAAACTCAGATTTATATCTGTATGTTGCTAGCTTTAGTATTTATGTGAATAAACGTGCTTTCCCATTGCTTTTTGTTTGTTTGTGTGTGTGCGTGTATGTGCGTGTATGTGTATGCATGTATGTACCCACGCACGCACGCATGCATGTATGTACTTTGCATGTATGTACTTATGCATGTATGTACCTACGCACGCACGCATGCATGTATGTACTTTGCATGTATGTACTTATGCATGTATGTTCTTTGCATGTATGTACTTATGCATGTATGTACTTTGCATGCACGCTTAGCTAAGGTTTACAGCAATGGCATGGAATTTGAAGATCCTCATCGTAAGGATTTGTGCATGCCCTTATAGCATAAGCGTGAGCAGAAGGTTCGTAAGTGGGGGTTTATGAGCTCAA
>QLNU02015360.1:33582088-33593295 GCA_006491805.2 Dysdera silvatica
TATGAATATATGAGTATCCATATATGAGATGTATGAATATATGAGTATCCATATATGAGATGTATGAATATATGAGTATCCATATATGAGATGTATGAATATATGAATATATGAGTATCCATATATGAGATGTATGAATATATGAGTATCCATATATGAGATGTATGAATATATGAGTATCTATATATATATGAGATGTATGAATATATGAGTATCCATATATGAGATGTATGAATATATGAGTATGAATAAATGATGTGTATGAATAATGAAAAGTTGCTATATTTAGGCAACCTGGATGTGGTCATTGCATATCACATGCTGTTGCAACCATGGAATTTAAAAAAATTGTGAACAAAACTTAATAGTAGGCTATTTGAAAATGCATTTATTGTAATTAGAAAAAATGTGAACAAAATTTCATGAAATGTACTTTATTTCATGAAGTTATGTAACCATAAATTGTGGATTAATTGTTGAATTATGCTCTTTATTTAAAAATGAGAAAAATTAAACTGTGTACATCTCAGGAATGTCGTAAAAGTGATACAGTACAAAAAAAGAAAAGAGTGAAGCAAAGCAATTGATCACAGTGGGCACATTTTAAGAATGACAGATTTTTGCAATTATCTCGGCTACAATTGTTGTATTCAATTTCAAAAGAAATTTCCTCAACATTTTTGAATTTTCCGGGATCATGATCGCTATAACAGCACCTAAACCAAGCATATTGTAATATAGGGCGATATTTTTTAGACTGTAATTGATTGTGAACCAAAGAATGCATTTTTATTATCTCATTTCGATGTCGTATGTCAATATCCATTTCATCGATTGCTATTCTGTTGATTATTTTTTTGTACAAATTTTTTATATTGTCGAAAGAAATAAACATCCAGCGGTTGTATGAGGGATGTTGTTTTGGGGGTATTTGCAAGGATATACAATTTTCCGGAAAATCTTAATAAGTGTTTGGGTCTGTACTACCTGTCCATTAGCTTAGTAAAACACAGGAAGGAGGAGACATGATGGGTTTCATACAACATTCTACCCACTTTCTCATTTTGATTTTGTCCATTTTTTCCGACTTGGAGCATGTAATATATAAGTTTGAAGGTTGAAATAAATTCGTTTTGACAGTCGGGCCAAATGTTTCCTCAGCTTCTCTTAAACGAAGTAACATTTTCCCTGTCAGTTCCCCATTCATTGATATTATTGTCATTATTGTATATGAATGTGTTCTGCCAAAATCAGACCCTATTAAAGAAAATGTCTGTTTTTCACCTTTATGCGATAGCTGCCTTTAATTTGGAAGAAAATAATTAAAACCACTTTGATCAGAGTTAAAAATTTGTTGGGGGATAATATTAGCAGTAACATTTCTCGTATGCAAAATAAATTCTATGGCACTATCTTCTATGTTGCCCATATTCTGGGTGTATATTTGAGTGATATATTTTGTTACTTTCCACTGAACTGTTTTGTTTTGGCTCTTAAAATTATCTATAAAATTATCGGAACATTTAAAATCCTCAAATCCTAACTCTTGGGATTTCAGGATCGCCCATCTTTTCAAATCTATATCATGAACAGGTAAATAATTTTCCCTAGCTTTTGTAAATCTGGCTAACATTTCATTTTTTATTATTTTATACTTTTCTATATTTGTGCCCATATTTGATATATATTTTCTAAACCTCGAAATATAAGTAGGGTATTTTACTGTTGGATATCTCCTGTTTGTTTTCTGGAATTTATTTTTTTGACAACTGTCAAAATACTGAACAATTGTTTGCATATTTTCTAAACTGAATTCATTTGCCAATTGATCGCCCTTTACAGTACAGTTATAATATTCGTCACCGACTATACTAATATCACTTTCTTCGTCGATACGGAAATCACAATTGTCTTCAAAATCTAAACTGATACTTTCACTGACATTGTTATTAAAAATTATGTTTTCGATTTTCGACAATACTTCCCGACTTTCCTTAAGTTCTTGGTCAGTTATTAACGACGGAAGCGTGTCGTATTTATTAACGACCAAATTCAAAACGGATTGAATTATGTTCACTATATTTTTCATTTTCTCACAATCGGAAACTCGTACAACTATATTAACGTTACATTTGCGGACGAGTTTATATAGCTAGTGGAATGCGAAACTTAAATGTCCCGCCAACTCTTCAAAATTGTCGCCAAATTCGCCAAATATCTATGCTAAAAGTTCATTTTTCATATTAATTTTTTTATACTGTTTAAATTAGCCGAGCCGATTTTTTTTATTTTTATCCGTTAAATACGATGATCCTTCATAATCTTACCGACTTCAAACCTGTTTTTGCTCACATACAGTGCGATTAAAAAATATCAAACCTGGCGAAAAAAGTGTCATTTTTGGACTTCAAATATTCATAAAAAATTGTCATGTCATTTTTGCAGACAAATGATTACATATTCGTGATCAGGAAGTCAAGCACTATCATCTCCCATAGGTCTGATCTCAAAGTCTCAAAGTACAGTGAACAGCGGAAGTGGATCCCTTGTTAGTTCTAAATTTGTCTTCTTGTTTTGAAGTATTTACCAATCGAATACAACTGAAGTGTAGAGCGTTCAAGTTACCCGGATCTTGGCTACAAAAAAAAAAGAAAAAAAGAAAGAAAAAAAAAAAAGAGATCTAGGGTACGAAGGGAGAGAGGCGCTTTCAATCCATCTTGCCTTTAAAGGCGCGAAGGTGGGCGCGTCCGTTGATAATATTTACCTGCCAGGGCAGGACGTGGGCGTGGAAAATTTTGGGAGGGAGTGGGCCTTTGCCGAATATATTAACACCAGAAGAGGGTGGAGTCCCACAGAGGACATATCGCTGTTGACTCCTGGTGCTGTAGAACGATAGAAAGAGCGCATCTTTGGGATCGTGGCCATGGCAACCGGAGTTGCATGCTACATAAAGAGCCTGGCCGGAATCGGTCTCCGGCCAATCGGGTTTTTGGCCTGGATTTCCCCGAAGTCGTCCCGAACCGGTTCTAGAACCAGTCGACTCCTAACTAAGCCTGCCAGCACACGTGTGCTCCTCAGCATCGTTCGGGATGTCTCGCTGAAACTTCCGGACCGAGACAGATTGTTAGACGGTTCCTATTCCAAAAGGTAGAAATACCGTTCGCAAGCGATCTATTGGATAGTGTAGAGAGAACTGCTGTTTACAACTGTTCTGAAAGTATTTTTTTTATTCTGAGTTAAAATTTTATACGTCCTATAAGTACGTGTATATGTGCTGTCAATCTTAAGAGAGGTTTAACATTTAGCAAGTGAGAAAAATGAGGTACATTAATTCACGTACTTGCTATAGTTAAGCACTCTGTATACTTACCGCAGTATGTCATTTCGTTTCAAGAATTGTTAAAATTTTCAAGTGTTATTTTAAAATTTAACTTCTGATGTGAATACTGAGAGTTACTATATATTAATAAATTAATTAACATTATTAAATTAATTATAAATGATACTTTTCTGATTAACACTTATTATGAGAAATTAGTCTCTTTCTCAAACATTAAATTCACTGATACGTTCTGAAGGCCTTGGTACCGATATCTGTTTCTCAATAAATATCTTATTAAAATCGCCTGCTTTCGTAAACATATATCCAAAACGTTCTTCTCAAGTACATTTGGCCACATATTTTACGTTTAACGTAAGAAATGTGGAGGATCAAACGAGTTGAGAAGGAAATGTTTTCTAATAGAAATGATTGCTACATTTGTTGTGCCGAATGACTGAACTATAAAATTAGACGTTTTGTTACTACGTTAATTTCATAATAGCATGTGGTAGTTTCAAAATACAATCTTCAGGAATACATATTCTCGCTAATCATAGATCTCGTAAAAACGTTCTATTTTAATATGCGGATTATATATATGTAATAAGCAAGGTGAGTACGGCATATGCTAACTTATGTTTATCACGGATATGTGCTAAGCTAATATACTATATATACATAAAAGTACTTAAGTTACGTTTTTCTTCGTTTTACTTACATGCTATGCTTATTTATTTCTATGGTGATATTAGATTAGGAGGAAGGAATCTAAATAAGTAATAATTAAAAATTTATATTTATGTTTTATTGAGATATTTTGATGTTTACCTAAAAAAGCAAAATAATCAGAAACAAAAGTATAATCTATATATAATATTATATCGTACTGAAAAAATAATAATGTATTAATTAGTACGGCATTATCAGTTAATATATATCAACTATGATCTATGCCGTTGGAATCGACTGGAGTGTAATCAATACATTTTAAAATTTAGAAATTTATGGAAAAGGTGTTTTGGACGATGCTCACAGAGTAACATACTTTGGGCCGAATATCTAAAAACTTTTACATCTCTCTATAAATTTCGATTTCCGTGAAAATTAATGACTAAAATGAAACAAAAAATACAGTTGCAACTTGTACTGGTACAAGACTTTTTCCTATTGATTTCCAACGTCAAATGTTGCATCGAATACTGAATGCAATGCTACATGTAAGTTCATTTATTAAAGTAAACATACAAGCAAAAAACCCATATAAACTGGACAGAAGTAAAAATATAGCATCTATTTATCTGCCCTTATGACATTGCTTAATGGACAAATAGTAAATTTTCTTGCTAAAAACAAACTCTAAATTTTAGTTTTTCTGAATATATCACCTGCCATTAATTTTGCTACCAAATTTTCAATTTTTACAGTTTATTAACTTATTTAGTTGTTTGTAACTTATTTGTTCAGTAACTTGTTTCATCTGTAATCATTTTATAAAACGCACAATTCTTATATGACTGTTATAAACAATGCATACAAACAGATAACGCAATCTGTTTTTACGTTTTTTTTTCAATATAAATTCAAATTTTACAAAATTCATTCATATACTTAGATAAAGGAGAATTGAAAATGATTGAAATTTATCTCTTCATTCGCGTTGTCAAAGTGGTTAAATTTTGATGCAGCAGTTTTATTTTTTTAATATGTTAGTCTATATGAGAGATTATAGTGCAAATTCTGTAATTTTCGAAACGAAATAACATATTAGTGTATCTATTTTTGGTTGCTAACAATATGCAACAGACGAGCAAAAGCGAAATGTTAAGAGAATTATAGAGAAAAGGTAAAAGTGACTAATGTGCACGAATAAGATTTTCTGCACATTAATTGTTGAAATATGAAACGTTTTGCGAGAAAAAAATCAAGTTTGCAACTTAGAATCTTAATTTTAAAATACTATGTCTGGCCTATTCTGTTACACGAATAAAAAACCTGGGCAGAAAAAAGACACTCAGAGCAAAATTGAAGTTTTCGAAGTGAGGAGCCTTAGGAATTTTTGGAAATGAAGGGGACAGGAAGATTTTCATCAGAGAAGTCCCGAACAAATATACTGTGAACACGTAGCGATAGGTGAAAAATGTAATTTACCCTGATTGGCATAAGATGGAAAATTTTGGGGAAGATACCTATATATAAAGTCATAAAAATAAGACGAGTGGGTGATATAATGTTTGGACTGGTCTAAACAGAAAATGATTTCACGCGAGCAAAGAAAGTCCACTGCCATACATGTTGACTGCTAACTTCCGAATGGAAGAAGGAGGTAGAAAATAACAAGATTTTATATAAATGAAGAATACTTAAATATGTCAAGACGGAGAAAACTGTATTCTTAGTATGATGCCAGGAAAGGTTTAAACGCAATTTAATTATTATGGATTCCGTAATACATTTAATGGTCTATTTAAATAGATTTGAGATTGCAGTTAATGCCATTTTGTATAGTGATCTATCATTTTGCCACAATTTTAAAAACGAAAAGCAAAAGATCAAAGCTTGCATTTGCTTATAAATAACGTTTCCACAGTTCCAGGATTCTTGAAGAAATGGAAAAAAATTGCAAATCATTGCATTCTGGATATTTTTGCGTACAAAATAAAGCATATACATCAAGTTAATATAGTATATGCTTATGTGAATATACAGTATGTAACTAGCAATTGTAATAATGCATTTTAATTTTTAAAAAATTCAGTAAAACGAGTCATTTGCACAATTATCATGTTTGCATAATTTAAATGTTTAAATTTATTCCAAATGCCAAAATGTACTTAGTTGTTTGAAAAAAGGGGAAGCTAGAGACGAGAGCACTCCTCTGTTTAAGTAAGTAAGAAAATTATCATTACTTTTAGGAGAAGAATTGTGGAGATGAGCACAAAATCCTCTTTCTCCTGTATATAATGAATTAATATGCATATCGATGAGGATTTTGCAGTATGTATTACTGCGCAATAAGGTAGATTCTATATATAAAATAACTGCGTATTAATTAATATTTTTTCTACGTTTCCCTAGTTAAATATGTGAACTCAAACTTAACACAATTAATATTTATAGTACAAAGACTCTCAGAAAGAAAGGAAGTGTTTGGAAACCTGGTGGATACGATAGCACATCTCTTGATTTCAGGACGAATGCTATAACCATTACGCTACAGGTAACCGATTCACAGTGAAAGCTTTAAATACACTCGAAGGGAGAGAAATGATTTGTCACCTGTAGATTAATTAAAATTTCTTTTCTTTCTGCGAATCTTTGTACCATAATTTCCATACGTTGATAGTTATGATGAAAGAACAATTGTTTTTACAATTAATTATTACAATAATTAGTTTTATTAAAGTCCTCGTGAAATACTTCAAACGTAACTAACGCTCTAAGTAAACAGGCTACAGAAAAAGCTAGGAAACATGCTCTTACATATATATTTTTACTATAAATTCTTTTGTCATAAATAATTTTTTCTTATCTTCTTTTATTTTGTATAAATACGAGGCGCAATTTTAGGAACGCAGAGGTATATGAAATATAATGGCATGCTGAAAAAATGTGCCTATTCAGAGAAAGCCACTGGATTTAATGCCACATTTAAATTGCATTAAATATAAAGATGGTATCTTACTGCTTAGATTAACGTTATGTGAAATTGTGAGTTAAAATTTCTTACATAACTGAGATTTATTTCAACATCATGAAGAAATTATATTGAAGATAATATGTCTTGCAATTATTTGCACATTTTATAACCGAGAAATACATTAATCGTTATTTATAAAATTTTCGAAAAACATTTTTAGAGCATTTGCTTTTTATAATTTTCTTCTAATAATATTCAAGTCACTCGAAATCACATTTGAAAATGAAATATGTGTGTGTCTCTCTAATACGCTAAAAAAATCAAGTTTTTAAAAATTATTTAAGCATAATTTGTCACCGCTTCACTACTAACACGATGACATTTTACAAAATAAAAAATGTAAGGATGAAGTGATGAAGAGTAAGCAAAGTTTTTGGTTTTGTTAAATGATAGACAAATGAGTTTGTAAGTCTTTCGAGTAGCAGTAGAATTTCTTAGTACGATTTGGACACCGATTTTTTTATTTAAATATAATCCATATGTCCTTCTTGGACGCTTCTGAAGCTGGAAAAGGAATTATTAGATATTTTCCCCCAGTTTTCAGAAAAATTCAAGAAATTTTCAACAACAGGCGTATGGTTTAAACTCCGAAAAAATAGAGTAGGTATGACAAGATTTAATATGATAGAATTTTTCAGAAAAAAAAAGTATTTGAACATTTCATTACTATAAATTGTATATTGTGAGCAAATGTGTTTTGAAATATGTATGTCAGTGTACATTGCAGTTATTTAGTTAATACTGAGTATGACACAATAATTGTATGCATTTTGAATATTATTTTTTAGAATATTTTTTACCTAAACTTTCCTAAAATATGGATAAAACTATGTCAAATGACTTTATATTCTGTGTTGACAACACAATTAATTACCTGATAACGACCCCCCTATTTGTTTGGAATTTGAAATTAGGTTTAGATCAATATTTCAAGAATAACACTGCTGGCTTTTCATTTGTCACTCTACTGACACAAAATTATTGTTAGTCATATTGATGTGCCGTTCACGAACGAATCTGTCACTGTGAACGAGTCATTCAAGTGCAGTAAACGCAGGTTTGTCTTTTAAAATCCAATCTGAGGTTTAACATAGTAAAGGCGGTTAAGAACATGTTCGCTCTGGGGGGCTTAGGAATGGGAGGGTCTCAAGCCTCCCATTGGATAACGAAGCACATTATTCTCCTTAACGTTAAATCACTTGATCTTTTTGAATTTGCTTGAGCAACTCCATAATTTTTGATTTGCTACGCCCCTGTTTCGCCCCAATCTTATTGCCATTTATTGTAAAAAAAATTATGAAAATTTGATTTCGAAAATCAATAAAAAATGTCTGAATTTTCTGTTTCAATTATCGCGGATTGTGCAGCAATATCAGCTTCTTGATTCTTAGCAATTCTAACATAAATTTAACGATGTAGTGTTTATTTTTCGAATTTAATAACTGTGTGCAAATTTTGTGAAATTCAGAGTGTTGTGAAGTATTTTCTAAATAAAACTTCCAAAATTACTAAGCAAATCGCTCAAAATAATTCTTGGTGATATTAAGTTGTTATGAATGTATTCCAGTGAAAGACCAATGGTATACACTTCATGTGTATAGATTGAAGAGAATTTTGTGATAGCTGTGTGTGTGTTAATGTTAGGTAATATTTCTACCGAGAAAATGTACACCAACATATTTGCTAGACTTAGACCCATTTATGTATTAAGCGAACATAATAAGCATACTACTTACAAATTTGATCTGAGTAATGCTACATCAAATTGTATTGCGTACTATTTTGTAAATTTCAAGCAAATTGGTAAGATCTCTATCAAATAATTTTCTCGTGAAAGTAAAACTAAAGGTAAGAATATTGACGGGGAATACCTAATACATTTGCTATTTATTCATACATATATATAATATATAGAAGTAAAGGCTTGGCGAAGTTTCAAAACGGTATGTATATGGGCGGAATTTATTTAAGCTAACTTTTCAATTTGTTTAAAAATTTACAGTGAATATAAATTTTGAACATAAGCACGCCTTATCACCTTCCAACAACGAGAGAGGAGCTAAGTGATTTGATGAGCATGCACTCTTCAAGCAAATGAGTCAAAAAACGAGATATTTCAAGGACTGAGACCGATTGACACCAATCACCCAAGTGAACTACTTTGCACATCGCTAGTAATTAATATTTTTCTGTTATTAAACGTTGAAGCAACGTTATCACGGATAACTATGCATGCGTACAACTTGAAGTCTGCCGGGTTTTTCTTTAACTGCTAATTATAGAAAATTAATAACTTCGCATACGCGAAATTGCGAATGAAAAGCCGGCAGGGTATGCTTTAAATATTGCTGTGAATCTATTTTGTAAATTTAACGTAAATTGAAGGGATCGCTGTCCGATACTTCCCTTGTGAGTAAAATTCAGCTCCTGTGAAGAAGTATTTTCAGAGTCTTCTTATATACAGTAAAAACCTGATTATTTGAAATAAAGGAAGAAGACCTGATTTCGTATAACGAAAATTTCGGATAATATGGAAATTCAATTTTCAATATGGAGATATAAAACAACTACAATATTTATTCAAAAATATGTTTAATTGAATATATGTCATTTGGTATAGTAGTTACCTAATATACGTAAGTAAAAATAAATGCCATCTTATCAATTCAATTCAAAATATTTATTTGAAATGAAGTCAGTACAAATGTGATATACATATATATATATATATGATATAATTTTGTTAGCTACAATTACAAATTAGTATATGCATATTTCTTTAGTTAAATACCCATGCGTGATGCGAAAAACCGTTAGGTTGACAAAGTTCGCGCCACCCAAAACAAAGGACAGTGATCTTTACCGTAAGACAAAATATATATATATATATATATATATATATATTCATCATCATCATCATATTCAACCATTATCTATCCACTGCTGGATGAAGGTCTCTCCAAATGCTTTCCACACAAGTCTATCCTGAGCAATTCGCTTCCACGTCACCCCAACCTGTTTTCTTATTTCATCCACCCATCTAGTTTGAGGACGTTTTCTAGGTCTTCGGTGGTCTCTTGGAATCCAGTTCAGAATTTCTGTTGTCCATCGTTGATCAGTTCTTCTTGCAATATGCCCAGCCCATCGCCATTTCAGCCCTTTTACTTTAACAATGATGTCCTCTACTCTAGTTTGCTCTCTCACCCAAGTGTTTCTTTTTCGATCTCTCCTAGTTATTCCAAGCATGCACCTCTCCATGCTCCTTTGCGTTGTCTGTAACTTTCGTATTGCTCCAACTGTTAGACTCCATGTCTCTGATCCATAAGAGAGGACTGGCAATACACACTGGTTGAAGACCTTTCTTTTTAGACACAAAGGCAATTTCCCCTTCAGGATAAAACTGTTTCTTCCAAATGCACTCCAGCCAAGTTTAATACGTCTGTTGAGTTCTTTCATAATGTTGCCATCCATTGAAATCAGCTGGCCAAGGTAAATATATGAATCAGCAATTTCTAGCTCAATGTTGTCAACTTGTATTTTTGTTTCCTCTACAAAATTATTGAACATGATCTTAGTTTTTTGTAGGTTCATCTTGAGTCCAACTTCTTTACTTCTAGTTGAGAGCTCCTGTACCATGTCTTGGAGTTCTGATGGGTTCGTTGAAAAAATAACAATGTCATCAGCAAACCGCAAATGATTTAAATATTCACCATTTATTTTTATTCCCTTGTTATTCCAATTTATCAGCTGAAAAATCATCTGTAAAGCTGAAGTAAAAAGTTTTGGAGAAATGGTATCTCCCTGCCTCACCCCTTTGCCAAGTTTGATAGTTTTGGTATCTTTATGTAACCGAAATTTTGCACTTGCATTTTTATACACACGTTTCACCATGTCAATGTACACATCCTCAATGTCTGTTGATCTTAAAGAGTTGATGACTGCTGATGTTTTAATAGAGTCAAAGGCCTTCTCATAGTCAATAAATGCAACACACAATGGAAGTTCATATTCATGTGTTCTTTCAATTAATTCTCTTAATACTTGAATATGGTCCACTGTACTGAATCCACTTCGAAATCCAGCTTGTTCTCTTGGTTGAGCTGCATCTAATTTTTTCTGCAGGCGATGTGTTAGCACTTTTGTGAAGATTTTATAAATAGCAGGTAACAAGCTAATTGGTCGGTAATT
>QLNU02015360.1:33593395-33608922 GCA_006491805.2 Dysdera silvatica
GCGCAAATCGCAGCTGCGGAATCGTTGCTGACGGATGTCAACGCGCTGCCAGGCGTCTTCCGAGAACTTTACATACGTGTTCTATTGGGTTCAGGTCCAGAGATATTGCAGGCCACTTCATGCTATGAATACCTTCACTCTTTAACATCTCAGCGACAGCCGCTGCACGATAAGGCGTTACACTGTCATCGATGAAAAGGAATTCCGGGCCCACAGCACCACGGAAAAGATGGATATAAGGAAAGAAAACTTCGGTACAATAGCAGTTACAACTGACTGAGTCCCTTGGAACATGTGGAGCTCCGTACGGCCACCAAGCATTGTACCTCCCCTAACGAGAACTCTCCTACCTCCAAACTGTCGCTTTGGACAATGTTAGAGGGGTGATTGCGTGTTCCCCGCTCTCTGCAGATGTATCAACGTCCAGAATCGCTAGTGAGACTAAATCGGCTTTCATCCGTAAACAGCAGTTGACCCCATTTCTGAGCTCCCCATTCCTTGTGTTCCTGGAAGCACAGTGAACGCCGTCCCCGATGGTAGGTGTCAATGGCACACACCATATTGGTCACCGAGCGAATAAACCACCTGTGTGCAGTTTCCTAGTCATGGTAAAACGCGATAGCATCCGTCCAGTAGTGCGTTGCCTGTGACTTGCGATTTCACCCGCTGTCATCTATCAATCTCTCCTCGCCTGTAGAACAAGATACCGGTCCTCCCTTGCCATGGTTGCTCGTGGACGACCAAAAATATGCCTTCAGATAGCTGTTCCTGTCGTTCGAAATGCCGTCCATGCTCGTGACACGATGCTGTGTGCGATTACGAACTCCTCGGCCTCACTCGTCACACTTCGATCTTATTCCAACTTTCCAATGATTCGACCTCGAGTAAATTCATCCAGATGTTGTCTACGAGACTGTCCGTTGGACATTTTACACTTTTACAGCCACTCGCCTTCTTTAAAACAGATGTACACTGTAATAATAACTTCCACTGAAATGCTGGGCGTACACCGCCCTCGTGCTTTATACCCTACCCACACGCCCACATTACATCATGATGCGTATACGCAAATGCCTTACTTACGAGATGGAAAAATTAATTTTTCCATCTCGTCCTTAATTTTTGCACACCAGTGTACTAAGATATCACACTCAAAATCAAAGACATTTATTGCAATTAAAGAGTCAACCTCCTACCATCCGCAATCTTAATATGTATCATGCATACTGCTCGGAAACTTGGAAACATCTAACATAAGGTCACACACTCATATCGAAAGGCAACAGATGATAATTCTAAATACATACTAGATTGCCATAAAATTTTCTGTACATAACATTCAATTAAATAATACATGTAGAAAGACGACTTATGAAGGAAGATATATGAAGACTTTATTGCCAACTGCAAGAACAGACGTCACATAACAACCACAATCATCAAGAAAAGGAAGTTCAAATAAGCCGAAACAAGGCTTTTTTGCATGCGAAGACTTAGAAGAGGTATATTCTGAGTAGAATATAGCAGAATGTAGAACACTTTATAAGATATTATTACCCTTCCCAGGGACCCTTCTCACGATGCCTCTTTTTCTCCTATAACGAAAAGCTCTAGCTTGAGCTAATAAACGTGGGTGTCGGAATTTTCACGTATAATTATTTCCCACGAAAAAATACAAAAAACTCGCCCCGGAGGCTTTTCTGTGTTGACCACTACTTAGCAATTGTGTTATCCCTGTAAAGGGTAATAATATCTTACAACCTATATATACGAAGAAAAGAGCTTCATTCCCCGTCCTCGCTTGCCTAGCGGTTTAAGGCTCTCCGGCTCAACGGAGAGACCCTAGTTCGAATATTGGTTGGAGAAAATACCTCTTTTTCGCCTATAACAAAAAGCTTAAGCTAATAAATGTGGGTGTCGGAATTTTCACGTGTAGAATATTTTCTCCTTATAGTATATTGTAATTCATATCTGATGGTTGATATTGCATTTAAGATATATTTATCTCTAATGATACTATGCTACATTAAGAATATAACCGTCTGTCAGTGGAGTGCGAGAACACACAGCAGGAAAATTGTGGGTGACAATTATGCGTAATGTGGAAAATACCACAGGTGAAACAAATATTTAGGCTATTCCAGTATTAAGATACGCTCTTCGGTGTGAAACAACAAATAAACACTGGTCTAATGCAAGTGTGGATAACAATGATAACCATATAGACAAGATACAGACAAATGTATCCTCTATTAGAAATCGAAATGCCAAATTTTGGCAAATGCAGTGCAATACGAACTTGAGAAAACAATGCGGTATGTGACCGGCAGTGTTTTATGGTGCCAATTTCATTCGAAACCGCCAAATGCGAGAGGAAACACAAGCCTAAATGCAATAAAAATAGTAGTTATAAATTATAAATAAATTTGACACCCACGTATTAGTAGCTCAAACTAGAGCTATTTTTTTAGAAGAAAAAGAGACGCCGTCCTCATCCAGCCGTCCTAAAAAATAGCTCTAGTTTGAGCTACTAATACGTGGGTGTCAAATTTATTTGTAATAAAAAAATCCTCCACGAAAAACTCACAAAAATCTCGCCCCAGTGGCTTTGTGTGTTGACCAATATTTGGCAATTGTGTTATCCCTGTGAAGGGTAATAATACCTTACAACTTAGTAGTTATAAAATTAGACTGGAAATAAAACTGTTAGTTAACTCACACAGTGAAAAAAAGCACTAAAATATACATTAGAAAATAAAACTCATAATCTATATTAGACTATGTAAATATGGCATGTAAAACGATATGCCATATCACCAGCTGAGCGTAACTCTGGTAGCCTAAACAACTTCCAAAATAAATATAGCTCATATAACTTATTAACCGCGATATAAAGTATGTATATAAGAAGTCACCGTCCGCTATGCATTAAATCAAAACGAATATGAAATATTCCTTTGATTTATATATCGTCAAAAAACGAAATGCAATACCAGTATATCTACCAAAAACAAACCAAACATACCAATATATGCTTTATACATCTAAGAATATTTCATGTAGACCTGAACACTTGCATTAAATTGCAATAAGCGATAATCCATCATGCGTCATACTGATGGCAAGTTCTCACATATAGAATCCTAACAATACGCACGATGATGATGTAGGGACTCATGAATCAACGGTCATTGATACACCAACCCACATTTCCAAAAGGTTTAATCATGATTTAATGTTCACCATTTTGTTTCCCCGCACATACGCTTTTCCCATCCAGAATCCAGATGGACCGACTCATCAGCGGTTCGCTCTGTTCCCGGCGACGGAAAAGATATTAGCTGCAGGCGACGATTGAGTTTAGTGTACAACACGGTACGGCGGTAAACTCCTTGACAGGCATTTCCCTTCTTATAAGTACCCCTACTGGACATGATGATTACGACCCTCCGAGTGTGACACCACGAACCCTTGAGTGGAACAGCAAATCATCAATTAGTGTTAAAGGGGTAACCAATGAACATTTGCGTATGAAAAGGGTGAACAGCCAATACTGGACATACATAATAATAATGTCAATTCCTAATCGTAACAATTTAAGTTATTTTGCTATGTGATTGTAAATAATTTGTGTAACGTAGAGACATGCTGTCTACATGGTTCATCTGTATCTTGGTATTTCTGACTCAATTTCGATAAGGTTCCAGGGTAACAATCCACGTGAGTTGACGCACGAGCTAAAACCCTTCTGATATAACTTATAATCTATCGGTGATATTATGGAGTCTATCACCGCTCCATCGTTCTGCAATCCGTCATAGAACGATAACCAAATCTATAAATGTAGAAACCGCAATTGGTAACCCTACAAGTAAAAACGAAGAATTCGGCTCCTCTCAAGCTTGTATTGCCAAACTTAATGGGTCACAGCATGAACTTCCATAGATAGATGATAGTGGAGAGGTGGAGGAAGCAGACGTCTTTTATTGCCCTAGAATATTGGCACTTTTTTAGATTAATATTTATGAAAAAAAAATGAAATTTCGTGCCCTAGAAGGAAATCCATTTCCTACCCCTTTGAAAAACCCATATGGACGGCCAAGGATCATACGTAGGACTGTTTCTGCTGGGGGTGCAAAACCTGCTTACGTACTTGAACGGCCAAACCCAGAGGCGTCCGTGGATCGTTTATGATTATATTATCCTTGACCTTTGGACTAAAGACAATATCAACGATCTTTGTCTTATTTTATGGCAATAAAAATTAAAAACTGTATTTCTCTTTTGCAACAGGACTGTTTAAGACAATGCATATAAAGATATAAAAGTAAATACTGGGCATAATTTTTTTAATTAAACAGTATTAAATTCATAATGACAGCGATATTATTTTTGCACCTGGGAGGCCAACAACCCAGTAATGGCGCTGATCATATGGATCAGAGTGAGTGCATATTATTGCATAAAGATGTTATTGTTTTTAGTTCTCATTTGCGAAACGATCAATAATTCCGACTTTTATTTTTATCTGCGGTAAATGCTATTATAAATTCTGGGAATATTAGGACAATATGTATGTAAACCACAAATTTGTTATTACGATGACATGATAACGAGCGTCATGTATGGACGCAATTTCGTTGTATCTTGCTTCATCACATCCAGAAATCTATTCAAAGAAAAATGATTCTAATCTATATTATTTTCATACACTCTATAACAAAAAAATCGATGCACCAAGAAGGAGTTGTCCGATTGTAATGAAATTTCGTATGCAAAGACATTTTGACCGAACATGCAAATGATTAAAATTTGGTGTCCAATGAATGAATAGCGGGAACTCCAGCGCATCGGAACTGCGCATTCAGCAGGTGTATATAAGGAGCGATTCTCAACAGGTTGCGGATATCTTACGTCGACTGTAACAATGCCTCGCCGAAAGATTCGTGCTCATTACGAGCATATGTCAGAGTTTGAAAGAGTTGAAAGAGGCTGGTTGGACGAATCGAAGAATCGCTGGACATGTGGGTCGAAGCGATGCGGCGATTGGACGGTGCTGGCAAGAGTGGGTCAACAACGGCAGATGTCAGCGTCGGGACGGCAAAGGTCGACCTAGGGCCACAACAGAACGGGAAGACAGAGCGATTGTCAGAGCAGCTGTCACAGCACCGGATTCGTCGTTATCAACTATCCAACGTGTGGCCCGCACACATGTGTCCAACATGACCCTCTGCAGACGACTGAGAGAGCGGAATTACGGTTAGAGACGTTAGTACGAGAGAGAGTCGACCGTTACTCCGCTTACCTCTCACGCCTTTACACCGTCAAGTCCGATTACAGTGGTGCCGGGCTCGATCAACTTGGAACTGCACTGACTGGGGACGTATAGTCTTTAGTGACGAGTCCCGTTTCCAACTGTGTCCTGACGACAACTGCAGACGTGTCTGGAGACGTCCAGGGCAGCGTGGGGATCCTGCCCTTACTATCGCACGCCACACATGCCCACAACAGGGCGCTATGGTCTGGGGTGCCATCTCCTTTGATAGCCGGACCCCTTTGGTGGTCATTTCTGGCACACTTACAGCACAGCGGTACGTAGACGACATTCTACGACCGGTTGTGTTACCGTTCCTTTTGCGACACCCTGGACTTACGTTTCAACAAGACAATGCCCGGCCGCACACGGCATATGTTGCTATGAATTGTCTTCAAGCTTGCCCAACACTTCCTTGGTAAGCTAGTTCTCCTGATCTCTCGCCCATGGAGCACGTTCGGAATGTTGACGATTTAGCCCGACAGTTGGAGACAATTTGGCAAGAAATTCCGCAGGACACCATCCGGGATCTTTATCAGTCTATGCCACGCCGGGTGACAGCTTGCATCCAGGCCAGAGGTGGACCAACGCCTTATTGACTTCCTCCCTTTGTAACGGTCAAACTCTGCAATAAATCATTCAATTGTTCTGAAATTTTAATCGTTTCTTTTTCTATGTATGTTCTTCACATCCACCAATTTTTATCGCAATCGGACAACTACTTCTTGGTGCGTCGATTTTTTTTTGTTATAGGGGGTATATCTCAAAAATTAATGTTTCATAATGCAATATAACAACCACATACACTGACCACCGAAAACATTATGACCGCTCGTACGCTGTTCAAATAATTCTTCTGTCTGAGATGTATTTCACGTGGTAAAGGTATATAATTAACAGCTAGAAACTTAATTTTTTCTGTATTTACGTGGCGAACATTCGAAGTTCTTTCCCGCATAGTTAGAATATCTCCACGTGGCAAACAGTGCGCCTGCATTCATAGAACGCAACAGATACCGAAAACAACATTTATGATATCGACTCCCGGAGAAGGCTGCTTGTACAATATGGTTTACGGAGACGAAATAACTTACACCAGTTCACCGAAATTTCAGAAATGTGAAAAAGGACACTCCTATTATTTACAAAATAAATGTAACTTCGCTTGATATTAAATTATGAAAAAAATTTTATCAAAAATTTTAATGGGGTAGTAATATTAACGCCAATGTTATGTCATGGTTAGATGGTGAAACGTTCGCAAAGAAAAGAGATGTTTTCTGCGTTCGGTGGGGCACGATCCCAGGATCTTCTACAATTTGAGCAGGAGCCCTACCAACTGAGCTACAGACGACAAACACTCAATCCCCTACGAACGTATTTAAAGCGTATTTTTTCTTGATATGTTTAAGAGCGTATTAACAAAACCTTCCTTTGTGCACACTCGATATTTTGCAGCGAATGCGGATGGAACTAGACTTCGATTTACATATTATTCTAGAGAACATCCAATGCACGTGAAGACATTATAACTATGCAGAAAAAAACTTTGACTGCCAGTCACGTAATTAAAAAAGAATAAAGTTTGTAGCTATTGTAGTTTGGATGCAAATAAAATTTGAAAATTTCTATACTTATTTTATGAACACACTGTACTATATGGCTTACTAAATAGAACTATATTTGATTTCATTATTATAAAAATTTATTAATGTATACACATATACAAAATAAAAGTATATTTTAAATATCGTCGTTTCAATATTGAAATTTTACTAATTTATGATTATTCTTGCAATTATTTAAATACGTTTCTTTAAAGCAGACGTTAGAAAACATAACGTGTTACTCTCAGTAAAATATATGCATGTTTTATTTAAAGTAAATCTTTCTGAATTTGGTACACACTATATATTCTAAATATTGGTAGACTTTTGCATTTTGTAAAAAATATCATATTACCCACATAAAGATCGTGCATTTTATAAATTTTTTATTAACTTTTCAAAAACTTACTGTTCGATTGTGTAAATAAATTTGTGCAATGCGTCTAGGCGCATTAATTAGATAAATAATTCAGACCAGTAAAATTGATATTTCGTGAAAAATTTTGAGAAACCTAAAATAGACTTTAAAATTTGAATGTAAAAATTTGCTCCTTTTACACAAATTTATACTGGTGTACAAGGTTAAGGTTATTTTTGGAATTTTATCATCATTATACAAAAATAATATAATTTATAACCACAGAGATTTCTTATAAAATGAAAAAATTATTATAAAACTAGCAAACCATCTCTCATCTATACAGAAATATTTTTCTGATAAAGAAATCGGACCAAACGATCCGAAATAAACACTATGCCATTTTGTGAATTATACCTCTTTCCGCATTAAGTAAATTAATGGAAAAGAGATGTATTCTTTAAAGATGATTTTAATTTGCAATAAACTTCCTTACTTCAAACTCTCCCAACGAGACAGAATGGGTTAAACAAGTATTTGAAGAGGGGAGCGAAGAGATTAAAAAAAGATTTTTTATCCTAAAAAAAAACAAGGGAATTTATCTTACCAAATGGCTATAAAATATTGGCATTTTGATTTTAACATTCATCCATCCATTTGTATGAAATGTTAGAGTAGATAAAAATGGAGTTAGAAAATTTATCGCCCCGTCCATAGTTTTTTCCCCCATTTCGCTTATTTTTTTCTCGGGTATTGGAATACATTATTCAGTTCGCACCAAATGGCGTTAAGAGGATGGTTCGAAAGCATGGAAATACATGAAGAAAAAGGAAAGAAGGGAGCAAAAAAGGGAAGACACCAGCATGCCATATGATTTACATCTCCGCACACTCCCCGTAGACCCCTGCCCTGGGGACAATACGTTGCAATCTCCCGAGTGTGCTCGTCGTCAAAGCAACGACCCTTCCCTTTCCTCCCCTTACACGTAGGGAGGTGGGGGAGTCTCAGGTGACGAGCCTAAAAGCCACCGCCCAGGTCCCATTGCTCCGGGGGCGAACCACCCCGGGATCGGCAGCATCCACAAGCTAGAAACGGAAGCGCATACCGGAGAAAAAAGGAAAAGACGGGTGATAATTTCTGTCCTTTTCTCCGGTAACAGTTGCACATCGTGGCCGGGAGAGAAAAAAAGGAGAACACTTTTTCTTTTCAGTGCCATTCCTTTTTTCTTCTTCATGCGTAAGAGTCGGTAAGCGACTTTTCCGCTGAGTGAGTGTCAAAACCAGACGTCCTCTCCGATGTGACTTCACCTGCCTCAAGATTTTTTTTCCGGTCGTGAAACAAATTCCCTTTCGAGTCCGGAATTCACTCGAAAAGGATAGGATTTTCCGGGAGCTGCCTCCGGAAAATGTCCAAGTTTACGGAGACAGAACACGAATGTTACATTAGTGACATGAAAGGAAAATAAATTTTATTTCTCTCGCACGGTGTAATCCGATTGTTCAAAGAAACCGTCGCCAAAACGTAAAAAGAAATCAATTCAAGCTTGAAATTTTCATCTGAAAGAATAAATCTTGCAAATCGCACTACTTTTAAATATAACAGTTTAATTAAAATCCTCATCAATTTCAGAATATCACGTTATTTGCTTCTATGTTTTCATTCGCACGATTATTACGGAACGACCTCTCTCTCTCTCTCTTGACAAATGATACACGCCATTTTTCAATAATTGAAATAAACTGCAGCTCAGACCATTTTGTATAACTCACACTATCGGTATTAAATTAAACGGCCTCTAAGAAAAGTCCGAGTCGTGCAAGATAGAGTCTGGGAGCCTTTAATTAAGAACCGGCCTTTAATTTCGGAAGCCGGCCGACAATTTTTAATATGCCGGTGGAGGCGGTTCAGAAGAGGAAGGCTCGTCTAAATCCTCCGCCGACGTCGTCGTCGTCTCCTACGGGCAGGATGATCAATGAGACGTGTCAGGAAGCATTAGTAGCCATTCGCCGCACAATTCGCGTGGGTGCACGGTGGCTGGAATCCCTGAGGTCCTGCGGAAAGATGATTAAAGAGTGGGATCCATTCGCGTCATTAGGTGGGCCCCGCGCGCGTTATTGCCCGCTCTTAGGAAGCATTCTGACGTCAACCTACCCTCCCACCCCCGGTTCTTTGCCCGTTCTAATAGAAAGTCGATACATTAATAATAGGAAAGCTGCGTAATGTAAATACTCTTTCTTTGGTGGTGTTTGATGCCAGCTCTTTTTTCCCCAATTCTATTTCACCCCGAAACCTAACCATTGATTGATTGAGATTTTCCGTTCTCCTATAATCGACGGCTTTCACAAACCGGAAAAGAAAAAAATATAGATTCTAAAGTACTTATTTTTCTAGCTTTGAAATGCTATGCTTCAACGTGAGTAAACCCCCTTTGTTTATCTGTATTCTTCAGTCGTCGGAAGATAAACGAGACGCTTTTTACACAACAACCTAATGATACACATTAGGAGAGATTTGACTCCTCTTTAAACAGATGTTAGTTTTTCGGGGGACATTAATGGGCCTTTTTTTTACTGAATGATGATGAAACAGATATTTACATCTGTTTTAGGTAAATATTACCGAAATGAAAATTGTAGCGACAGTTCTTTTTCTCAAAAGCATCAACAATATTAAAAAGTTGAGGAAATGGCAATAGAATGTGTAAAATAGGGATGCCGAAATATTTTTGGCTATCGAAACGCAATAAGAATAAGAGACCATACGTAGGACAGTTCACTTTGCTGGATTTGATATTTTCTTCCATATCATTTCTCACCAAATGCGTAATGGCTAATATTTTATTTTTCTTATTATACACATGCGTGTATTGCTTTTGCAGTTGTTATAGGATTCAGGACTAAAACAGTATAATATCTCCAAGCCTCTTTCTGCGCTCATCGTAGATTTGGATATTAGATTCATCGGTTTTCTAATTGCCCGACATACATAAAGGAAAAATAAAACAAAATTGCCACAAACGACTTACAAAGGTAGGCGTCATTTTATCGAAACGATTGTTAACAATTTATTTTATTGATTATTTATTAATTTATTTATTTTACATATTATTATTTTGACTACGATAGACACGTTCTTTGGCTCCACTTAACATGCAATTTGCGATACTTCATTAACGTTATTGAGTGGTCAAGTGGCCAAATTATCCAAAATAGGTAACTTGGATAACAGTTTGTTGTAACTGCAGTATTCAGGTGTTATTTAAAATTTGCTATTGACTATATCAAATCATTGCTCTTGTGTAATACCCAACTGTGTAAAATAATGGAACCCAGGGCGGTAAAGGTACCTTTTACTTCATCATCACCGGCAACTAACCCGAAGAATCCTAAAATATCAGAAGAACTAGTCAATTTCCAACAACAATGGGCCTTTCAGTTAGAACAGCTGAGGACCACCTTCACCAAATTAATCGAAGAAAAGATGGACTCAGTTGCTGTCCTTGAGATGGGCCGTGGCCAGGTGATGGATGGAAAAAAGCTAACAGCGAATATTGAATTTAGGAAGCGCCGTGATTAAAGGTGAGTGGCTTACACAGTTCTTGATGTTGAGGAAAAGAATTGAGAGCCTTGAGCGATATTGAAAATTAAATTGAGATGCAGCAGCAATACTCCAGACATCCCTGCTTACTAATACACGGTATACCGGAAAGTGACGGTGAAAACCCATTCTCAAAGGTTACGGCTATCCTGAATGAGAAGTTAAAATTCAGTCTGGTATCTACGGACTTTGTCAATGTACACAGGACAGGTCAATTTCCTGAATCCGCTTCACAGAGTAAAAGATCCAGGCCATCGAGTGTTAAATTTATTAAGATAACCCAACGGGAAATTGTTTATAAAGATAAAAAAAACTCTTGAAGGGAACGGGCGTAGTGATTACAGAAAATTTGACCCCACAAAGGAAACAATTTCATAATAATCTGCGAGCAAGAAATATAATATATATAAGAAAAAATAACTGAGGCCCTTAAAAAATTGGGAAATTCATGGTCCAAACGTGGGGCTCACGTTTGGGCTATAAATTCCTCAACTGCATAAATTTGGCCATGGGAAGTTATTTTGGACTATAGTAAGTAGTGAAACCTTTTCCAATATGGTTTTAGGCTAAAACGGCAAATTTTCCAAATTTTGTTACATGATTAACTAATGTGGATGCAAATAATAGCATCCCTGTAGTTCCAGAATGGCTCATTTTTGGACATTGGTTCACTCTGCCAAAGTTGTTTCTTTTGATCTCTTTCACCTATTACACATGCTTGACAATTCCCAATTGCCTCCAGTATGGTAAAACAATCGTTTTCCATACCTTTGATGACTAAATGGCAACACTGCTCAGGGCAAGGGAAGGGAATTTCCGACTTTTTTTATCTCTGCTGCATTACTAGGTCAATCACTTAAATTATGTGTCAAAAAATTAACTTTTTTTTGATTCATGTAATTGCCTTTGTAGCAACGATGTGGATATAAATAATACTTTCACTGTACAGCCAAATCGGGTCCTTTGCGGACATGAGGATTTCACCAAATATGGCTTATTTGATGTCCTTTACCACCCCTTTCAGTTTGTTCCATTAGTTCCGAATCTCCCCTGTATAGGAGGCTAAAACTCAATAGGCTTTTACAACTTATTTTCATATAAAAAGAATCATGCTCCCCACCCCAGAAAATTGTCATAATTATACCTATGTGCCTATGACCGTTCTTTCCTTTCTGAACATTTAATCAATTAATACAAATATTATTTTCTGCCATACGCTAGTATGTTAATGAATAAATCTACTACGAAAAGGGAAAGTTCTGTGTTTCCTCGTATAGTTCAATAAAAAGGTACTTAAAAATTGATTCTTTGAAATTAGGGACGTTTAAACCTAATATGTGTATCAGTATTCTGATATATTGGTATAGGCGAATATCGGTACGTTTTTCTAGGCATAGGGATTATTAATATGTTTTTGAGAAATGCCGATTGTAAAACCGATAAGCTTTTATTGGGGCCATGGCCCCCCCTTCCAGAAAAATATCGTAGTTACGCGTATGAACATCATATATTCTTCCTTTGCGCGTCAAACTTATTTTATATCACGCTTTATTGCTAACACATAATCAATACTGCATTGCTGTCTAGGATAGTGCACTGTTGGGCAACCGCATAAGAGAAAATTTAAGAATTTTCAAACACCAAAGTGTTTTTATTAGACTCATAAGAAATTCACAGAACAACACTATCGACACATATGAACATTATAAGATTCTTCCGATAAATATGTTGTATAAACTCCGAACTTTATAATACATGTTTAACAGAATTAAAATGATTGAAAACACAGACATAATATTTATTAATAATCATTCACACAACTAAGAAACCAGAAACAAACTTGCATTATTGCCCCCAAACCCCAAAACAAATCTCCTCAAATCGAACATAAATTTCATAGGAGCACAATTGTGGAACGTTCTCCGGCCTGAGGTCGTCTCGTTAAGTAGTTTGCGTCTTTTTAAGAAAAGAATTAAAACTGATTTATTGATGCATTGGTAATTGATGGAGTGGTGTTTTGGTTTCGGCTTTGAATGGCTTGGCTTGAATTCTACTATATGAATTCTATTATATTTTATTTTATTATTTAAATTTATATATCTCTTGCCTTTGTTTATTTGCGTTTGTTGTTTCCTTTCTTCTATTTCTTCTTCTTTTCTATTCTTCCATTTCAATAAAACTGTTTTCCCTATACTTTTACTGGGGGGAGCCAGTAGTTTTATCAGGATTTTGATATATCTTTCTCTGGCTCCTTTCCCAAGCCCAGTTTTAGAATAGTTTGTTTTCTGGCTGTGTGTTATATTTAATATGCAACCCATTATTTAGATCAACATTTTAGATTATCCATTTCACATTGTAGTGATGATGTTGTAAAATCCTATTCTTCAATTTCAGTTTTTATATGTACCTCAGCCAAGAGACTAATTATAATTGTACAATCCTGTGCTTATAAATACATTTTGTATTTACTTTGAAAATTGTGTTTACTTTTAGAAATTTGTTTAGGAAACAGGCTTTTTGTAATTTAGTAAATGTATATGGATTTATGTCATGCGTTTTTCCGTTTATGAATAGAGTGCCCGATATTAAACGAGTTACTGATAGGACTGATAGGGTACCAGTCATTTCCTACCATATGTTTCTTTAGGTTTTTGTCTGGAGGGCCCACATACTTTACCATTCCAGTGGTACACATGTCCTGCGTCTGTACATATGCATTTCTGGGTAGAAGTACGTTAATTATGAACGTAATTTTATCTACTTTAGCAATTAGAGTGAAGTGGGATTAATTATGTGAGAGAAAGAGGGTTTATTATATTATTATGAATTTCTATGCTGAGTTTCAAGTAAATATCTTATTTAAAGAAAATAGATTGAAAGATGTATATACATTTCAGACTTTAATTATCTACTCAATCGTTTCTATCATTGGAAACAGTATGCCCTTTACAGGGTATATATATATATATATTACATACACTTTACTGGAATAACAAGGGAATAAAAATAAATGTTGAATATTTAAATCATCTGCGATTTGCTGCTGACGTTGTTATTTTTTCAACGGACGCATCAGAACTCCAAGACCCGGTACAGGAGCTCTCAACTAGAAGTGTAGAAGTTGGACTCAAGACGAACCTACAAAAAAACTAAAATCATGTTCAAAAATTCGTAGAGAAAACAAAAATTCAAGTTGACAACATTGAGCTATAAATTGCTGATTCATGCAGTTACTTTGGCCAACTGATTTTAATTGACGGCAACATTATGAAAGAACTCAGGAGATGTATTAAACTTGGCTGGAGTACATTCGGAAGAAACAATTTTATCCTGAAGGGAAAATTGCCTTTATCTTTGAAAAGAAAGGGCTTCAACCATTGTGTATTCCCAAGCCTCTCTTATGGATCAGAGACACGGAGTCTAAAAATTGCAGCAATACACTTGTTACAGAAAACCCAAAGGAACGTGAAAAGGTGCATGCTTGGAATAATTAGGAGAGATCGAAAGATAAACACTTGGATGAGAGAGCAAACCAGAGTAGTGGACAACATTGTTAAAGTAAAAAAAAAACTGAAATGGTGATGGGCTGGGGATATGGCAAGAAGAACGTATGAACGATGGACAACCGAAATTCTCAAATGGATTCCAATAAACCACCGAAGACATAGAAAACGTCCTCAAACTAGATGCGCTGATGAGATAAGAAAACTGGGTGGGGTGACGTGGAAACGAGTTTCTCAGGATAGACTTGTGTGGAAAGCATTTGGAGAGACCTTCATCCAGCAGTGGATAGATAATGGTTGAATATGATGATGATATATATAAATAGTTTCGTCTTTCTTTTTTTTATAAATTCTGAATGATAGTTCAGACTGGGGAAAAATGAAGATTAAGTTGCTTAGAAACAAAGGTACAGGGATATAAAATAGATTTTCATCACAATATACAGGGTGTCCATTCAATTCCGCATAAACTCTGCACAGCGCGATCCTTAAATTTTGAGCAAAAAAATGTTCATGCGAAAATGCTGATAAATCCATAGTTTTTGACTTACTAAGGTTTGGAGTTCAACCAATCTTATGTCGTTTTCATTTGTTAACGCCTTTAAGGCTGTGATTGAAACGAATTGAAGAAGTCTTGTTTTTGAAAAGACGTGGAATAAGTGTTTTTGATCGTTTATTCGGTAATTTTACTTTGAAAGCAAACATGCATGCGAATTTTTCTTCCTCAGCCAATACTATAGAAATAACGCCATACAATCAGTGATCTTAGTATGGTAACCTTCGGAACTTCATTCTTCGCAAAGTATCAGGAAGAAATTCAAAAAATGGACGCATAAAATTAATCTACAAAGAAAAAACGTAATTCTCATAGCAAACACATACGAACATGAAATATTAACATTTTAAAGAAATTAAAAAGTAATAAATTAAAAAATGCTTGAGTTTAAAAATTACATTAATATTTTACATTGATGTTTATATTCGTATTGCTTGTAAAAAAATAATTATTATTTGTAAAAAAAATATCGTCATGATAAACAACTTTTAACAATTAAAGCAGAGATAGGCAAGCTTTTGAAAATAAAGAGCTATTTTTGATCTAATATATGTACCTCCAGGGCCGCTGCCAAGTGCGTTGAATCGGGCAT
>QLNU02015360.1:33609022-33620440 GCA_006491805.2 Dysdera silvatica
ATATATATATATATAAAAGTTTTCCTCGCCCATTCTTGGCGGAAACAGGCTTTGGGACGGGCAGAGCGCCATGTTCCCAAGCCTCTTTTTACATCACTTCTTAATGTGCCATGTCTAGAAACTTCCTGACAATGTGACACGTGTTTAGGATTGTGGCTTTTTGTATTTCAATGTAGGTGTTTGGGTCAATGTTGAGTATTCCCAAATTCGTCGCAAGCGTTTTTGGTACTATCCCTGTTGCTGAGATGACTAACGGGATGATGAAGATCTTTTCCATACCCCATATATCTCGTACTTCATGTCTGACATTTTGGTACTTGGTGATTTTCGTTGTGTAGGTTGTCTGTATGTTATTGGTGTTGGGTACTGCTATGTCGATTAGGTACGTGGTCTTACTCGATTTATCGACGAGGGTTATGTCAGGACGGTTATGTGGGACTGTCTTGTCTGTTATGATTGCTCTATCCCAGTAAAGCTTGTGTGTTTCGTTCTCATGCACGGTCTCTGGCTCATATTTGTAGTACGGGCATTTTTCTGTCAGAAAGCCAGCATTCGCTGCCAATTTCTGGTGGACTATTTTCGCTACTTGATCGTGTCTATGTTTGTAGTCTGACTGCGCAAGGATCTTGCATCCTGCCATCACGTGTTGGATTGTCTCCGATGCCGCATGACAGTGTCTGCATTTGTCGCTTTCTATATCTTTTCTCTGGATGAATTTCTGATTGTTCCTTGTTGCGATCACTTGGTCTTGGATGGCTAGCACGAATCCTTCTGTCTCTGTCTGGAGAGTGCCTTTGGCTAACCAAGAATTTTATGACTTATTGTCAAAGTGGGGTTGTTGCAGGTCATTGTAGTGCCTGCCATGTAATGGTTTTCCGGCCCAAGTTCTTAGTTTCTGTTCATTGGCTGTTTCCAGGACACGCTCTTCGGTATTACACAGGTTTAGTGGCGTGTAATTTGCATCTGCTTGTATTATGGCTTGGATGAGTGGCGATCGGGGACTCTTCAACTGGAAGTATTGCCTCATGCTCTGGATCTGCTTGTCATGTAAGTCTTTGAGGTCCGCTTGTCCGCGTCCTCCTTCTTCCCGGGGTAGTGTTTGCCGTTCAATTGCCGTTGCAGGGTGTAGTTGTCCGGCTCTTCTCTGGATGGTTCTCATTTTCCGCTGGAGTTGTTCTAGTTCAGTGTTGGTCCCATTTTGCGCGATCCCGAAGGAGTAGGTGAGCACTGGTACCGCATATGCGTTAATGGCTTGCGTGGTGTTCTTCCCGCTCAGTTTCGTCTTCACAATGCTTCTAAGTCTTTCTTGGAATGCTTGCGTGAGCTGGACTTTGACTTTCTTGTGCTCCTGCTGCCGTTTTTGCATTATCCCTAGGTATTTGTAGGTTTCGCCCTCGTCCAAGGTCTTCAGTAGTCTCCCGTCTTCGAGTTCGATGCCTGGTAAATCTTCTTTGCTATTCTTCTGTATTTTGCACTTATCGAGGCCGAATTCCATTCCTATGTCCTTGGAGAATGTCTCTGTTATACTGATGAGTTGTCGGAGTTGGGTGATTGTTGGCGCGTATAGCTTGATGTCATCTACGTACATGAGGTGGGAGACTTTATGTAGGTTTCTCTTGTCTTTCTTCAGCATGTATCCGTATTTACTTGTGTTCAGCATCCTTGACAAGGGGTTTAACGCCAAGCAGAACCACTGGGGGCTTAGTGCGTCTCCTTGAAAGATTCCGCGGCGGATGGGGATCTCGGCCGTTTCTATTTTACTGTCTGGCGTGTTTAGCTGTAACCGGGTTCTCCATTGTTTCATGCTGCTCTGTAGGAATCGGATGATTGAGGGATGCACTTTGTATATGCTGAGTATTTCAAGGAGCCACGAGTGCGGAACAGAGTCGAAAGCCTTCTTGTAGTCTATGTATGCGGTGTTGAGTTTTCGCTTTTGTTTTCTTGCTTGTTCCAGGATAACTGAGTCGATGGTAAGCTGCTCTTTACATCCCAGAGTCCCTTTCTGGCATCCCTTTTGTTCTTCCGTCATTAAGTTGTTGCTTTCGCTGTGCCGGCTTATTTTTTCAGAGATGCACCCCGTGAGTATCTTGTACAGGGTGTTCAGGCACGTAATGGGTCGGTATTTCGCTGGGTTACTGGTATCCTGGTCCTTCGGTAGGAGGTAAGTTATTCCCTTGCAGAGGAATTCAGGCATTTCGCTGGGGTCTTCAATTATCGCCGTTAGTTCTTTGGCTAGTGGGACATGGGCGCTGGTAAATTTCTTGTACCAGAAGTTATGTATGCCGTCAATCCCGGGTGCTTTCCAGCTATGTGTTCTTTGGATTACCTGCTGAAGTTTCTCTATCGTGATGCCCGTGTACTCCATCTGTTCTATTCCGCTCACAGCCTCCATTTCTTGCTGAATCCAGGGAACGTTTCTGTGCTGTATTTCATTGGACCATAGTGTCTTCCAGAAGGTCTCTATTTCTGCTGGCTTTGGGGTTTCGTACTTGTCTTGGCTGGCTGATGTCTCTTGAAGCTTCCTGTAGAAGGCCTTCTGGTTTGTTTGGAATTGCTTGTTCTGTTGTTTTTTGTTGGTATAGTCTTTGTATCTTCGGAGTCTTCTGGCGTATACACCCAGTTTTTGTTTGAGGGTATCCAGATATTCGCTGATGTTTATTGGGCTCTTCGTGTCTTGTATGGATCCTATTTCTCTTAAGGGCCATCTTCACTTTTCTCACTAATTTCTTACTCCTATTTCCCTGCATGTTCTGGGTTATTCGCCCTATGTTGCTGCGGAGCTCTTCTATTCTTTTTTGCAGCCTCATTTGCACATATGTTTTATATATATATATATATATATATATATATATATATATATAGCAAAATTGTAGTATGATTGTGACATGTACCTTCTAATACAATATACATGAATACACATATCTAAATGTATATTAACTTGGACAAAGTTAAAGTTGTAAAGTAATATCACACAAGGTAGTAAACCCAAGTAAATTTAAGTAGTAGAAACATCTCAGAATAAAAATTGACATGTAGTAGTAAAAGGTGAAGAGGAGTAAAAGATTAAACAATACCATTGGCGCAGTATAGCCCAGATGCTCTTGCGCCATAAAAAAGCCAAACAATCAATCAATTAAACAATACCAAGAATTTTGTTCTTCATCAGGGACCGCACAAAATTGGTTATTGGTTTGCTTTTTCTGACTACAACAATTAAGATTAGTGATTAATACTGAATAAACCAGCATTGACCAAAACTTAGCTAAAAACAGTATAAACCCAGAATATAATTAGTTTAACAATATTTTAGTAATTTAGAAGGGTCTCTTTATTAATACTGAGAACAATCTCAATTGTTGTAAGTGGCCCAAAAGCAAACTTACAACAAGTAGATAGAGGTATTGAAAGTGATTAAAGTGTAAAGGTTCAATTAACATGAATAGAGAAGATGATGAAGTGAGAAAACTCATTACTTATACCAAAAATTGTAAAAAGTTTTACATGAATATGTCACACTCAAGATAAACACTTAATTATTAACTAGTAAAAATATATAAGTTTAAGTTTAAATAAACTTATATATTCAAAATAAACAAATTGTTTCTTTGCACTCATAATAGACCCAGAAGTGTGCAATCAAAATAAAGACATATATATGCGCATATGCATAAACATGCACACCCTTACATATATACATATACATACCCATACATATACACAGATACGTATACACACACACACATATATATACACACAAATATACACACACACGTATATATATATACACATATAAACCAGATATGCACCATAAATATATATATACACACAAATATAATTTGAACAATATTAAATACAAAAACGTTTTTGAACATAGAGAACTCAATAAATATGCATACAACAGCTAGAAAAAGCTTACTATAATTCTCAAACCTGATATCAAAACACTTACCTACATTACAGAGATAAACTTGTTAGTATAATAAATAAAAATGTAAGAAAAACAATCCAGAGGTGACAAGAAGTATTTAAGAAAAAGTACTGAAGGATTAGAAGTAAGAAAGTAGGTAAAAGAAATGAAATTTGTCGTGTTTTGGGTGTAGGAGAAAACACCAAAGCACTGGGGTTCTTTTTGCTAGAAAAGTTGCCTTTTGTCCACTAGGACTTAAACTTTAAATGGTGCTTTTGTGGTGAAAAAACAAGCGTATGATAGAATGTAATAGATGATAATAGTGGAAATAGGGACTGAGAAAGTTAAAGGTATGTGGAAAATGAAATGAAGTGGAGGGTTTAGGAACAAGAAGGTTTTTTAACAAAATTATATACCAGATTCTTGGTGAAGTAATGTGGAACATCATTGTAAATGCATTCGACATTAGTGTCTGAAAGTTTTTTAATTTGAGGTTATTGTTACTCGAGAACATTTCGAGAACATTTCGAACAAATGATATTTCTGTGGACTTTTCTGGATATGTTGGGAGTCCCAGTTTGTGAGGAAATTCACTTTAAATCTGAAGTCTTGCCTTTTATCATACAAGTCAATTTCAGTAAGAGAGTTGTCGTTGATGCTGATATTTAAATCTAGGAAAACACCACTCTTGTTGTCAGTATTGGTTTTAATTAGTTTTAGGTTTGGCGGGTAGCTGTCAAGATTCTTAGTGCCATTGAGTGTTATGAGGTCATCAATGTATATGAATGTGACTTGTTGTCGAAGGTAAGCTTTTTCGTAAAAATGAAAGTATAAGTTTGCCATAATACTGGAGTAACTGGCTCCTGTGGGAATTCCGTGGGTTTGTACACAAAGCCTGCTAAACATTTTTATGATGTTTTTTTTGAGGCAAAAGGAAAGAAGGTTTTTGCAGTAGGATGCTTCCAGCCCAAAGAAATTCTGTTTTTTCAAAGTAGTGAAAAATAATTTCGGAACACTATAAAATGTCAATGGAATTGAATAGGTTTTCAAAGCCATAGCATTCGCTGCTACATAACTGGTTATCTTGCAGATATTTGATTATTGAATTATTATCATTTATGAACCAGGTTTTTTCTTGGCTTCTAATTTGGTCTTCAACTTTTTTTAATAAATGAAATAATGCTTTTGCAGCAGAGGATCCATACGAATTGCTTACTTGAGTAATAAAACGAAATTTTAGAGGGTTTTTGTGGAATTTTACCGTTGCAAAGAGGAAAGGTTTGTTAAGAGATTTGTTAGTTAACTTGAGCCTTTTATGAAAGGCAAGGATTTTTTTGTCAAAGATTGTTTCACTTTCATTAAAAGGAGTATAGGCTGATGAAAGTTCTAGCCGCTTTTTTAAGTTTTCAATGTAGAAGTTTTTACAGATAAGTGCAAAATTTCCTGTGGCTTTGTCTGTAACAGTGATCACAAATTCTCTTTGGATGTCTTTAATTTGTTCGAGAATTCTTTTTACATTGGGCTGATTTTTATTATCTAATCTTTTCAAAAGGTTCCTTTGGTTGCAGAAGTGAAAAATTTTTTAAAGAATCTTGGATCTCAATTCAATGAAGGTTTCTAATGGTATATTATATTTGAAGGCAATATCATAACAGAATTTTTAGATGTCAGCATGAATATGCTGAGAAAATGTTGTTTTGCCCGTGTTCACCGCTATCCTAAATTTTGATCCCTTTTCTAGTAGAGTTTTCAGATCTTCAGAGGCTATTCCATTAAGATGACCTGTGACAATGTGTCCATGATGTGGGTCCACAAATTTTAGGTATACTTTTCGAGTACAGGGACAAGAGATGTTGTCATTGTCTTCAAACAGGACTTTTTTGTAGTTACAAATCAATTTTCCAATTGGAGGTGTGTAACTAAATAAAGGTCGAATGACAAATCTTTATGATCGTTTGGAAAATATTTTCAAACTGACTTAATTAGTTTTGCCAGGGGTATTGAATCAAAAATTTTACTGGAGAACTTGAAGATGATGTAATGCTTTTCTGTAGTTTCAATGTGCTTTACACATGTTTCCACCTTCTGTATGCCAACTTAAATTTAAGAAGGTCTAAAATGATGTCATGTGTTTGCTGAGTTTTGAAATTAAATTCTAGGCTTCTTTTAAGGAGTAAATTGCATTTACTTTTGTTAAGTGAAAAAATCACATCCTTGGCCTTCTTAAGGTTAATATCCCTAGAGAAGTCATCACCAAGTTTATTGAGGAGCAAGCTTAAATCTATGAAGGAAGATTTTTTTGCTTTCTTTTCCCCTTTTTCTCCATCTTTTATTTTTTTCAATACAATCACCCATTCTGAGAAATTTTATAAACGACACGTTTGTCCAGATAGCTTGATATTCTAATATTGTTAAACATATCGTTCATTTCAATTGGGTAAATGGTCTTTTCTTTGCAGATTAGATAATTTTCTAAATAAAGTCTGTGCTTTATGCCTGGTGTAATGTTAAGGATTTTAATTTCAATGTTTTTGAAGTCTGGTTCTTGCAAATGCTTCATTTCTAAATCCGTCTTGGGTGAACATTTTTTTACATTAGACCTATACAGGTTCAGACGTATACTTAGGCAACTACCAGTTTGTCCAATGTACTTCTGTTGACAAGTTTTACATATAATCATATAGATGCAATTAAACACTTTGCAAAATGTGTGTAGGGAATCATCTTGGTGGTTTGAGTCATGCACAGAACTCATGGATGGACAGGTTTTGCATCTACTGTCAGAGCACTTTTTGAAATTTGGGAATACATCTTTTAAGTCAGGTGAAAGTTTCATACAAGCATGGCTTGCATTGTTAGAAGTAGGCGGTAACACATTTGTCATATTATCCCCCTTGCCTGTAGGATAATACGCATCCCTTTTTATACAGCGCGACGGATGATGCTGCATTGGAATTTTTTTAATTGTAACAGGCATTATTAGTCAGAATCAGCTTAATCAGCTTAAACAATATGAAATCAATTACAAATACTAGAATATAATATATATATATATAAATATTAGCTGTTAATTAATTAAATAATCAATTACAATCAGAGTTTGAGTTCAAACGTAAGAGTTAATTGATTTTCACGAGAAAAAAAATTACAAATACTCTGTTAAATTTATATTTTGGGCATTGTCAATTGCATCAAAATACCATATTCTGAATATATCTATTAAACCTTTCATTTCTTTCACCTTAGTATATTTAGAAGTTATTTACATTACTAAACGACGATTTGTCTTTATTTGTTGGAGTGAACGAATGCGTGTTGGATGTTTTTTGGAATGATGAATGAGTATGTCCGGAATGACATTTTCTCCTTTTGTTTGGTGAAGGGAGTGCTGCTATCTTTTAGTGCTTTGAGTATTCTAAAATATAATCGGCATAATTTATTTTCTAACAAAAGCAAACTCAGAGAGTTCTTTTCCATATGCGACAAAAATAGCGTTCCCACCGCTGGTAAATAATAAGATTTATAACATTCGAATACGAGTTGTAAAAGACTTTACCCATTGTCTTCTTTTAAAAATCCTTGCTCAGTTCCCGTATTTTGTTTGTCATTTCTCTCGATCGATGCAGTTGTCGTCGCCAAAGCTTATTTATTCAGTTGAAATTTATTCATGGAAGAAAACATTCGATTTAGAAATTTACGACGTATTTTTATTGGATAAGGAGATGGGTGGAGAGTGTAAATTTTAGAAAGAAACATGAATTTGGAAAGTACTTCTCATAGAAATAGCAAAATTGAGATCATTTATTAAGTCTAAATTATAAAAAAATGACAGTTTATGCTTAATTCCTATCTCCTCAGACTCATACAGATCGAAAAGATTCTTTCTTAGATATAAAAACATGGAGTATTTGGAAATCAATTTCCCTAATTAATTAATCCATAATCTTTCTCCATTAATTAGAAAATGCCCCTCTCCATTTGTTACTATCATTCTTAATTTTCCCCATACTTTGATTCACATTTATTGAATCATTTATATTAAATTTATATTTACTGAATCATTCATATTGAACTTATATCTATTGTGTTAATCATTTTATATTGAACTTATATCTATTGTATTAATCATTTTATATTGAACTTATATTTACTGATTCATCAATATTGAATTTATCTTTATTGAATCGTTCATAATGAATTTATATTTATCGAAGAATCGCGCGAAATTCTCGTTTCTACTCCTTCATAATTTAACATTTTTATATTACATTTATTTCTCTCGATTATTCTAAAAAACAGAAAAAAAGCATACCCCTTTCTATGAAAAGGCTGACCTTAAACAACTTTTGCTTTTTTGAGAATTAATATCCATCAATTTATCAAAAATCTTAGAAATTTTCGAAACTAGAGCCTCTCTATCATCATTTTTACATGAAGGAAGTATAATACCTCAATCATATTCTTTTAAAGATATTCAAGGTGTATCTGCATTTTTTTCTTTTCGTGGTTTATTCACTGCCATGAATAAACAGAACCGTACATTCTACCTGCATTACTTTTATGACAGTGCCACAGAAAACTCAGTTTAGCTTCCTAAATTTAATTGCTAACGTTCAGGAAAATAGTTTACATGTAAGTTATACTTCGCTAGGGGCTAAAGAAAATATTCACCGAACTTTTATCTGTCGTGTGTTTTTGTTGTTTACACGGCATTCAAAACTGGATCATTATCCAAATACGAATATACTCCATATTTATACGTATCCAGGGACTATTTTTCATACCAGATTAAAATAGTGAAAAATGGATTTTTTAATATTTAAAATTATTCATGAATATTTTAAACGTAGGCGTTTTGACATTTATTAAATGTCGAAAGACATTTTTGATTACCTGAGATGGCATATATAATACGTTAAAGATATTTAATAAAGTGTATGTGGCATGGCAACATTTGGTTTTTGCGCGTTTGGTTAATTTTGATGTTAATCTTAATATTGTTACGTGAGCGCATGCTCACTGACGTCTGTTTGATGTTCAGCTTAAAAGAGTTGCATTAAAAGAGCTGTGGCAGACGGACTAGATTATGTCGGATTAGAAAATAACGCCAATAGTCGTTTTTAATGAACTTTCGTAGTTACCCCAGTATAATTTCTGCACGTGGTTAATATTCATAGCATGTTGTTTAACGTATACCCTTTCATAATGATTTTAATTTCAATTTCTAGTCAATATTTAACATATGTTCATTTATGCTAGCTGGAATTTCTCGTTGGAAAAAGTAATAAAATTACGTTTTCTTCAATTTCTGATCTCGATTGCGTTTCGAATTGCTGGTACAGGACCTGGCACCGGATGCGTACGGATACTAATAAATGATTGGTCCTTATAAACTACTATCAATTAGCTGGCGCCCTAATCGTTCTTTACCAGAGATACCTTCTGATTCAATACACATAGGTGGTGGAGTTAGCAACCTTTCAGCCTTGTTTTGCCACTAATTGCCGTATAACTGGTGACAGCGTTCGTGATGTTATATCTGGTCATTTAGACATTTATCCATACGGTGACTGTACCGTCGATAGCTGGTGTCGTCGCTATAACTGGTGGACTTCAGTTGTTCTGATATTATTTCTCAAGATTGCGTCGTTGTTTCAACTGATGATTTACTGCCGATAATTACGTCGGTTTTTGCTGGTATGCGCTCAACATGCAGGATGTTGATGCTTGGCATTCAATGATTTTTCCTGTGTAAAAGTATTATCCCAGTATTGTTACCTTCGTGTACAAATACTTTGGGTTGATCTCTCCTGTATGTAGATCTAATTGCTGTTATCGAGGAGTGTCTTGTTGATGTGTATTGGGTCGCATCGCTGCCCCTGGCTGTTTCGTTTCGCCAACCGCTGAGTGTTTTTCCAGAACGTATCTATTCTGCATATGGGATGGACGTTTTCTTCTCGGCTTTTCCGAATAAACTGGCTCTCAAAAAAAAAAATTACCAATACAATAATGTATCATTTTGGTTATGGTGTTAGTAAAATAAGTAGCACACAATTTGTTGTGGAATTCTAAATAATAATATCGAGTAATGCTTGTCACATTACCTGTGATTATACTGGTAAAATATTAAGAAATTTTTTTAAGTTACTGTTATTTGGTTATATTATAAAAAATAAACTGTTTTTAATATAGTTCAGTTATGAAATTAATTTTTAATATTGAGGGCGTTGTGCGTTATATGCTGTCATATTACATGTAAGGAATATGGGCAATACTGTTCGGGTATTTAAATTTTACGCCTACTTAACAGCATTTTTATAACCCCATTTTAGTTTACTCTTTTTTAATGAATAATTTTGTCACTGATTATTATTTTGGGCGTAAATCTGTGCAGGGGTAGAGCTATAACTGTTTAGTGCCTTTCCTTTTAGAAGCCCTTGCAGATTTGCTACCCCATTTAAGTAAGAGAAATTAATAGAGCGTTAATCCAACGAGGGAACCCCTCAACGTGCTCGACGGGGATTGGAACCAAAATAGGCGCATTAGAAAGGTGTCAGAAAGTTATTAGACCCATGTCCAAGCTTTTTCCGGACTGGCCCTATATTTCGGAGATATCAGCCTCCAAAGTCCGAAAACAGTCCTCTTACAGACCTTGATATCTCATGATTCCATGGATGGATTTTAATGATCTGCGGATTTTAAAACAGGTTATCGAAAATCACTTGATATGTGTTTCAGCAATTTTCCAGTAAAACTAAAAATTTTGAAATATTAACCTTCAAATCTTTCGACAAAACGGAAAAATAATCAACCCCTGTTTGGTGGTTTTTCAGCAAAACTCCGCATTGAAAATATTAAGCTTCAATAGTTCGAAAATGGGATATTTAATTATTGTATATTTATTATCTACTCATTATAACCCAGGCTTTGGTTATTTGAAACATTGCACGCCGCATGAAGAAGAGGTTTGTTTTTGTACGTCTTTTCAAAGTTTTTTTTTTTGTTTTATTCAGAGATACACTCGCCCATTGCGATCGATAATTGAAGCGAGTGTTCGTACTAAACATTATTCTGACTTGCAATCCAAGTCTTTGGTTTTCACTTACATTAATCACCGAACATGAAGTGGGGTCCTCAATACCACATTTGTTTGAACTATTTCCTCATCCTCAATAAAATTGAGAGAGGAAATTAAAATTTCAAGTTTTTTAAAAAGCGCGAAAGCTAAACATTTTTCTTCTTGAACAATTTCATTTGCATTACTTTCAAAAATTGAATACGCGTAGTTTACAATGTGTTCAAAATAGTGATGAACATTGAAGGGATTAATAGTGCTATTCATAATTTCAAATTACTGAAAATGACAAAAATTTTAAACATATATACTTTCAAAGCCCTATTAACTATCAAATAACAAACTCATCAAATCAATAAAAAATCATAATTGGTTTAAATTTAATTTTATTTTTAAAATGGACGAAAGTATGATTTCTTCCTTTCATATCTTAAAA
>QLNU02015360.1:33620540-33631561 GCA_006491805.2 Dysdera silvatica
CTTGTTGACCGAAAGACATCTTTAACTACATCAACTCAGATTTCGAGGGCACCCGCTTTGTCAATAGCAACCATTTCATCCGATGTATCATGTTTTAAGGTGTTGTCGAGATTTCCAGCAAATAACTCGACCATTGGGTGGAAACACATCGTTTAATCAAGAGATTACTCATAGTATTATCACTACTGGTCCTCCAACCTTTGTCAGGCCTATGAGATTAAGTCCTGAGAAGTTAGCTTTTATTAAACAGGAATTTTTTACATTAATGGAACAGGGCATTATTAGGCCTTCGTCAAGCCCTTGGGCTAGTCATATTCTCATGATTCCTAAGAAGGATGGTACCTGGCGGGTTTGCGGCGATTATAGACGCCTTAATGCTGTTACGGAAACCTACCGTTACACCCATTCCCCATATTCAGGATTTTTCTATAACCCTAGCTATCAAAAAAAAAAAAAATCTTTTCTAACTTAGATCTAGTTCACGCATATCACCAGATTTCAATAGCTCCTTGTGATATTGAAAACACCGCGGTGACCACACCTATCGGATTGTTCGAGTATATGCAGGTGCCCTTTGGTCTTAGGAATGCAAGTCAAACAATGCAAACGGTAGTTAACAATTTATTGAGGGATAGTTCACATACTCGTGCATATTTTGATGACGTGCTTGTTGCCTCTGTGTCAAAAAAGCAACACGTCGAAGATCTTACAAAAGTTTTTACTATATTCGAGAAATTCGGTTTGATTTTAAACTTACAGAAGTGTGAGTTAGGTAAGACCTCATTGTTATTTTTGGGATGTAAGATTTTATCTCAGGGTGTCGCACACTTAGAGGACAGAGTTGAGGCATTTTAAAAAACTACCCAAAACTTGTTGACGATGTCGGTTTCAGGAGATTTTCAGTTGTCTTAAACCTTTATCATAGATTTGTTAAAGATTCCGTTAAAATTCAAACAACAGTTCATGTTATGGTTGCTGGTAAAAAGAAAGGTGACAGGTCTACTCTCACATGGACAGACATAGCTTCAGATGCATTCGAAAAATGTTGGAATTCTATTTCCGAGTTAACCCTGTTAGCATACACAGTACCCGGTGCGTCATTGTCTCTGATGACTGACGCCTCAGAATGCGCAGTTAGTGGGGTTTTGCAACAGTACAATAACGGAAACTTTGAACCGTTGGCTTGCTTCTAAAAAATTATATAAAACCGAATCTAGATATGGTACCTTTGATATGGAATTATTCAGAGTATATCCCGCTATGCGTTATTTTCGCCATCTGTTGGAAGGTAGGTCATTTTGTGTTTATACTGATCATAAACCCTTGACATTTGCATTTAAAAAGTGGAATGATAATGCGTCGCCACGTCAACAACGACAACTGGAGTATGTGCCACAGTTTACAACCTATATTAGGTATATGGCTGGTCGGCAGAATTACATGGTGGACGCGATGTCCCGTCTTTTTGTAATAGATACATCTCGGCATCTAGACTTCAAAGCATGGTGAAAGCGCAGGAAACGGATTCCAAATTAAAAGACTTACGGGCAGATAATAATTCAACCCTGAAATGGAAGTTTATGACCATATCTGACCCGGAAGTCAGGTTATGGTGCGATGTGTCGACTAATTCAGTTAGACCATATGTTCCCGAAAAATTTCGGCGGTCAGTTTTTTTGGCATTACACAATTTGGCACACCCTGGTGTTGCATCTTCCGTGGATTTGATAGTTAAGAGATTTATTTGGAGGTCAATTAAAAAGGACGTCGTTTTATGGAAAAGTACATATATTCCGTGTCAGAGCAATAAAATTGGTAGACACGTTAAGTCGCCTGTGGGCACATTTCCTTTGCCTAGCACAAGGTTTTTACACGTTCACATTGACATAGTAGGGCCCATTCCGTATTCCAGAGGTTATAGTTATCTCCTAACATGCGTAGACGGATTTACGCGTTGAGTGGAAGCACTTCCTATGGAAAATCAAACCGCAGAGACTGTCGCTCGCACTTTTGTTTTTGAGGGGTGGGTGGCAAGGTTTGGCGTTCCAGCACAGATTACTACGGATCAGGGCCGTCAAATGGAGAACGGGTTGTTCCATGCGCTAACGCGAACTACTGCGTATCATCCTTGCGCCAATGGCATGGTGGAAAGGGTTCACAGATATTTGAAGTCTGCTATTAGGTGCCACTTTACCGACTGGTGGACCGAGGATTTGCTCATTGTACTCCTTGGGATTCGAGAGTGAATTTAGGAGTGTCGGTTGCCGAGCTTGTGTATGACACTACAATAAGGCTGCCAGGAGAGTTCGTAAGTGCCAATCCTAAAAGTGTTTAATTATCTGAGTTTGTTTTGTCACTAAAGGAAACCATGAACTGTTTAAAACGTATTTCGGCAAGGTCGATTACAACAAATAAGGTACTTATTCATAAGGACTTGTGTAACTTATCTCATGTCTTCGTTCGCCAAGATATGGTGAAAGCATCGTTTATGAAACTTTATGCTGGACCTATTGCTGTTAACAAACGTTATGATAAATATTACTCCATTAATATTGATAATAAAAATGTTAATGTATCTATAGACAGATTAAAGCCTGCGTATATACTAGCGGAAACGCGCGGTTGTAATAAAACCGAAGTGGTGCAATGTGCTAACAGTGGTGTAACTACTGGTGAGTGTAGAAAGCAATATACGACCAGATCGGGTAGTAGAGTCAGGTTTAGACTGTAATCGCGTTATGAGCTAATATAAACTTTGATTTCTATTTTTTTAGAAAGGGGAGTTCTGTGGCATGGCAACACTCTGTTTTTGCGCGTTTGTTAATTTTAATGTCAATCTTGATGTTGTTACGTCAGCCCATGTTCGTTGACGTCTATGTGATGTTCAGCTTAAAAGAGTTGCGTTAAACGAGCCGTGGCAGACGGACTAGATTATGTCGGATTAGTAGCTAACGCCAATATTCGTCTCTAATGAACTTTCGTAGTTATCGCAATATAGTTCCTGCGAGAGGTTAATGTTGATGGCATGTTGTTTAACGTATACTTTTTTAATAATCATTTTAACTTCAATTTCTAGTCAATCTTTAAAATGTGTTCATTTATGCTAGTTGGAATTCCTTGTCGGAAAAAGTAATAAATTACGTTATTATCAACTTCTGATCCTGATTGCGTTTCAACGAACATTAAACGTTGCTGGTATAGAATTTGGAACATGATGCGTATGGATACTAATAAACGATTGGTCCTTATCAACTACTATCAATTAGCTGGCACCCTAATCGTTCTTTATCAAAGATACCTTCTGATTCAATACACATAGGCGGTGGGGTTAGCAGCCGTTCAGCCTTGCTTTGCCGCTAAGTGCCTTACATGTATGTTATAAAATTGTTATTTCTTATATTTTTCATGTTTGTTTTCTAATTTGTATCTGTACATATTTCAATCAAAATTTTTATCTTTTCCAGGTATTGAAGTTATGATACAATGTATAGATCCAACAGTTTCCTCTTCTGTGAAAAATATGTAAAATTGAGAACTGGATTCATAGAATTTTAAACTAAAAAATTAAATATTTTTATCGAATGAAACATGAAAAACACCCTTGTGTCTTGGCAAGGATCTTTTTCATGTTCGAAGAATTTAATCGAAAATTGGACATTTTAAATTCTTTAAAACCAAATATAAGTACAGCTCTATTTCTTGTCCTCAGGAACAAAGTAATGGTATCGAATAAATATTAACATACATACTGCTCATAGTTTATAAATTCAGAAATTGGAACCTGTAATTTAGAAACACAGATAAAGTACTAAAACCTTTAGCGGAAAAATACTTCACACCTAGCATTTTAAAGATGTCTACTTAAGTGCACGAAATTTTGTTGTGAAGTAGATGGGCGCTTATGCAGTCTCGACCATACCTCAGAACAACGCGATTTCTGTGTACCTGTATTATTTCAGAGGGTATAATGGCAAAGCTATATTTGAGTTCAAGCCTAAGGCTATTCTGGTTTATTTACAAGAGCACGCTGTTTCCTTACAAGGAACTCCTGATCAATTTTGAAATCTGAACGTTAGAAGCGCTCTTTAAAATTGCTCCAATTCTTTAAACTTTAAAAGCAATGACTCCAAATCTCCGATGATTTTCAAGCAAAGCACGAGAGACCAAAGTAAATCACCGCGAATCCAAAACCACTATAGTAAATATAGGAACAGACGTATCCCGAAACGACTTTGTTTAAATGAGTGAAAAGGTTTTGCGCCGTAAAACGGGATTGAAAGCCTTTACAAAGAATACAAAGAACGCTTTTGGGGTGGGGCGGACGAATGGGGCGAAACGGGATAGAGGGTAAGTCTAGGAGGAATAGAGCTGTGGTCCCGAGGTTCCATTAGTCCTTTTCCCGGAATGCTGCCTTCCGGCGGTTCTCGGCCATAAATAACGGACGGCCGCCGTAATCCGGGACCGTTCCCGTTGGCCATGATTTCCTGTACTTCGCATCTTTTTTCCTGCGCTCTTGGCCCAGAGGAAATCTTTTGGGAATCCCGAATCCTGAGCCTTTCCACGAAAACGGCCTTTTCCTGAAAGCGATCTAAATGCGATATCTTCCCAAAACGGGTAAAAATGCTCCGTTCATTACTTTACTGTGCATCAGGGTCTTTGATTCTGCTGATAAAACAAGATTTACTTGCTAGGTCCAGAAGATTTCAAGGAGAAAGTTGTTTAATGAGGATGAGCTTACTCGACTTTCCCGACGAAAGTAACTGCTCTTGACGAAATTGGAATCCTCAGCAATTTATAATGTCGCCGCTTATTTATTGCAGAGATTTTTCTTCATTTCACAGATACTCTGATATTTCGAAAAGGATTGAAGATATCTTTAATTGAAAATAGTTCCTTAACCCAAAAATAAAGAAGGGAAAACAATGAACAAAATACTTGATCTAATGTTTGAACTAAAATTCTTGATGAGAGAAACGACTGATATACAAGGATGCCTGAAAGGGAAATATCATTCCATAGATTTATCCAAAATGAAAAGATTGGGAAAGATTGCTCTAAACTATAAATTCTTTAAAGCTTCAAATAACAAATCAAAAATTAATATTCTTGTGCGTAATTTTAAACTAAAATATTAAAGGTTAAGGAAAATCGGAGAGAGAGAGAAAGAAACGTTTCATATACAATAGCAACTTGCTAAATTAGAGTAGAAGTGGCACTTGAAAAGCGATGTCGTATTTAAATAACAATAAACGAAAAAAAAAACTTTTGAAAATAAATAAATACTTCCGTTAGGATCATAACTGGAAATTCTGCAAATCGTTGACGTACTAATTATATTAAGCACATCTTTCTTTAATCTGTGTCCGATTAAAATGCAAAATAAAAACATGCAAAAACAAAAACAAAAAACATTTTTGGTAGATTTATCAAAAATGGTAATAACTAGACATATAACAAATATTCCGTGGGCAAAACAGTTTTCAGAATGAAGTAGGAAAAGTATTATTGATATTTAATAAGCATAGGGGATTCTTGAACCAGAGGTACTCTGATTGCCTAAATGTTATTGGTCTAGCATTTAAAAGTGTGTTGGAAGTACGTATAAGTTACTATGTTCACATGATAATCAAACCAATAGAATTTGACTAAATAATATTGGAAGACAAAAAAAGTGGACGTAAATAGTTAATGAATCTCCATTTTGTATAAAACTTAAGTAAGTATGGTGATAAGAAGAGGTAGCTAATTGAAAGAATTCGATCGTGGGCAGGGAGTGGATGCGATGAAGTCTGATTGTTTCATTTCAGTAGATGTAGAACTTCTAGGATTTTGGCACTACGTCATATATGTGTGTGTGTGTATGTACGAAGATACAAAATTTAGAAAATCTATCTAGACGGTAAAATTGAGATATTGGAAACTCGTGAGTGCTGTGTAAGGTTTTTGGGAGCTCCTTTAAGGTGGGTTTGCATGAGACACTTTTGTGACACACACTTTGTGAGATTGCAATCCCTTGAATGGCTTATATAGCCATCTCATGTAGCCGAGCATACTCATCGACTATTTATACTCGTTTATAACCAGCATTTTCCCACAAAACAACGGCGTATATCAATAGCACAGTATCTCATCGTATCTTTCCAGAATGATAATTCTGGACAAATGCGAGTGCTTAGAATTATCTAGAGAAATGAGCTAATGTATCTATGCAAAACTATATAGTATTATGTGCAAAAATTTTATTGTACTTGAGAATATGTAAAAAGAAACTAAAGATAAGAATTCGAATCCTAAATCAACTGCTAAAATATGTATGTACTCAAAAAGTACCAATTCTAGATACATGAGCAGCAAATACTACCTCAGCATTTTGAAAACCTTATAAAATCCATGTCGCGACTTGCTCCTGCTTTGTAAAAAGCAGAGAGGTATATTATTATTTAATTAAGTAGGGAAATAATTTGCATTTTTAGTGTATTGTACTGGTTTGTACAAATATATATCTCTTATAATCCTCGAAATTTAAAACTATAAGTTGTTTAATTTAAAAAATAACGTAATTTGTAAAACCTGCTTTACAAATTTTTATTTTTGCTCATATAATGTAAAGTTCCTGGTTTTAACAACACTAAATTTCTTCAAAGATTTCTAATATGAATTTTTTTAATAAATAATAAATAAATATATGATGTATGTAATGTTTTGTGTACCAACAACTATAGCATATATAAAGCATTTCCATAGAAAACTGTCTCTTTTGCTTTAAGGAAAGTCGAGAAATCTTAATGCTAGGAATAAGTTATCGAAGAGTATACAATGTGCATTTGAGAGAAATTTTTGACAATTCAACACATTTAAAGTTTAAATTTATCGAAATTGCAATGTATAAACAATAGTTAATATTAAAATTTAATTAACTAAATTTTAATTCTGTTAAAATTAATGACAATAAAAAAATTTAATTTAATTTTCTCGAAAAGTTCAAATGTTTATAATCAAAAGTGCCTTCGGTTATAAAAGGAATGAACAGTTTTCGGAAAAGAAATTTTTTCAGGATTAATTAAATATAATTTAGTAAACTGTAATTTGTTATAAAATAAAAATTCAGACCCTGTTCGATTTTCTTAAAAGTGAAATTAATCGATTAAATTGTACTCAGTACGAAACCAATGTAAAAATATTTTTAATACAAAATTAATTATATAAACTGTGGTTAGTTTAGGACAGAAAGCATTTAAAGTGTAGGAACTCACGAATCAACGGTCATTGATACACCAACCCACATTTCCAAAAGGTTTAATCATGATTTAATGTTCACCATTTTGTTTCCCCGCACATACGCTTTTCCCATCCAGAATCCAGATGGACCGACTCATCAGCGGTTTGCTCTGTTCCCGGCGACGGAAAAGATATTAGCTGCAGGCGACGATTGAGTTTAGTGTACAACACGGTACGACGCAAAAATAACTTAATTGTATTTCTTCAAACTCCTTGACAGACATTTCACTTCTTATAAGTACCCCTACTGGACATGATGATTACGACCCTCCGAGTGTGACACCACGAACCCTTGAGTGGAACAGCAAATCATCAATTAGTGTTAAAGGGGTAACCAATGAACATTTGCGTATGAAAAGGGTGAACAGCCAATAAGATCATTGCGAGTGTAGAGACGATGAGGCGAACACCAATAAAAGACATTCTTTCGGTAGGACTCTTAGCGAGATGGTCACGCTGCCCATGATGGACATTCATAATGTCTTACAATAATAATGTCAATTCTTAATCGTAACAATTTAAGTTATTTTGCTATGTGATTGTAAATAATTTGTGTAACGTAGAGACATGCTGTCTAAATAGTTCATCTGTATCTTGGTATCCCTGACTCAATTTCGATAAGGTTCCAGGGTAACATTCCACGTGAGTTGTCGCAGGAGCTAAAACCCTTCTGATATAACTTATAAGCTATCGGTGATATTATGGAGTCTATCACCGCTCCATCGTTCTGCAATCCGTCATAGAACGATAACCAAATCTATAAATGTAGAAACCGCAATTGGTAACCCTACAAAAAATAAGGAACAACGGTGATATTCAAAAAATAATCAAAGATGCGGGTGATTGTAGAAATAATATTATAAAGGGCAATGTTAAATTTTACTTAGAAAAAGATCCAAAATAAAGGAAGATCTAAATGAGCACGAATTATATCCATAGGACACATTTTAGTTACTTCTATAAATAAATAATTAAATTTTTGAAAATTAATAATGAACTTAATTTAACTTAAAGGATGACTTTAAAGACATATTAGATATTTATATAAAAAGCCCAAAGGAAAAAGAATAAGAAATCTAGAAAAAGTTTTGTTTGGAAAAAAGGAAACGAAATTACTTAGGAAAGACAGAAACAATACACAGGCTCCCAGAAACTCCAGGCATATAATTAGAAACGAAAATGCTGTGAAAAAGAAGAAAATCGTGAGCTAAGTTTATTTTCTTGCATACCATACGGTTTCAGTACGTTCTGTTGAAAAAGTGAGACCTTTTAGCAGTCTGCTTCCTTTTTGTAGCGTAATAAATAATTTATTTTGTTGCAGAAAAACGGTACCACCCATTCCCCAGAAATAATTCTTTTTCCCCGTACTAATTCAATTAAGAGAAATCAGAGCGTTAAACGATCGTTTGTTTACGGCTGGGCAGAGTGCAATTTATATTAAATGTAGTTTAAAGATCATATTTTCCCTGTGTCTGTTCGACTTTTGCGTTGCGAATAAGAGTCTACATACAAAAAACAGCACTTCGTTAACGAGAATATATAAAAGTAGAAAGTAAAAAGAAAAAAAGAACCGTAGAATATATAAAAGTAAATCGGAAAGGGAAAGGACATTTGGTTCCAGGTTTTATTTTATTATTTTGTGAAGTGACAACTGTGAGAAACAAAAAAGCAAAAGCTTGGGTGGGCAGCTCTCGGGATATCCTTGTTTACTAGACATAAGAAAGGAACTCAGCCACTTTTTATGAGAGGATGTTGAGAGGCAGTTAGCGCGGCCTCCAGGGAAATCGCCCTCCAATTCGGGACTTATACCTGAAGAACTGGCATTGCAAAGAACAAAATCTGTGCGGCTCGCAGATGGAATACTCCAAAGAAAATAAAAGGCCGAATGAACAAAGACAAAACTACGAGTTCAATTCCCCTTACTCAACCTCTAGATAGATTACAACAATGCGTTTACTGAAAGGAGTCTAGTTTTCCAACCTAGCTTTATGGTTTTCCTGTGTAATCATATCTTGTTAGACAATTTTCGAGCTTTAATTGGTATTTTCATTTAGCTTCTCTGTTGATATAAAAGACTCGGTTTGGAGGGGTATTCTCATTGCTTTTTCGGACATTGCAGGCATGAAAAAATACACATGAACGCACTTGTTTGTCAGTACATCTTGAGGCTGTATTTAAAAAAAAATTAACGAAATATTTCAAGGTAATTGTATAATATAAACGTAACCACCACTTTTTTTTGGCGGATTATTATTTAATTTAACGAAAACATACAACTTTTGATAGTATACCTCCTGTTCAAACAAACCGATTACGTTTTTGCTTTCAATATAGGCATTTCATTACTAATTTCTTTTTAAAATACAACTTTACTATTTTTTTGTTTAATAGTTCTGTAAGTAAACTTGTTTTAATGGACTGTATTTGTGCATTTGAATGTTCATATACAGGGAATAAAGCCCTCTATACATCATTTGTGTCGTAATATCTTCGTACTTGAATCGAAGTCTCTCTCTCACACACACACACACACACACATATATATAACATTTGTATCTCCTAAATAGACCCATTTTTTAAAATAAACGTACAGTATATAATATAATACTACGTTATATAAATTAATATTTCGCTCAATATAATACTACACTACATAATAAAATACTGCATTATATTATATAATACTACGCCATATAATATAAAATTACTACGCCCATACTACTGTGTCCAAGAAGTTCTCGAACTTCTTAATATTTGCAAAATGTGAGTGAATTACATCGTTTCCCGCTGAGTAAGCGAAGAGTGTCGAATGACCGAGAAGCCAACACCGCTTCCATCAAAATCGAACACGTGGAGCGTATGTGTGTAGTTCATGACTGAACACACTCGAGATTTAGCGTCACGAGGAAAAGATTTCGATTTTTGAACAACGTCCAAGTGTCAAATTTGTGTCCTACTAGGAAAATCATTCAATGAGGTTTCAAATGATTAAGTCAGCGTACGGTGAGACAGTGACTTTTTCCTTTCACCCCCAATGAAGAATTTATTTAAGGGGCGACAGATCACCAGTTCTGAAGAAGTGCAAAAAGCAGAGACGGAGTCATTGGAGCATGTGGCAAAAAAAGAAAAAAAAATAGGATTGAAATTTACATTGACATCTTTGTATGAATACTGGTAAAAATTCACATTTGCACAAGGTAAATATTTCGAAGGAAACACAGCATAAACAGGATCTGTCTGTACTCCTTCTGTCTTGTTCATGAATTTTTCGAATCTAGTAATATAGTATTACGCTATATAATACCATGCTACGCAATATATAGTTCTTTATTAAAAAAATATAAAATCATTCATTTTATTACTTTTTAAATTTTTCCAGAACCGATATTTTTTTTTCAAAAGCAAAAGAAAAAATCACTTTTAAGACTCTAATCGCGTAGTAAGGGCTACTTGGAAGATAAAGGCAAGGAATATGGCAACTAAAAATAATAACCTTTTTTATAATTATTCCACAACCTTAGAGCAGGCTTTTACCAGAATTCGTCGAAATAATAGCACGTACCACCACTCAGGGCTTCCGCATTGCTGCTAAAGGTAAAGCCAAGCCAATTTATCCAGAAAATGCTCAAAAATTTGCATAACGGGTTTAAAAGACTTTCTTCTGAAAAAAAAGTTCTTTTGAATTACTGCGTATTTTCGAACAAATGAAAATTTGCCTTTTTCTTTAAATCTTAAAGCTTAAA
>QLNU02015360.1:33631661-33719194 GCA_006491805.2 Dysdera silvatica
TCGACTTTTAGTAGTATCGTAGAAAGCGTAACATTTTTTGCGCACCGTAGTCCGGGGTTTGGTTCCCTCGACGGCAGAGGTTCGGATCCCTCAGACAAATTTAGAACCCGGCACATTATGACCATTTTTCTCCTTGAGCCTATAAAACACAAACAAACAAAGTAAATGGAACTTTCTTATTTTTGAGGTAGTAATAGCAATAAAGGGAATAGCGTTATTAAAGAAATATTCAATCAAGCGTCTTCGTGTGCGCTATGGATTATATCCCTCCGCTTTTCTTTATCAGGATACCTACTATATTCATGATGATCAAACAACGAATTCGTTCGGAACTTTGATTTTATAGAATAAATGTTTGATATTTTAAATTTTGGACCTATCATCGGTTCTGGTATGTTATAGATCCTATTTCTCCATTCTATTAAAAGCAGATGTTTATTGTTGATTATAAGTTTCGATGTTTCTGGGGGATATGAGAGAACTTTTTGTGGGGAAACCATGTGATGAAATTTTTTACCATAATTCTTGCACTTGAAAGGCGCCGAAACACATGCAAAACACATGAGAAAAATGCTAGAATGTGTATTGAGTGATGTCAAAGTTATAAATAAAATACAGTAACTTTTTTACATAAAATACGTACTTTATGTAAAAAATTCATATATCTTGGTTTAATCACCCCTTTAAGTAAAAAAAGTATTTGGAAATTTTAAAATTTTTCAGCTCCTTTTAATATTCTAAAATTTAATTATTGCGTTTTTGACCTGAGATTAAGTATTTCGGAACGCATTAACAATATGCTCGAATGCTTTCGGAACCTATTAATCTCAGTTGTGTGTACCAGCAGCTAAATATCTGATTACTTTGGGCCAAATCGATGCAGCCAAGCTACTCGAAACATTACGTCAACAAATGTCTTTTCCCATTGGGAAAAAAATTTTAATTCGGTTTGGGCTAAATCGAATTTCCAAATGACAAAAAATATTTGCCAAGCGCTGAAAAAGTAACCGTAGCATTTTGCGAAAAGTTCTTTTGCTTTTTGCCAGAGTCAATGTTTCGAACGCAACACCAAATTCTGTCGTTTCGTTTACTTATGTTGCGTAGAACACTAAAAAAGACGTGGAATCGTTCTAGGAAACAAACGGAAGAAACAAAAGAAATTTCGCACACATACTTCCCATAAATCCTTTTTGAAACAAATATATAATAGTTATTATTTTCATGTAGTTCACTAAAAACCTACGATTATCCGGATTGAAAAGGTAATTTGAATATATGATTTATTCTCTGAAAGTTTCTGTGTAATTGAGCAGAAATTGATTTATTCGAATACTTTCTGTAATTTATTAATAATCAAGAAGCTTCTAAAACTTAAAGTAGTATTTGTAATCTTGGAGAATTTTTGTTTCATTTACAACACCGAGTATGTTGTAAATGTCTAATTATTCAGTATTTATAGTTTAACGGTTAGTTTAAAGTATGAATTTAATCCAAGAAATAAGATGATTGGAAAAATGAGAAAAAAATTGTGCAGTTTATTATTTTTTGAATTGAGAAAATATTTCTTGAGTTCGCAGTTCATCGAAAGCTGAAGTTTTTATTAACTTTTTGAAATTAATGGATAAATAATACTTTTGACGCCTACATTTTTCGGCTCAAACTAGAACTTTATATGTCCAGAAGACAAAGAGATGACGCCCAGGTACGGAGTCGGAAAAGGGACCCATTTTATGCACCGCTGTGACTTTACTAGCTAGGACACCGAGCACTGCGTATATCTAATAGGCCATACTAGGCAGTAGACTAGGGCAGCAAACTTTTCTATATTGTGAGTCTGATATAACAAAATCCATATACGATGATATAATCAGATGTTTTGCCGAGAAGAAAGCTAGACGTCATGCTTTCCATGTAAATTCCAGTGCTTGATAGGCTTTTATTTTTTTGCTAAAATTAAAATTTATTTCAATAAAATTGAATTTGATTTATTATACGCAAAGAAGAGATAATACTTCAATATAAGTTCATATTGTTTAATGTTTATGTTTCAATTTATGAGTTTGTTTTTCAACATATTTGTTGTCAATGCAAAATTTTTTGGCGTATATTGAATGTAACAATTTTCATGTTCCTAGCACTGATGAGGGAGTCAGATTGGGTTGAAAGGGGCGGGAGAAAGGTAGCTTTGGGGTTGCAAAAAAGTAGCCTAGGGGCGGCAAAATGGTAAATCCGCCCATGCCTATTACAAAATGACTAACAACATTTCGCCTTCAGTTGACAGTAAAAAAAACTACCAGACACAAATGTTGTTAAATAACCACCAATGGTAAACGTAAGAAAGGAAATTCGTTAAACAGTGGTTTGACTGTATTTGTACCTTAAATAGTGCTATCTGCATTTCTAATACTTCTTCAGAACGCACCATCAGCAAATTTTATTTAAAGTATGAACTTGTTTTAGTGAAAAATCTGTTTCTATGACCATCGTGAATACACAGGAAAAAAAATGACAAGATTTAAAAGTCTCGCATCGTCTATTTTACAGGCTTTAATTATGTTGGCAGTGGTTATTGTTGCACTAGGCCTTCGGCTGAAAGAGACAAAAGAAATCGACGGAATTGGTCGGACAAGAAATGGGTGGTTAGAGGTGGAAGAAAAGGAGTATTATAGCTTTGCTTTCCCTCGTGTCAGGAGCACAACCATCGGGCTGCGTTTTTAGACCAAATCCTGTCGACTCAGGAGCTTGGAGGCGGAAAGTATACCACCCCTATGTTACGTCAAGAATCCCCCTCTCTCTTTTTCTTATTCTTCTCCCCTCCCATTCCAATAACCATTTCTTTTTCAGCCGTTTCGCCATTGTTTTTACGATGCCGAAGAACACGCTTGTTTGCTCTTCTCCACGAAGACAAGAACGGCCGTCTTCTGCAGGCGTGCAGATTTTATTTCTGATGTGTATCTTTCGATTAGAAAGTAACATTTGAGTGGGGAACATGTTGTTTGCATCCTCAGTGCACGTCAATTACGCGCTTTTTTCTTTTCGAATTCCAGAATGAAATCTGCTCATTCATTTGAATGTCTTCTAGAAATATGATTTAATGAAAAGAATAATAATATATTACTTTTCCAAATATTCTTTCCCAATCAAAACACTTAATGTTTTTTCAAAATGAATATGTGCATATATATATATTTCATATAGTAACTAAATACGAAATGAAAATTATAAGAATCGTATATATATATAGTGTGAATTCGTTTGAAAATTCAGGGTTATTTGATAATATTTTTTATTCAATTTCAGAAATCTTAATCAATATTGATATTCTACACTCTTATTATTGCAACTGTCAACCCATAAACACACTACAAGAAATACTTACCTAGCTTTGCAAGAACTAACTTTGGAAAGGCACGCATTGATCGTATTGTATCTAGAACGTAGAAAGTGTTCACTATTACACTAAAAAATATGACTTCACTTCCACTATTCAAAAAATACAAATTCACTTCCATTATTTAAAAAATATTTCGCTTCCACTATTTAAAAAATACAACCTCACTTCCACAATTAAATAATATAAAATCATTTCCACTATTAAAAAATAAAAAATATAACTTCATTTCACTATTAAAAAATATATTTTCAACTATCTTCTTAAAACATTGAACTGCTTTAAAAAATAGCAATTTATTGTCCTTAAAATTTGGAAAATATCTTTTTATAAATAATTCTATCACTTAAAAAGCAGTGAAGAATTATATAAATAGAAGACAATATATTATGTTGAAAATATTGATGAAAATTTATGTAAAATTATGTAAAACGAAATTGATGGAGGAACTAATTATTAAAAGTATTAATGAAGATGATAGAATAAATTGTTCTAAAGATTTATGTATAATGCTTTATATGTAAGATGCTTTAGATTCTATCATATTTTTTACGCCTTATAAAAATTGTAATCACCCCTAGGGCAGCACAGGCTTATTCAGATTTATACGTCTTTTCCTTCTACTGCCCAGATGGAGTAAACTTATTCCTGTATATCATATTAAAAAAATTGTATATTTTACCTGAAATAAAGTTGATTGATATTGAGTTATAAATTACACAAGCCAAGTTTTGGAGAGAAACTGGATATTTAGTCCTTTTTACCCTCTTAATGAAATTGGATGATAGGCAATTATGATGGGTGTTGATATTTTATCAATTACGATGTTTAATTGTGGTCAGATTGTAAAGATATTATTTTATAACAAATTATCAATGTAGCTTTTCTCAAAAGAATAGCATTCGATATCAAATATTTTTCCACATAAAATAATTTGTTTTTAAAATATTTATTTTACAACTGAAATGATATTTATGTTTAATAGTACTTTTAGGTATTACGGTAACTTAGAAATATTTAAAAAACTGAATTTCAGTACAAATTTAAAATATTATGAATCTAACTAAAGAAATTATGAGACTGCTTTTGGATTATGATGAATGTGAATACAACTGAAAATAATCTTTCTGTAAATCAGATCTCTATAAACTCGTAAATGTGATCTCTCTTATATTATTCATAATCCTTTGCATAAAAGCAGGCATTGAATTCGATAGAATGAGTGTTTTAGGATTAAGTGCACACTTTAATAATTTTAATCTTCTTCAGAAAGTATTATATACGTTTGCACCTTTAAACCGCTTCCTGAAATGAAGAGATGTTGAAATATACCAAGCACATGTTTAGGTTTACAACTGTTACTTATTGCTATAGTGATCATAAATTCAAAGGCTCAAACATGAGCTTAAAATATTGATGAAATATAATTTAATTTATCAGTAAAATTTGAATCTGAAGGTGAATTTTGAAGTTCAGAAAGTTTGCAGGTAGGATATGAATGTCACACGAAAATAAGGAAAATTTGAATACGTGCAGTGAAAATCGTTTATAACGACGGAATTTTTACAAGAAGTTTGGTTTGCTAGTATATCCTTTACTAAATATATCGATTATAACCATATCGTATATGATGACGGAATTTGTTATGAAGACTGATTTTTTACTAATTATGGAAATCCGCATCGGATATAAGGACGAGACTTGACAGCCATTCATCGGGACCACGTGCGTTCGGGAAAACGCTGGCATCACACTTTTCCGTTCAAATAAAAGGAGAAGTCGGACGGATTGTTCAATCAAGGAAGCTGAATTTCTGTTTTTGTTAAACAGTTAATGCTAAATTCATTGCAAAATGTTTATGTATTTGAATTTTTTGCACTGGTGGATTTTTGCTTTGCACTTTGCCGCCCCTAGGCTATTTTTGGGGCCCCAAGGCTAATTTTTCTTCCCCTTCCTAACCTTCAGCCCCCCAATCAGTGGTAAGAACATAAAAATTGATACATTCAATATACGCCCAAAACTTTTATATTGACAATAAATATGTTGAAAAACAAAATGATAAATTGAAACATAAACATTAAACAATATTAACTTATATTGAAGTATTATCTCTTCTTGGTATATAATAAATCAAATTCAATTTTATTGAAATAAATTTTAATTTTAACAAAAAATAAAAGCCTATCGAACACTGGTATTTAAATGGAAAGCATGACGTCTAGCTTTCTTCTTGGCAAAACATCTGATTATATCATCAGATACCATCAGATATGGTATTGATTTTTTTTATGTCAGACTCAATACACAAAATTTTGCCGCCCTAGTCTATAGCCTAGTATAGCCTATTGGGAAATATGGCACTGATTCTTTGTATATAGTAAGTAGGTATTACTATTATGTATCGCGAAGAGCAGGGGTCGTTGTCTATATGTAGGTGTATTGATGACTGGGAGTATACAATATATGATGGATTATATACCATTGAATTATATACCATTCTAAATTAACCAGGTACAGAATACTGACCAAGAGTGCGGAAGCCACTAAAGCAGCTAATGGAGAATATGAGATGAGAGTAGTTGTACTCGTAAGTCCGAAATATAAGAAGCATTGGTGCGTTTACGGTAATGACATTTGTAACAAATAAAGAAATAAGGATAACGAGCCACACCCAATAAGCAAAGGGGGTGGGGTTCAGTGTATATTCATGTGTAACTTAGAAGGAACCATTATTTAACCACCAACTACTAACTAAAACACATTACCAACATTCCGGCAAAATTTCATTATGAAATCACCTATTTTTTCGGAAGTAGAGCCGGATTTACGTATAGGCCAATTAAGTCAGGGTCTAGGATCTCGCCATTTTAGAGCCCCACAGAGGCCTTGAAGAAACATTGTGTTACTAAAATTTAAGTGTTTTTAATATTGTTCCTTTACAAATGCCCGATAGATTTTTATTACCGATAAAACCGAATATTGAAGATAATGTATTTGAAGAAACTGAAGGTTTATTGGTTTAATATCACGAGGGCCACATTCTTTAGGGGTCCATTCTATTCTTCCGCCCTAGGGCCTATAGAATCTTTAAATCAGTACTGTTCGAAAGTCAATAATATTAAGAATATAACAAATATTTTTTATCCCACTGAAAAATAAATTTTACGTCAATGTTTATTGGTCATTTGTTTTCTATATTATATACTTCAGTGCTTTATGCAATCGTTTTATTTAGAAAAATGTACTATATTTTTAGTATAGGTATTAATATAAGTTAACATGCAGTAAGTAAATTCATGACAATTAAATATATTTTTATTCAATTTTAAGACTAACAAGTTTAATATTTTTTTACCATCAAAACGGTTTATAAAACCACAAAATATTAACATATTGCAATTTAAAAAACTGGTTTATAACGACTGAATTTTTACAGTCACTTGGACGTTGTTATAAGCGATTTTCGCTGTATTTCAAAGTTTGAAACAAATTAACGTTTCCTTGTTTAAAAGGAAAAGTATTTTTGGTTCCCCTATGTGGTGATTATACTGCCGATAAAAGCTTTATGTTGTGAAACTAACTCGAAGGGTGGAGAGATGCTTCACGCTGGTGTGAAAATAGCCCAACATTAATCTCCTGTCGACCACTTATGACCAAGTACGGATTTATTTCAACTGCAAAGATCTAATATTATTATTGTTTTTGTAAAGTAAACATCCTTAACAATAAAACAAAATTCTCAGAACAATAACCAAAGTAATCTGGTGCTGTATGAATATGGACATTCTCCAAGGTACTGGTATTCCCCCAATTCAATAATTTCTCGTCAAATTCAGATCTAACGCCTTTGAAATCTTGGACAAGTATTCAGATCTCTTAAGAATATCATAGACCTTGCTAATAAAAAGATCTTTGCCCTTCAGTGCTCCCTAATATTTGGACTTAAATATTACTTGTATTGTTTACTGGGAAAGTTAAAAAAAATATTTATATAAATATATGTGTATAATCATTGTTTTTAATAGTAACGTCTTATGCTTTTTGTTCATTGTTTTCTTACTTATTGTTGTCTTTGCATCCTCCTCGTCACATTGATAAAAATACGTGGCAATTTTACAAAATCACACAACCCGATCATTCTATTACATATATATAATATTATATATGTGTGTATATATATATATATATAAAAGTTTTCCTCGCCCATTCTTGGCGGAAACAGGCTTTGGGACGGGCAGAGCGCCATGTTCCCAAGCCTCTTTTTACATCACTTCTTAATGTGCCATGTCTAGAAACTTCCTGACAATGTGACACGTGTTTAGGATTGTGGCTTTTTGTATTTCAATGTAGGTGTTTGGGTCAATGTTGAGTATCTCCAAATTCGTCGCAAGCGTTTTTGGTACTATCCCTGTTGCTGAGATGACTAACGGGATGATGAGGATCTTTTCCATACCCCATATATCTCGTACTTCATGTCTGAGATCTTGGTACTTGGTGATTTTCGTTGTGTAGGTTGTCTGTATGTTATTGGTGTTGGGTACTGCTATGTCGATTAAGTACGTGGTCTTATTCGATTTATCGACGAGGGTTATGTCAGGACGGTTATGTGGGACTGTCTTGTCTGTTATGATTGCTCTATCCCAGTAAAGCTTGTGTGTTTCGTTCTCATGCACGGTCTCTGGCTCATATTTGTAGTACGGGCATTTTTCTGTCAGAAAGCCAGCATTCGCTGCCAATTTCTGGTGGACTATTTTCGCTACTTGATCGTGTCTATGTTTGTAGTCTGACTGCGCAAGGATCTTGCATCCTGCCATCACGTGTTGGATTGTCTCCGATGCCGCATGACAGTGTCTGCATTTGTCGCTTTCTATGTCTTTTCTCTGGATGAATTTCTGATTGTTCCTTGTTGCGATCACTTGGTCTTGGATGGCTAGCATGAATCCTTCTGTCTCTGGCTGGAGAGTGCCTTTGGCCAGCCAAGAATTTGATGCCTTTTTGTCAACGTGTGGTTGTTGCAGGTCATTGTAGTGCCTGCCATGTAATGGTTTTCCGGCCCAAGTTCTCAGTTTCTGTTCGTTGGCTGTTTCGAGGACACGCTCTTCGGTACTACACAGGTTTATATATATATATATATATATATGGCCTGCAAAAGGGTTGCTGGTATCTAACTGGAAGGAGACCCACACGCTGAACGTATGTGACGATGTGTGGAACCGGCCGGGCCAGTAACCTAGTGTCCTACCCCGCCTTCAAGTGGTGCAGGCTGGGCTTTCTATTTATGAGGCAAATTAATATTTGCTGCACGGATAGAAAGGCGGAAGGGGAGGGCTAATTCACCAACCCGTCTAGCCAGCGTGGTGAAATGATGGCTAATTCCTCCAATATGCTAATACACCAAAAACCATGGCCCCTAGTCTCCAGGTGCTGGAGTGCTCCTGATCAAGGCAGCGGTCAGCGTGGCATGAAAGCAGGGGGTGCTAAGAATCACTGGAATGGCCCAGGCTGCCGTTTGTTATTGACCTTGGCTACGTTTAATGGACGATCCCTTGCTTCTGAAGCAAAACTTCAGGAATTGGAAGAGGAAATTGAAAAGATCAACTGGGACATTGTAGGACTCAGTAAAGTGAAACGTATGTATAAAATGCAAGTGCAAAATTTCGGTTGCATAAAGATACCAAAATTATCAAACTTGGCAAAGGGGTGAGGCAGGGAGATACGATTTCTCCAAACTTTTTACTTCAGCTTTACAGATGATTTTTCAGCTGATAAATTGGAATAACAAGGGAATAAAAATAAATGGTGAATATTTAAATCATCTGCGGTTTGCTGATGACATTGTTATTTTTTCAACGGACCCATTGGAACTCCAAGACATGGTACAAGAGCTCTCAACTAGAAGTGAAGAAGTTGGACTCAAGATGAACCTACAAAAAACTAAGATCATGTTCAATAATTTTGTAGAGGAAACAAAAATACAAGTTGACAACACTGAGCTAGAAATTGCTGATTCATATATTTACCTTGGCCAGCTGATTTCAATGGATGGCAACATTATGAAAGAACTCAACAGACGTATTAAACTTGGCTGGAGTGCATTTGGAAGAAACAGTTTTATCCTGAAGGGGAAATTGCCTTTGTGTCTAAAAAGAAAGGTCTTCAACCAGTGTGTATTGCCAGTCCTCTCTTATGGATCAGAGACATGGAGTCTAACAGTTGGAGCAATACGAAAGTTACAGACAACGCAAAGGAGCATGGAGAGGTGCATGCTTGGAATAACTAGGAGAGATCGAAAAAGAAACACTTGGGTGAGAGAGCAAACTAGAGTAGAGGACATCATTGTTAAAGTAAAAGGACTGAAATGGCGATGGGCTGGGCATATTGCAAGAAGAACTGATCAACGATGGACAACAGAAATTCTGAACTGGATTCCAAGAGACCACCGAAGACCTAGAAAACGTCCTCAAACTAGATGGGTGGATGAAATAAGAAAACAGGTTGGGGTGACGTGGAAGCGAATTGCTCAGGATAGACTTGTGTGGAAAGCATTTGGAGAGACCTTCATCCAGCAGTGGATAGATAATGGTTGAATATGATGATGATGATATCATCATCATCATTATCATATTATTAATTTTTTGTAAATAAATCTTCGTTATTATAATGTAAAAATATGTCCAAGTAAAATTTTAGAAAACCGATAGAATAATGCAAGTAATTCGAAATATAGGTTAAAGAATTTCTAGCTACAAATTTAAAATTTGGTAACAATATTCACTAATGATTAATTATCGCTCATCTTTGATATTGAACTACAAATTATTGTTTTCATGGAATTTTTAGAAATTTATTTCAACTTGATTTATTACAAAATCTATATATATTAACTAAAGGGGGAACTCCTTAAGAATTAAAGGAGAAAGTAGAAGGATTATTTATTACGATTAAGTTTCGACATTTCACCTTTAATAGGGTTCTTACTAGGAAATATATTTTAAAGCTGAGAAAAAAGATATTCTACGTATCTAAGCTAAAGCCGAATTAGTGATCTTTCAGATATCGTCTTAATGTTAATAAATCTACATATTAGATTAATAAGATTTAATATTAAAAATGATTAATTTGTACTTAAACCCAATTTTCGAAGAAATATATGACGTACCAAAATTCATTAAATAAACATCCCATCATTACGATTTTAATTAATTTAGAAGCTAGGGTTATATTTGGAATCATAAAAGCAGAGTAGTCCCAAGAAACACATACATTTTTCGGGAAAATTTTTAGATTTTTGTATTTTTATTTTAAAAAGGCCTTAAAATTTACACAATTTTTAAATGTGTTTTCTAACCACATAACAATTTTTACACGACGAATATAATATTTTACTCATTCGTATATAGATTTTCACATATTATTTATTTGGGGCCACCATTAACTATTAGAGGAGTCAGAATAGAGTAACGCTTGGTGGTTTCAACGTCTTCAAACAAGCACCGTTAAAATAACGTGTTGATAAGAACGTTAACTCAAAAATGATAGTGGACAAAAATATTTTATTATATCTATTTAGGGATAAATAAAATGCTTTTTATCTAATAATAAATGAAAATTTTATTCATTTTAAATAATTTTACCTGGTTAAAGTTTTTAAATATCTTCCAATCAAATTAAATTACCACTGAAAAAATCACTGAAGCATAAGATTTTAAAAATTTCTTTCTAATAAAATGTAACATGTACTTCATATTTTAATTAAATATTTCGTTAAATAGTAATAGAAACATTATAAAATTAATTTAAGCAAATTATTCCATTTCCTTAGTACCCAATTAAATACCGAAAAGTTAACTATTTTTCTTATAATCACGGTTAAAGGGATTTACACAATTTCTTTTATGATTCCTTCATGACTGTTTCAAAATCAGTGAGTTATTGAGTTACTCAAAAGCGAGTTAACTCCAAGATTTGAGTCACAGTGAGTAAGTGAAGCTCCCAAAATAGAATTATTACGTCTAATTCTGTAGTGTCCATTGATATGTCACTCTACATTCTACTAATAAATTCTTTTAAATTTTTGTATTTATTTCCAAATTTTATAAAATATTCCCGTTCGTCAATCTAGTATTTTCAAATCTAATTTGGCAGTCTTTTTTTTACGAACAATGTGTGGTATTTTAAATTACTCGTAAATGTTAATTATGATGTTCTTTCTATGTAATCTAATTGTTTGTAAATGTTTTGAAAACTGAACTGAAAATAACCCAGAAAATATTGAACTTGCATATCAAATAAACCTCACGTAAATCAACTTTTCGTCAATAATATTGCTAACTTCATAAAAACAACCGTTGTGGGATATTTTTTTGATACCTATTACGAAAAATTAGCATTTTCTTCATTTTCGCTTAGAAAGGTGTTTCCGGAAAAACATACCCACAAGCGAAATAATTCTTATTCAAAATTAAAAAAATTTCTTCCATTGTTTTAGCAGAAATACTACGCTTTTAATTATGAATAATGTCTTGAGAAACAAGTTTGCCCTCCCCCCCAAGTTCATGATATCCCATTATTTTGCATTCTTTATTTGAAAGCAAATTAAAAGTGTTTTAATTTCTTCTGTATGCTCAGAACCGAAGTTTTTTTTTGAAGCAAGCTCAAGATGTTTTAAGAACAGGTAATGGATTTTTAGAAAATGCATGGTAAATTATTAAATATCTTTAAACAAATATTGCATTAAAATTTTAGCAATTTTAAGAAATTGCTTACTAATTGCTGCGATGTGACGGAAAACAAAAAATTTAAAGTAAATGTAAATGTAAAAATTTTTTTTTACACATATTATGTATCAGGTCTATGCACAAGATTTCAGAAAAAGAGGGCTTTTTGGTAAAATGGAGGGAGAGGGTTGGACAACATTTTTTTTCATCTCTTGAGAATTGTTAATACTATTCAACTGGGCGAGGTTAACCCCAAAATGCCCCCTTGTATATGGTCTTGATATATGTGTGTGTGTGTGTGTGTGTGCGCGCGCGCGCGCGTAGAGTATGTCCCGTAAATTCGTAAATATTTCAATGATTCATCAAATTAGGAAAAATTAGCACAATACTCTGCATAATGCAGCTTGCGCAAAAATGAAGCTCGAAGAGGAAATAATTTTCCTCGCAATAAAACATTAAAAATTTTTACCGATAGAGGATAAGAACAGCGATAATAGTCAGAATGGCATTGGGATCTGTAAGTTATAATCAAGAAATTGGCCACATGGCATAACAATAACATTCAAGGTTGAAACATATTTATGTAAGCTGGTATATCGTTTTTGTGATTGTTTGGGCAGGAAAATATCTCGCCTTCGTAAGAAAATCTTTTCAGACTGATCCATTGTAACTAAATCAGAACCGATTAGCATCTCGAAATGCGATAATAATGTGTCGCTATCTGCTGTGAAGAAATTGAAGCAAAACGAATTTACGTAATGTCGAGGAAGAGATGTTTGTAACATTCGGCAAAGTTATTATTATCAGACGGATCATTAACAATTTCATTGACATGACGAGGGATGGTTTAGACTTCGAAAACATTGAGATCTGTGAGCGATTTAGCATTATGAATCCTTTTAGCGTCAAATAAACGAAAGGAGCGATGAGCGTGTTTCGATACAAGTTTTGCAATTGCCGATTTTTGAAATTATTGCTTTTAAAAGTAAGTTTTTTGTTCTTAAACCTGATTCGAAGTACACTTCGTATTTGACCAATATAGGAATGTTGGTAAGCACTCGCATTCAATCGTATAAACACCACAACTATCAAGTTCTAAAACTTGGTCTTTTAGTTTGGAAATATCAAGTTGATTAATGGGTTTGAATATGAGCTAAAAAATAAATTTCCGGAGACTAGAGAAGATTCTGGGAGAAACATTGGGCACATACGGGATCTAGAAAGATTATTTGATAGAAGAAGATTCACACACACACAGCAAAACGAGTAAGGGAAATTGGAAATTCTAAAAAGCTTCTTTACTGCCCGCTCTATGATACCCACGATTTTCATCAATTCCGCATAAATACGTGAGTCTACTGGAAAGCGTTTCTTCAGAAGATTACAAATGGCGAGTCCGGAAGGGCGGCAATAGAATGAACTCATTTTCTGGGATTGCGAGTGCACTGAAAGACACAGAAGGCAGTCCGGAATTATTTTTTGACAAAGGTAAGCTGACTCCCTGCAGAAACAATTGTAAAAACGGCGTTTCATCTTGCATAAACTGGGTTTGTGCTAATTTACGCTTTAATATTGTGTTGTGCAGTGCATCGCTCATTTGTTTATTTATAACGTTAAGTGTTTTTATTACCAACCTATGAACGTCTTGGTGATATATTCGCTCCGCATTATTTATATCGTCACACTGATATTTTTAGGACAAAAAGAATGTTTAATTGGGTTTACATTAAAAATGATCCCATCACAAGTAATTACGTTATACAAGAGGGTGAAAACGATATATGCAGCATCATGGAGCATATGTAGGTGGATGCTGGCGGTTTCGCGGCAAATGGTGTTTTTGAATTTAAAAAAAGAGGGCGAATTGCTCAGCTATATATTCGGTACTTTAATTAGCCTCACAACCAAATATACACAGATGTTAAGTCCAGAGATTAAGAAGGACAAATATTGTTGCAACAATAGATGATTAGACATTCTTAAATGAATGTGCTCAAGAAAATGCTTCACCAGATAAGAGATATTAGGTAGATCCCGGTTTGAATGTTTATATGTTTTTTTCTTTAGGGAAAAAATCCCCTCTTGCGTTTCACTTTTATACAAATCGCATTGAAATATATCAGTTTGTTAAATTTTTACAATTTATGGAAATGTGTAGTGATTTCTGGAACACCCGGTATATTTTAAATATGTTACCAGTATATTATACCCAAAGTCAAACATATTATAATGCAATGCTCAGAACATTGGAAATCAGCTCAAATGCAGTATAACTTTAGAATTTTTAAAAGAAACTTCCCTTTAGTTAAGTTTAATTTAGAAGTAATAAACATACCTATTTCCATAATATATACATAAGAACATAGTTTAAGTAATGTACCATAATATGTCACATAGTGATGTCTTCCGAAGGGCAGTATGATATAAAACCATTATCTGACGGTCACTAATTTCCATCCTTTTGGGTGAATAATAGCTGAAATGCGAAAAAACGATGGTCTGAATTAGAGAAGAAGAGAGTGAAATGTAGATACCCTAAGAGGATTTAGTATATTTATAGTTGGTGGGGTTCTAACCTCAAACAAAGTCCACTTCTGATAAACCGTCATCGACCTTTTGCTCCAAGACCACGGGAAATAATCTTATTTTCGCGGGATGAGTGGAAAAGATGCGGGTTCTGTAGGGGTTATGGTAATTGCTCCTGGTAGAGCCTGACATATTGCCCTCTTCCCCCACCGGGCCTCGATTTAGAGAAGAGTTGATAGTGTGGGGGCACGTTGCCTTAGAAACGCCCCTTTTGCTATGACGGCGACCACCCCACCTTGGATTAATCGAGCTTTCCTTATTATTCGTGTTACGTGGCCCGAATACCGCGACCTGACAAGAACCGAGAAAACAGCAAGGAGCAATTGCAGATGGAGAGAAAAAAATATGCTCTAATTTCTTTCGTCGTCTCTCTCCGAATACCTTCCTCTTCTGTTCCTGAAGGTTGTGTTTCTTCTATATATTGGCACACTAAATTTGTTATACACCTTCGAAACATCCTATTTTTATAACTACACTAATGTAGATAAGTCAATTTTAGTCTTTGACTCTTTAACCCCATTTCTTTGGAATATAATATGCATACTTTTTCTTCAAATTTTTGAAATGTGTGTATTAGATTTATTTTAATTTACTTTCCTTTTCTACGTTGCCTTCTTATTCGAATTGTCTTTTTTAAATAATATCTTTTTTAAAGGTATCTCTTTAAGTATTCTTCTTCTAATAAATACGTAACTCATTTATTTACTTATATTTTACATTTGCATTTTTCATTTATTTCACTTTCTTTAATTTGTAATATATATTTTTTAATATTTCTTTGAAATTATATACGTCGTCTAGAGAGTGCGATATGGAAAAGTGCTAAAAGAAGGTTTGGGGTCAAAACCCCGCGGCTGAAATATCGCCGGACAAAATATCAAATAGACAAAATATTGAACGGACAAAATACAGTGTAACTTCGATTTAACAGAGGCGGATCCAGAGAAGGATTTGGGAGGGAGGTATCGCACAGTAGGATATAACAAGAAAATAATTTTTTTTAATTGCTCATTAAATCTGGGGTCTAAAAACATGTTCGCTAAAAACGGTTAAATTGTATTGCGTTTAATTCCTATAGCAAATCAAAAAACTCCATATTTTTATCGCTATACCCAGAAATTCTCTAAATGCGGTTTCTTTATAAATACGTCCCATTGTATTTTACATCCCCCTCCCCCCCAAAAAATCCCTCTCTTGACTTGTCTTTGCTATTATTGAAGAGTATGCTAATTGATCAGTGTAAGATTACCTTTGTGGTATTACCCTCAATTTACAGTTGCAAGTTTAAAATGTTCTCATTTTTTAATTTGTGTAATTAAAATGTAATATTCTTTAATTTGAATAATGTCATGTAATAACAACTATTATAAATTAAAAATTATTTTCAAATAAAAGTCCTAAAAAATGAAAAAAACAGTCGACTATTTTTTTCCATGTGATATTTTGTCCACGCTACATTTTATCAGCGCAACATTTTGTCCACGCGAGATTTTGTCCAAACAAAATTTTGACCACGTGAGATTTTGTCCGACGATATTTCGGCCGCGAGATTCTGTATCATTACCCTAAAAGAAAGAAAGATTAATTGTAAAGGAGGGCAAATTTACTTCAGAAAACATAAACTAATATCTGGTAAATTGTACAATTTGGGAATTCTTATAATCGGATGACAATGCACTTATTAGTATTATTGGTTTTGTGATTTTTTAACTTAACACATGCTAATATGATTTAAAGATTTTGGGAAACAATAAATAGTAAAGTCAAAAATATAAACTTGGCAAATAATAGAAAGAAAATAAAATCAGTCCAGTATGAAATCTAGCTTTTTCGCCTTCTAACTGATGACATTTTCATAGTTGAAATCAATAAATAAATTCATAAAAAATCAGATAAGAGACTATTATTATATTTAGTTTACAAAAATTATTAAATTCATGTATGGATTTCTCTTAGTTTACAAAAATTATTAAATCTGTGTATAACACGCGGTTTAATTATACACTTTTTGAGGAAATTAATATTTTTTTAATTTCCGTTCAGCATACAAAAGAAGTTTTATGGAGTTTTCATACACTTCCTGACCATGAAGAGAGTATGTGTGAAACGGTAAAAATATTTCAAGATTGAATAGGATGCACTTCGTATTATCAATTAGAAGTTTTGAGTAATTTTGGAGGCTGGATGGATTTGTCCATTGAGAGAAATTCGTTACTGATAAATTTTATAAGGGAAAGCAAATTTCAGAGGACTTTGCGTAAGATATTGGTGATGTAATTTTTGAAGATATTATCAGTTGGTCTCATATCATGCACTTCTAAAGCTTACTATATTCCTTTCTTCTGATGAAAGACAATCGTTTATTTAAAGCATAGCACAATTTACAGTTCAGATAATTTTACGTGGTGGAATAGAGATAATAGCTAGTGTGAGGGTGTCTGAGGCAAACTCTAGTCAGTACCATTGAAATGGTGGGGGGGAAGATATTATGACTAAATGTACCCTAGCTGAATCATTCGCGTTTAACGAAGAGCGAACTGAGTAAACTTTATACTGCAGATAAATTATTTGTTGTATATTTCCAATGAATCTAAAATAGCAATTATATCGTTTATTTATGCATAATTTAAAAACGCTACAATTATCTTTAGAGTTAAGGTCACGTTTATGTTGCAATGGTAGACTTCGCAGACTCATGTGATGTAGATGAAGATAATAAATTTTATAGATTTGAGGCAAAAAATTGATAATAATTTCCCGTCATTGTGTTGGTACTTCATATATAGCTTAATGTTGCAGACAATCAACAATTCTCAATTCCTTTGGAAAAAAATTTTTCTGCTCCGAAAATGCTTAAAAACAGCCTACTACAACACGGATTTTATTTTTAAGATATTTTCGTTTTTTAAACGTATGTCTTTAGAAAATAGTAATGGATTCTGTATTATTTAAATGGAATTTTTAATTCGAAGTATCCTCAAACCCAGTTTTTAAAAATATTTTACAAAGCTATTTTTTAAGCATTTATTTTATAACAGCTTTTATAAAGTTTTTTGTTTCATGGAAGAGTTTGGTTTCGAGTTTCTGATTATATTTCAACATTTTTGTAGATCTGTAGGTGTCTGACTTCAATGGACACAATTTGTTGATGGACACGACTGGTGACAAAATCTACAATATTGTTTTTTTCCAAACGAAACAGAAAAACCCAAAATACGAGTAAAGGAGTATGAAAAAGACAGGAAAAAAAGAAAGCAAGCGGAGAAAGAAAATTTTGAAAGTGGGCATCATTTTATAGATGAGTCACGAAAGACCTTAGGAAAATACGTTTTCATATTTCCTTTATTTTCAATTCTGGTTGCCCTTTTCTACGTTAAATTTTATCAAAACCTGCTCATAAAATTTTCTGAAATTTATAAAGAACATTTAATACCAATCTAATGAAAACCACATTTTCAGAAATTTTAAAAATTAACAAGAAATCTAACGGAATGGTTTTCATCGGTTCATAATAACCGTAAAATCGTGAAAGTTTTCGGATAAATGATTTTCCACTGGATCATATTGTAGAGCAGTTGTTCTTAAATTTTCATCCCGAGGAACCCCTTTGTTACAACATATTAAGTAACGGAACCCGTTTGTTACAACATATTAAGTAACGGAACCCGTTTGTTACAGAATATTAAGTAACGGAACTCCTTTGTTACAACATATTAAGTAACGGAACCCCACTCTGGATATTATTTAGGAAAAAACTAAAGAGCTATTATTTATAATTGTATGTGCGTTAATTTTTTTATTTCTGCGGGACAGTTGTTACAGTTAATTACTCCATCTAAGGGGGGGTATCCATAGGGAGGGAAGAATCGCATATTTCTCATATTTCTTTGGAATTTTCGGCGATGTCATACAAATTGCTTGAGAAACCTCTGGAGAGTATTCACGGAACCCGAGGTTCTTCAGAATGTACTTTGAGAAACATCGTTATTGAGTACTCGTAGTTATAATAACATGTGTGCAGATTATTTCTAAGTGTTCTTAGCATCGCGAATGTAAACTAGAAACACCAACTGACATTGAATCTCTTAATACATAAAAATAATTTAAATTTAGTATTAGTAAAATTATTTCATTTATGTTCTCTAAATTCAAATAGAAGTTTTTAATATTACCTTTAATTTGGGGTATAGCTACAAAAAATATTAAATATTATAGACTTCCATATAATGCGAGTTCCCACAACGAGAATTTTTATAACGCTCAAAAATATTATGACTCTTGTTTTCATATAACGAGATTTGACATACAGCGGCCTAAATAATAATCTACGGGAATTCCCCGCATTTTTTTTCAATTCAATTTCTTTTATTTATTTAAGAATTAAATCTGTTTCAGTTGAGCATGTCTTCGTCATCTCTACCGCTACCGATTTCTTACGTTTCATAATTTTTTTATATTTGGACAAGGCCACTTTTAACGTAAGAGTATGAGTATCAGTCAAGGGTCGGCAACTGCCCCCTCACCCCGATTAATCCCCTCAACACAAAATTATTTCAAATGGCTCAAAAGTTAAGTATATATATTACAAAATTAATTTGCATGCCAGTTATATATAACACTGCGCTCTGAGAGCATGATGGATGAAGTAGGCGAGGAAAATGCGTTGAAAAGGAAATATATTCCTATTCAAGGAAAAAATTCTGGTATAACACGATTTTTTATAACGCGAATCGTAAAACGCGTAGCGTATTCGCCCAAGCTTTATTCGTCTTTACGTTTTTTCATTCGTCTTTACCCAAGGTTCTAAAACCAACTGTGGGAGGGGTTGAGAAAATGATGTTATATTTACTACTTATATATTTAATAAGAGCGTTATATTTTACTTAATTGGATGAATACTATTCCAGCAGGATGGCTAATTGAATATTGGAATAAATCATGTTTCAAATGAAGATGGATTTTCAAGGCTTAAGGCCTGAATTGTTCTGCTATTTGTCTAATGAAGCGTCCGCTTCGATTGTAATGCTAGTTATTTCACTGCTGAGAGATATATTGAATGATGATGTGTCACTTGTTCAATTCCATACTGCTTAGAACATGGTCTGACTATAGTACTCAAAATCATTACCAGCTGTATCCAAATTGCCCAATTTCTATGCAATTGTATCTATGTCTCTCTCTCCCCCTCCTCTACTAAACAGACAGTTAAATGTATAAACCGTGCTCTCTCTATTCTATATTGTGCATCTCCAAATAGTACTTTGTAATCAATGAATCCTCAAAAATTTGTAGGAATTTGAAAACATTGAGAAATTAATTTATTAGTCTCGAAACAGAGCATGCAAGGTTAGAAATTTTTACTACAAATATTTTTTAATTTCCTGAGCATGAAATAAATCGCTATTAAAAATACTTCACATATATGAAAACCAAAACGATCAACTAAGAACGTTTGAAAATAATCGGAATAACTACTTTTCTTAAAAAAGAACTGTTATTAATATATTTTATGTAGGTATTTTGGGATATAAAAAAATAATAGCGGAAACAGTTTTCCTATATAGGAACTGTCCATCTCATGACTTTAAGCTTTATTCTTAATAAAGAAAGGACACATTAATTAAAATAAAATTGAATAATTAACAAACGAAACGAGAATGTATAGAGAGAAAGGAAAAGTGAGATAGAGAGAGACAGAGAGAGGGGGAAGAAAGCTTTCCTTTTGATAAAATTTTATTCAATTTGTCTTAGAAAAACTTATTGTTTGTAGGAATATGATCTAGTTAAGTGTTTCATGATGCTACAAATATTCTAAATTAAAAATTTTTGTCTTTTATTTTGTAGCAGCTAAATATCTAATCATAAATTGAAGAATCTTTCGTTCAATTTGAGAAATGCCTCAGTTTGATAGAAAGATATAGTCCTAGAATAAAAGCAATTTTGCTCTTGCAGGTCTGAAGAAGGAAACGCATGAATCTGCGGCTCAGTTGTGAAAAACAACCAGCACTTCTATCTAATCGTTATAAACCTCCGGTTTTGCTGTCTAGCCATAAAAAAGTATTATCGTCGCAGACATTTCTTAGTCTCTGCCCCAAAATTTTGGGAGGAAATGTCCAAATAAAGTTTTTGAGGGGAAAATTTTATCTTTCCTTAGTTGAGGTCGGACCGAAAAGTTTTAGTAAATGTCTTACCATTTCTGATAAATACTTTGTTAAGTATATAATACTGTAAGGTTTTTGTTGTAGTATAATCATGAAAGTTTGATCCCTTTTATTCAAAATTAAATTTCTAGTTCCATTTTTGCAGGGAAAACAGTTCATCAGTTATTTTTTGAAACCAAACTTACTCGAAGGCGCCAATTCGTTACTACGTAATTCATCACAATATAATTCCCCTAAATTTTTTAATTTTTATGCCCATAAATTATTGAATACTTTGATTTAATATATTTTTGCGTTCTTTTATTATATTTATGGTCTGTTTTAAAGTACATACATTCATTAAAGTTTATATTTCTCGAACCACTCATTAGCATTTTGAATAAAATAGATAATAATTTAATCGAGCTAACGATATATAGTAACAGAACCACTCCAAAAAGGACGCAGTTCAAAACTTGATATTGGAAAGAAAAAAAAGACTTATGTTCTTGAAAACGTGCCTTTCCTGCCATCTGCAAAAGCTAGGAAAGGAATCAAAGAGTAAAACCTCTGCCGGAGGGGATGGCCCTTTCAAGAGGACACCTGTTGATTGTGTGCCAAAAATCCGATTGCTTCAATCGAAGCACCTCATTTCCATTTCCAAACGATAAGATTAGATGTTGAAAGAGCAAACAGGGTGGGTCTCCCTCACTTGAGCCATTCATTCTCCGACAAACAGAACGATGTTGGTTTAGTTCGATTCTCCTCCACCCATGTTCTTTTCACGACAGTTATTTTTTACTGGAAATCTTTTAGCAAGCAATTTTTTTAAGGATGAAATACTATATTAAATGGATATCAAATTTTGTAAGTTATGATTGTAAGCTATATTGGGGACACGAATAAATTCATGCGGCTTTGAAACCAGCAGATAGAAGTAAAGTTGCTTTCAAACATGAGGTGCTAAAATTTTGCTACATGTTTGTTGGTTTCAGGTGTTACACGTTCGTAATTACGCATAGTTAGCTCAAAAAGAAATGCAATTACGAATATGTTATTAAATTTGGAGTGTTTGATTTTCGAATTATAAAATAGTAGATGAAATTCACTTTTTTATTATGTCTTATATTTTATAGACATCGCATTTTTGATTCGCATATGGATGTGATGAAATATATATGGATCTATAGTAAAAAGACATAAAGACCTTTTGTAGAATATTTATGTGACTATTTAATAAACTACTATTGCTTGTGCGCTATATAAAATTTGCTATTAAAAACTGTGAGCACCAAACGCGTAAACCAGACAAATAGTAAAAAGTCATACTTTTGTGATTTTATTTTTTTAATGAAATTAAATGCCGATGTAAATGATCATGTTATTAACGTCTTTACCTGAAATTGAAGTAAACCTTCGTCAAGATTATTAAAATGAACAATCGTCAAATAGAATTAAGCAAGTTTCTTATATCTCTTACTAACTTTACAGAAGAGTATCAAAACTTGAAGTATGATTTCAAAACCTATTTTTTATAATATAAAATCTACATTCTAAACTGTTTCTAAATATCTGTTGCTAAATATAAGACTCTGTGTATTCAAATACTACTCATATATTTTAATATATGCAAATATATAATAATTTATACATTAATCATACATTTAATATCTCTTTAGCACCTATGTAATACACTAACAGAAGATCTATAAGAATTTAATATGTTTCATACTTTTAATTAAACGTGATCTTTAATTTAGGCATATCCTCTAACACATTTCTTACGAATGTTAAAAGATCTAAGATTAAAATTTCATATCAAAATATTTATTGTGAAAATAATAGCGCAGACTTTTTTGGGGGATTTTATAGGTATAGATCAGCGGTTCTCAACCTGTGCCCGAAATCTTTTCTGCTCCGCGTGCTCCAGTGTTCAAAAATTACAAAAAACAAAATCGTTGAATTTCTCGCTAAAAATTTAAAAATTCAGATTTATAAAATATCTCCGCTGGTCGCTGAATCGAAAATTTTGCAGCTAAAAGATATTTTTTGTTACTGTTTTCATATATGTATTTAAGTGGGTTACACATTTCTTGTGAAATTTGACAAATATAACATAATTTGTAAAATATAACATTTCGAGTAAAATAAAACTTGGTGTTATTCCTCTTATTAGATAGAGTTACAGGGAGATCTGAACATGAAGACTTTAATTATAACTACCCTATACATAATATTACATACTCTATAACAAAAAAAAATCGACGCACCAAGAAGGGGTTGTCCGATTGCGATAAAAATTGGTGGATGTGAAGAACATACATAGAAAAAGAAAGGATTAAAATTTCAGAACAATTGAATGATTTATTGCAGAGTTTGACCGTTACAAAAGGAGGAAGAAAATAAGGCGTTGGTCCACCTCTGGCCTGGATGCAAGCTGTTATCCGGCGTGGAATAGACTGATAAAGATCCCGGATGGTGTTCTGCGGAATTTCTTGCCAAATTGTCTCCAACTGTCGGGCTAAATCGTCAACATTCCTGGATGGTTGCAATCGCCTTCCCATAGCGTCCCAAATGTGCTCTATGGGAGAGAGATCAGGAGACCTAGCTTGCCAAGGAAGTGTTGGGCAAGCTTGAAGACAATTCATAGCAACACGTGCCGTGTGCGGCCGGACATTGTCTTGTTGAAACGTAAGTCCAGGGTGTCGCAAAAGGAACGGTAACACAACCGGTCGTAGAATGTCGTCTACGTACCGCTGTGCTGTAAGTGTGCCAGAAATGACCACCAAAGGGGTCCGGCTATCAAAGGAGATGGCACCCCAGACCATAACGCCCTGTTGTGGGCATGTGTGGCGTGCGATAGTAAGGGCAGGATCCCCACGCTGCCCTGGACGTCTCCAGACACGTCTGCGGTTGTCGTCAGGACACAGTTGGAAACGGGACTCGTCACTAAAGACTATACGTCCCCAGTCAGCGCAGTTCCAAGTTGATCGAGCCCGGCACCACTGTAATCGGACTTGACGGTGTAAAGGCGTGAGAGGTAAGCGGCGTAACGGTCGGCGCGAGCGTAAATTCCGCTCTCTCAGTCATCTGCAGAGGGTCATGTTGGACACATGTGTGCGGGCCACACGTTGGATAGTTGATAACGACGAATCCGGTGCTGTGACAGCTGCTCTGACAATCGCTCTGTCTTCCCGTTCTGTTGTGGCCCTAGGTCGACCGCTGCCATCCCGACGCTGACATCTGCCGTTGTTGACCCACTCTTTCAAACTCTGACATATGCTCGTAATGAGCACGAATCTTTCGGCGAGGCATTGTTACAGTCGACGTAAGATATCCACAGTCAAAATGCAACAGAAATTTTGACCACATATTGAGAATCGCTCCTTATATACACCTGCTGAATGCGCAGTTCCGATGCGCTGGAGTTCCCGCTATTCATTCATTGGACACCAAATTTTAATCATTTGCATGTTCGGTCAAAATGTCTTTGCATACGAAATTTCATTACAATCGGACAACTCCTTCTTGGTGAGTCGATTTTTTTGTTATAGAGTGTATTTAAAATTTGAATAAACCTTCTTTTTTTTCTCTCTCTCGCGTGATGACGCAATTTTAATCTCACATTAAATTGCAAATTGGACTTAGATAAATAATAGCTAATATGAACGCGATGCAATTTTGTAGACACGATACTCATTTTATCCCCTCTTCGATAATCGTATGACAAGATAAGCATAACTAATCCCAAACCACAATTTCCTCGCGGAATTGACAACACCAGTTTAAAACCGTTGAACTTAATTTAAAGTGGAAATGTCGTCGAAGGAAAAGACAAAAAATGTGATAATTTGTGAGGTTATTTTTTAAAATAACGAGAAATATACTATTATAGGTTTCATGTAGTTGTTCTTATGATAAATAAATGAAACTTGCTGTAATATTGAAGAAAATTATATCGTTCGTTATGTTTTTCTGCAAGGATATCGAACGATATTGTTTCCACAAAACGTGTCACAAACTCATCCGTTTTTCTTAATTTTTGCTAAATTATGAATGTTACTTTTATGCACCTAACATTTGTTTGCACATTCATTGTTCCAACAATGTATAAAAAGTTCATTAATTTTGTTTTTTGCAGCTTACATTAGATCGAAAAATGAAAAAAAAAATGAAAAAATTAATTCCTCAAAAGATTCCTACTCTATATAAAAATAATAGAATTAACAACATGATACAAAAATAAAATATAAAGCCGCATAGTTAGGCAATCTCTAATAAAATTAACGATTCTGCAAGCTAAACATTTTCTTCAACTAATCAAAATGCTTTCCCACTTAAAAACAGAGAGAAACATATGTTCAAAAAAAATATATATATATTAGGAGCAATTGATGGAAAAGTTTTAATAATAATAATAATAATAATTTTTTATTTACTTCTGAAAATTATGGGTTACATTTTACACGCAAGACTTAGAGTATCGTTAATTTTATTAATGGTTATTTACATATGCATTTTTATGTTTTATTATAATAGTAATAATAATATTATTTATTTAACCTATTATATCAGTTGCATGTGTTCGTTCACATGAAAAGAAGTCCGATGGGACAGTTAGAAATAACGGGAGGTGACGTCACAAACGGGTTAGTTCACTACAGCAGAGGAGGACTACAATTTCAGAATTGGCTTTTTGGTGAACGTTTGTCGGCGCCAAAATCAAGTTCTGAAATTGGAGTCCTCCTCTGCTGTAATGGGATAGTCCGTTTGTAACGTCACCTCCCGTTATTTCTAACTATTCCATCGGACTTCTTTTCGTGAACGAACAGTAAGATTAAGTACATTGAGTTGATACAAAAAGTAAAGTTAGTGTACTAGTATGTTGATTTAAAACGAAAGAGGGTAGGGCGCACAGCTTTCTGCAAGACACTTTTCCAGAAGATTATTCATTACATATTCACCATATATTCATAAATCCCCAAGCATCTCTACTAATTAAACTAACAGAATAAAAAATTATCTCCCACTTCTTAGATACAGTGACTTATAAATCAAAAGAAAAATCCCTCCTCCGAATTTGATGCGTACTGGACGTTCAAGTGTTCAATTGGGTTTTAAAAAAAACTTGGGTTATTTGTGTGCAACCCAAAGTTACATATAAAAGATTAAACAGTGTTAAAATAGCAAATGAAGAACATCACCCAAGTTTTCGGATGCGTCAACATCAGTCCTTCATCAGGCGTAATGAGTCTAACCCAAACTTGGTAGAAAAACTGGAATTTTGTGTTATGTTTTTCATGTCACATTAAGAACATGTTTACAAATTTGGCGGTTTATTTAGTTGATATTTTAAAACAACTGACTAATTTCAGAGCAAATTCTGACTGATACAAATTTGCTATTATGTGCTTGCCTTCGTTCGTGCGATTTTAAAGCCGTTAAGGATAACTTATGGAGATCTCTTCTCACGCTCATTGCAACTGAGTTTCGCGCCAAACTTCTGTTCCCACGAAGGCGGTGAGTCACAAGTGCAACCTATTTCTGGAAATTTCTACCAGAAACACCGGATATACCACTACGAGGGGTATTATCCAACTTCGAACCCTCTTCCATATATTTTCATTTAATGGTCAAAAACTGCCAAGAAAGACAGCTCAACGTTAACATAACTCACAGCAAGTTCTCCCCTCTGTGGGGTCAAACTGACCAATAGAAACAAACACTAACTCTTACATTAGTATTCAATTATCCAATCATGGCCCACGAAAACCATTCGCAGATACGTTTTGGACCGAACAACACTCTCTTGCTTTCGAACTTTCGAACGATACACATGGTCACTCTTAGCGCTGAAAGATGTAAACTTACAAATCCTAACCTTATGCTCGGCATCATACTGCGGCCTGTGTACTCTTTTCATTTTTTCACTGTAGCGCTACAGCCATCAACTTCTAAATAAATATTATGTTTATATGTACTGTGTATTCGCGCTCAGTTGGCGCGTTATACCGTTAGCAGACGGGTTAGTCCATTGCAGTTTAGGGAAGGCCGTCTTGGAGGAACTGGTTTTTCCCCCCACATGAAAAACCAGTTTCGGCAAGATGCCCTTCCCTAAACTGCAATGGACTAACCCGTCTGCTAACGGTATCAGGCGTCAGGTCTGCGCGCCGCACACTACCTCTCCAGCATCTCTTCATCTCGTCCGCCTGCATTTATCAAATACCTTCTGAAAAAACAGTCAAACTATGTCACACGATGTACGCCGCTCGGCACTTGGCCAACGGTCCACACTCGTCGCGGCAAACTTTTTTTTTTGCTAAACGATTATGCAATATGTCCAGAACACACTGAAAATATAGACATTTACTACTTAAAATTAGTAAAACTTTCACCATTAAGTAGTCATCATTTTTAATAATATCAATAAAATTCTAATCATATAATTGCCTTAAATATATACAGAAGTAAACATAAAGCATGCGAAAAGCTTTAAATTATAATATAAAACAATTTAGATATTATAAAATAAGTAAAATATCTTATATAGTCCCCCCATATCTTAATCTAGGAAGTTGTTGCTGTTTTCTCAATTGAGGCCTAATAAATCTGCTAATAAATCAGAATGCATTATGAATTTTAACTGATTGAAAATAGCTTGAGATCTTATTAAAATAATACGAGGATGAACATGGATGGGAATAACTTATAGCTGCCACAATTAACGCAAGAATATATAAAAACAAATATATCATATATATACACACATACACTCCACCGGGGCTCAAATAAGTTACTTTTCTTTGAGAGTATATAGTACAAAATTAAAAAAAAATTCAGCTTAATAATTATAATAATATAATATGAAACCTTCAATTAAAAGAGTGAAAGACAATTTCAATGACTTCCTTACATAGGAATGCACTGTATTTTAGATATATGATTTCTAATTTCTGTTGGTTTGGAAGGTTTACGGCGCAAGGATAGCAAGGGTCATACTGTGCCAAGATTTACAGTTTTTCGAGGGATACGAACCCTTCATGGCCTGGAGAATCAACCTCTGGACTACGTATGACTTCTAATGGTTAGGTTGGAAATGGAAAAGAGTAGAGAGCTTAATTTGTTGCCAAGCTCTGTCTTCTGAAGTGAACGGAGAACCGAATGTAAAATCGACGGACGTTATTACAAAAATGGCGAAAATACAAGAGCAAAGCAAAGGATATGTTATTAGCACGCTGCTAATTTCCTCAATATGAAAATAGTATCAAGATATATCAACCTTTCTTAATGAGAATTTAGTGTGCAGTACAGAATAGTTAAGAAAATTGATAAGTTCGGTGGAATAATTGTGAATAGACAGAATTTGACAGAACTGTAATTAACGGCAAGATAAAAAGTAGAGAAGTGACCAAGAATTAAACTGACTAAATGTAAGATTATCAAGAGGGGTGTTATTTTCGACAAATAAGTGTTGGGGTATGTTTTTTCAGGTTTTTCGTTTATTTATTTTAAAGATATCTATTCTTACACAGTACGTTACATACTTATTATATGTTAATAACTTTTATATATATCTGCATATTAGATTCTATTCGAAATTTTACATAAATGATACGATTAATTATTTATTAATAAAATAATAAAACGCTGCTAATTATTTCGCATATTCATATTCGGTATGAATTATTGGCATTTGTAGAGAACAAAGGGTTCCACAATTCACGATGCTCAAATCAGTAGAAATGATTCAATCAAAGTTTAGATGGGCTAAGAAAAAGATCCACGCATGCGTGTTTGCTTTAGAAGTTAAACTATTTAATAAATTTTCTAACTAGGTGGTTCTCAAACATTCTATCCCACGGAACCTTTTATTACCACATGCTTAGCCACTGAACATTTTCCTTACTACATGCCTAGCCAAGTAACCCTTTTCTTACCACACGCCTAAGCCACGGAACCCTTTCCTTACCACTTTTTGAGCCACTTTTTTTTTACCATTTCCATACCATATATCTAGCAACGGAACCCTTTTCTTACCATATGCCTAGCCACTGAACCTTTTCTTACCACACGTCTAGACACGGGACCCTTTTCTTACCACATGCCTAGCTACGGAACCTTTTCCGTACAACCTATCTAGTCATGGAACCATTTCCTTAACACGTGCCTATGCACGGAACTCTTTCCTTACCACATGCCTAAACACCGAACCCTTTTCCTACCACACACCTAGCCACGGAAACCCTCTAGAAATACTGAAGGGAAACCTAAAAAGCTATTATTTATCATTACTTATACATGAACATAAAACTAAACAATAAATATATTAGTATAAAAGACAAATAATACTATTGTTCCTGGATATTAATTATCGTTAGTTAACTCTAAGTGGTTATCATGGGGGTGGGGAGATTATAGAAAAATTTTCTCGGATTTGTCGGTGATTTACAACTTGCTCACTGTACCACTGGAGGGTGGTATTATAGGGTTTCACGGTACACACTTTAAGATATCCTGGTATAAATAATTATTACACGCCTTTTCAGGTTTGAGTGGTTTATAATTGGTTTAAAATTAACCACGGAAAGTATTTACGGATAGAAACTTTATAACAATTGGTTGGATACACATATAATAAAAAGATATTATCAAAACATATACGACTATGGTGGGGGATAATTGGTTATCGCAACTTGGAAATCTAATATCCAAACCTTTTTGATGAGTTTAGGTACTTGAGAAACAATGAATTCTACACGCTCACGAAGAATTTCAATTCCCAATCGATATCTAAGCAGAAGAACTGGCAAGTTATTGTAATATATATCGTATAGATTCAACATCGGAAGGAAAAGGTTGTCGTTGGTGTTCAGTGAATGTTTAATAAAGAAAATAAGAGCAAGAGTGCATAGTGCATATTTCAGAAAACTTCACTGTAAAAAATCTGTCATCCGAATAAAATCTACTCTTTTGAGGAAATACTCCTCAAATCATTTTGAAAGTTAAAGCCTTTATGTATTAAAAAAAGATTTAAAATTAGGCATCCGTGAAAGTATGTTCGGCGATGAAAAAAGATACTTTGCCGTATTTGGTATGTAATACTTTTAGCATTTTGTTAGATTTAGTGGAAACGATGGAGTTTGTTTTCATTTAGAAAGTGCTCCTCAGTGAGTTATTTCGGAGAGAAAAGGCTAAAGTTCCGAATAGAAGCAGTTGAATTTATTTTAAAAGCAGAAAGCTAAATAAGAATACTTTGTTTGAACTTAGGAAAATATTCAACAAAGGGGTTCTCTTTCCAACACAGTATGCTCTATAAAACTAGCAATAATTAAACGATATTTCTTAATTTTCGATCTAGTAGAAAAAAAAACCTGCGGGAATAAACCTTATGTACATGTATAAATCAATCAAATATTATTACTGCTATTTACCTCTTTCGTTACGCCGCCTTTATTCCCGTATAACCTTATGTCGCATTGGCTTGCGGTATCTGTTATACATATAATATACATGTAATGACATAGTGCAAGTTGCATCCAGATAAGTACATTCTTATGCAAAGAATTTAGGTATCGTTTAGTAAACTTTATTGTATTCTAAACAAAACAAGGTAAATTGAAATGATAAAATACACAATGCCGAACAACTTGCTCAATTGCCGGTGAAAACTTGATGTTTTGATTACAGATGGGAGATTGAGAGTTGAGTGATTCTTCAGGTTTGCCTACATGCGCGCTCCGTAAACCACATAGTCGTGCAGAGAAAAAATGTGATGCAAGGACACGTCAATGGTTACATCACGTAACTCCCCGCAAGTGAGAAGGATGTTAGCCCGATATGGAATGATAAACCGCACACGCTGTCCTGATCTCGCTGTCTTAACTGCAGTTACGTTTTGATCGAGCTGGACAGTAAATCCATATATGGCTCTTGAGCAAGCTGTTTATCATTCACTGAACATGCAGGTTTCAAACTGTCTATAGAAATACCAGTAATCTGCCCATTAATGTCTATTGAAGAAAACTTATCTCTACGCATCGTCACTTGGTAAGTCGCTGAAGCGGACGTACGAATACGTGTGAAAATGTCAACATATCCTCATGGATAAATGCATGTTGTGACGCTTTCCCACTTGCACCAATCAGTATTAAGCTCTTCATTTTATTCCCAAGATGTTTTAAAAATCGGCGCCTTGGAAGTTTCTAAAAACTATCCAAGAACCCGTATCGTGGTTCCATACACCATTTCAGCAGCTGTCGAATTGAGATCATCTTTAAACCTACTGTGAATGCCTTACACCACAGTCGGTAAAATTTATGTCCAGCGTTCTGTTGCATGACACATAATACCTGCTTTTAGAGTTCTATGGAAAGGTGCTACTGTAGCGTTTCTCAATTTTATGAGACAACGGCCCGGTATATACTTGGTTTTTATAAGAAGAGGGCCCAGTTCCAATAAATATGCTCATAAATACCTTTCCATTTTTTTAAACTTCATACTTTAAGCTATCATAAGTAAGGATTATTAATTATGGATAAATAATTAATTATGCATAAAGAGTAACAGCACATTCCTTCTATTAATATACACTTTGCTGATGCACTTCCTTGCTGATTGGTCACTGGCATTTGCAACACAGATATTATTTCGTTTAGTTTTAAGGATAGAGGATGCACCGCAGGTTATTATAATTGGCTTGCAGGCAGTTTTTATGAATAGTCACAATAGATAGCATACTCTTTCTCGAATGCTTAGAGATTTCGATGTCTGCAAATTATTTGATCACTCATGAATAATTACATATTTAAAGATACACGGCTTGATCACTGGCAATTGCTGCACAGATGTTAGTTAGGCTTTCTGGGTCTGAGCTTTCCAACGCTTTTTCTCTCTCTCTCTCTCTCTCTCTCTCTCTCACACACACACACATATATACATTCAAAGAAATAATTCTCCTCAGAATATTTCCACGATGTAATATTTATTTATGAAAAATGTATAGAAAACTAAAATCAAAAATTCCAGAAGAATAGGTGTCGGTCCCGTACCGGGTCGTGACCCGGCGGTTGAGGAGCACTATTCTACTGCACAGTTAAATTAAGGGTTATCTGCGGTAGTTCTGATCTTTTCGAACTCAAGGGAACTTGGTAGAGACTTCAAACAAGTTCGATTGGAATTGTCTTCCTTGGTCTGTAGTTAAGATTTGAGACCCTCAAACTGGGAAATCCACCATGTATAGAATGCATCATCTATATTTTATGCAGTCTGATCGGATACAGGGAAGACCTCAGGTCACCTTGAAAAACGGTCGACACATGTGAGTAGATACCTTTTCCACTTGGGACTCTGATTTTAGATCAGAGGGTCCCATGTTCATATCGCCTCCGGTCATAAGTATAGCGCATTGGTTTGTAGTCTGTATTATACATATAATAATATAGTGCAGGTTGCGTCCAGATAAATAAATCCTTCAGCAAGTAATTTATGCATCTTTTATTAAACTTGACTTTATCACATTTTAAACAAAACGAGATAAATTGAACTCATAAAATACACAGCGGCGAGCAACTTGGTCGATTGCCGGTGAAAGCTGGCTATTTTGGTTACAGATGGGAGAGAGTGCGCCTTCAGGTTTGCGTATACAGTGAAAACTGTCAAAGGCGGAATCTGTATTACACGTATATACACGGAATTTTTTTACGGTCCCTTCAAAAGTCAATGGTAGTTAACATTAGCTACGGAAACTGTCTAACGCGGTATCGGAAAGCACTATTTAGTCCCGTCAAAGAGAAAAACCTTCATAAAGCGGAAAATCGTTAGTAGGAAAAAAATTTTCTCAGCAGAAAAAGGAAAGAGGGTTGTAATACAATGCAAATAGCAAAGTGGGGGATAACGAACAAAAGACATTTTACAGATATAGAATGCCCTTGTCCGCATAGGCGTAGCCAGGGGACGATTTTGGGGGTTGTAACCCCCCATCTCAATGAAATTTTGTATATTTAACATAGGAATATATGAGTTGTAGCTCTGTAACCCCTCCCATTAAGCCTACAACCCCCCCTTATGAACTTTCTGCCTACGCCTATGATTGTCCGACCACCATTTTGCACACCACCAACCCACCATAGGCATACCCAGAAAGTTCATAAGGGGAGGGTTACAGGCTTACAATGGGGGGGGGAGGGGTTACAGAGCTACAACTCCATTGTATTTACATGTATACTATACACAATTTCATCGCAATGGGGGTTACAACCATAATCGCGACCACCCCCCCCTTGCGTATGACAACGCCACCCACTTCTTAAATAAAAACGTTCATTATTAACCAGAACGAAAAGTCACTCATATCGACTTTATCAATTCATGGATAAACCCACCGCAAGAGAGAGAGAGATTATCTTTATACAAGGGAATTATCATCTTTACAAGGGAGGTACTTTATCGTTACAATTTAAGCTTACATAATAGACTTTTTGTATGGTATAAGCATGTACAGTTAGAATGAAATTTTGCACCATATTGATCGTAACTACTAAAACCACAAAATAGTGCAAAAATTAAAATTAATAAAAATAAAATGCAGTGATAAAATAAATATTTATATCACAAGAAAAATAAATATAGTCTTAAAGTTCGCAAGATAAGACAAAAGAGAAAAAAATAGCACATGCAATCATCTCTTACCACTGAATTTAACTATGTATGTATTTATTTTGCATGTAACCTCCATAAGGCGGAAACATGCATACTACGGAATTTTTTTCCGGTCCCGTGAGTTTCCGCCTTAGACAGGTTTCACTGTATACTCCGTAAACCATACAAACGAGCAGAGAAAAAATGCGACGCAGATACACGTCCGTGGCTAGGTCACAACCTCTTCTGCCCGACTTGGGCTTGTAGTATTGTATTGTAATATGTTCCCATGCACGCTGAAGTGCCAGAAAAACTGGTACAGGCGTGCGTATGCAAATAACGGAGCTTTGCAACCAATCAGCGTAACGCGATGCGGTCGGCAGCGCCTATATAAGACAAGAGATGTCTGGCAAAGCTGTTAGATCGGTTCTTGCCGCTACAATGGCAGGTTATCAAGATTTAAGTGATTTTGAACGTGGCGTTATAGTCGGCACAAGAGAGATGGGACATAGCATCTCCGAGATAGCGACAAAATTTGGATTTTCGCGTACGACCATTTCACGGGTATACCGTGAATATCAGGAATCCGGTAAAACATCAAATCTCCGACAGCGGTGCGGCCGGAAAAAGACCTTGAAAGAACGGGACATTCGACGACTGACGAGAATCGTTAAACGAGATAGACGTGCAACACTTCCTCAAATTGCCGCGGATTTCAATGCTGGGGCATCAACAAGTGTCAGCGTGCGAACTGTTCAACGAACCATCATTGATATGGGCTTTTGGAGACGAAGGTCCACTCGTGTACCATTGTTGACTGCACGGCACAAAGCTTTACGCCTCGTCTGGGCCGACCAACACCGCCATGGGACTGTTGATGACTGGAAACACGTTGCCTGGTCTGACGAGTCTCGTTTCCAATTGCATCAGGCGGATGGACGTGTACGGGTATGGAGACAACCTCATGAATCCATGGACCCTACATGTCAACAGGGGACTGTTCAAGCTGGTGGAGCTTCTGTGATGGTATGGGGCGTGTGCAGTTGGCGTGATATGGGACCCCTGATACGTCTAGAGACAACTCTGACAGGTGACAGGTACGTAAGCATCATGTCCGATCACCTACACCCATTCATGTCCATTGTGCATTCCGACGGACTTGGACAATTTCAGCATGATAATGCGACACCCCACACATCGAGAGTTGCTACCGAGTGGCTCCAGGAACACTCTTCTGACTTTAGACACTTCCATTGGCCACCTAAATCGCCAGACATGAACATTATCGAGCATATCTGGGATGCCTTGCAACGTGCTGTTCAGAAGAGATCTCCACCACCTCGCACTCCTATGGATTTGTGGACTGCCCTGCAGGATTCCTGGTGTGAATTGTCTCCAGGATACCTTCAGACATTAGTCGAGTCCATGCCACGTCGTGTTGCGGCACTTCTGCGTGCGTGGACGAGGAGGCTACACGATATTAGGTAGGTGTACCAATTTTTCTGGCACTTCAGTGTATTATGTGATGACTGAAGAGAGTGACGCAAAAGGGATAGAGCACGAATCAAGCAGCGGCGTAGGTCGATATGATTGCTATCTCACATTTCACCTATATAGAGTCATTTGTTTTGTGTGCACAGGAAATGTTTGCGCATATGATCTTTGAACCATTCCCGCATAAGTACTGCTATAGAATTAAGGATTTTTTTTGGCAGTAAACCCTCGGTTCCTTGGTGCTCTGGCTATCGGCTTGTTTTGATCGAACTATGTAAAATTATGATCATAACTTTTACTTTTAAGTGCATATAATACAATGATTTATGTTGGCTTACGTTTTTTAGGTCCCGATTTTCCGAAGTCGTTCTCCACTACCTTAAGCCACCAAATTTTCTTTGTCTTTCTGGATTCATTTCCTTAACATTGTAATCATTCATTTGTTTTGAACAAATGGACTAATTTTCACGGAATCTTTCTTTTATTTTGAATCTTTAGCTCCACGAAGGCCCAAGGGATTCGCGGAACACAGCTAGGAAACTTTTGACGTAATACTAGTTATTTAAAACTGGGTATAGTAGCTTGACAGCTATAGAGTCGATTGGGTAACCCAAAGGTCATTGGTTTATATAAAGTCGGTAGCATAATTATTATTTTATATATATGTTTTTTTATTTGATTTGAGTCAAAATTACAAGTGCTTGGAAAAATTATTCTGATAATTTTTTCGGAAAAGAAATTTCCCAAAATTTTTTAAACATTTTAAACAATATTCAAATAATATAAACACACTTTTTTTTTAAAAAAAATTCATTTAATTTTTAACAACGCGAACACAGTTCTTCATCAGGGTGCTATATCATATCCGCATTGTCAATTTACGTGCTCGCTTTTTCTGAGACATTCACAGCAGCAACGTGTTTCCCCATTTTCAAATCATCGTCAACTGCTATGAATCTCACGGCACCTAAAGCAAGCAAATAAACACTAAAAACAATCTCACATACAAGAGATTACATCCTTACCCAAAAAATTGAACGTAACCACTACATCCCGAACATGAATCAACAAGATTCACGTGTTGTTTATATTTTGGTTATGTAAGTCGGGTGCGGTTAGTAAAAATATTTTACTATTGCCAGATCGTTATTTACAAATATTTACAAGCGTATCTTAGTGGAATCGTCACTGATCTCAACGTTGCAAAATAAGACATGTTTAAACGCTTAAATGCAATATCCGTTGGAACCTACTAAATACATTACTAATTAAGTCAATAGGGTTTCCATATTTGATTCGTAAATTAAACAGTCTAAAAATTTCTTTCAAGAAGTTATTGTCATTGTTATAAATCCTATTAATTCGGCAAATTTGTAAGATAATGATATTTTTAAACACTTTTTTGCTTAAACATGACCCGAAATTGGACAAAAGCAATACCTGGAAATTAAAGTCTTCCATTTTGTCGTAAATGCTACGTTGCATTTCGTTATTGTCCCCGTTGGATATTTGGATGTCCAAAAAAGAAGTAAAACCCGGACATTTAGTTTCTTTCAGAATAAGACTTTTCGGGTTAATGCTAGAATTCATCTCTTTAAAATCTCTGAAATTGAAGACAATGATATCGTGTATGTATCGCATGGCATACATTTTAAGTCCGTTTTTCTTTTCGTAGTAACATAAAAATAGATCGGCCAAGTAACTTGTAAAACTGTAACCGATGGAAATACAGTTTCTTTGCCAATAGTATCCAATCCCGTTGTGTAACACGTTTTCAGAAACTCCAAAATCGAAAAGCTTATTCCACTGATTTTCGTTGGTCCCTATAATATCCTCAAATCCTTGATATAAATATGTCCTTAGTTGCTTCATATCTTTCAAGGGGATATTCGTGAAAAGGTTTTCAAAGTCATAAGTTTCGATGTTAGTAATTTTGTCCTTGTTTTTATGCATGTAATCCAGAACTTTCGAGTTTTTCTAATGATCAAGAAGTCTTTTCGTTCATTTCAATCTGCAAGATGACTTTCTTCAAGATGTTCTGTAATTTCACAGATGTTTTTCTGTTGTACGCAGTGGTTCCGCATGTTATGAATCGAAATCCAATTGGTTTCTTGTGGAATTTGATGCTTAGAAACAAATAAGGAAATTTTAATGAGTTGATCCTCAAATTTAATCTCTTATAAAATGCGATCACTCTTTTCTTAAAAAGGCCATGTTTTCTTTCACTGTTTCAAAAGTTTTGCAGGTGTTGTATTCCGCAACAATTCTCTTACAGTAAAATTCCCTACAAATCATTCCAAAGTTGTTATTTGCTTTATCTATGGTAGTTAAAATGAAGTTGTTTTTAAGGTACGTGATTTCTTCCCTTGTATATGCGTAATGAAGCACGTTTTGTGAGATTTTTCAACAAAGACCATAGATACATAATCACACGAGATTTTGGGATCATTCAAATGTTAAGTTAAGAGAAATTATGGAAAAAAGTACCAATTATAGACCAAACAGGAAGAATTAAAAGAAGAAGACTTGGGGAGGGAATTTTCAATGACCTTACAGCTTTTGTTTTGAAAACTACATTTAAATGTTATTATTATGTATTTTTGAGTTCATGACTCTGTGTTTATTTTGAGTGTAAAATATTCGTGTAAAACTTTTTGTTATAATTTGTGAATTTATTCGGTTTACCGACTTCTTATCCATTCTTAATAATTTTCTTACTTCTTTATTTTTAGTTCGCTGATTAATTTTTACTTCTTCATTTTAATCACTTTCATATCTCTATTTAGTTGTTGCAAGTTTGCTTTTAGGCCGCTTACAACAATTGAAATGGCTCATAGTTTCACAAAAAAGACCCTTCAAAATTAATAAAATAATATTTCTAAACCAATTACATTCTGGCTTTATTCTTTCTTTTTAACCCCTTCTTTTGAGCACTACTTGTTCATTCAGTATTAATCATAAATCTCAATTATTGTAGTCAGAAAAAGCAAACCAATAACAGGGATTTTGTGCAGTCTCTGATGAAGAACAAAATCCTTGATACGGATAAAACTTTCATTTACTCCTCTTCCATCATTTTTACTACTATAATTTTAGTTTTGTTTTCAGTTTAAATGATTTCTACTATTTTAAATTATATGTTTTTAGTACTCGAACCTGTACGGTTTTTACTACTTCAACTTTGTCCAAGTAAATATGCATGTATGTGTGATGTACGAATGTATATTACATTAGAAGGTACTACATGTCACAATCATACTACAATTTTGCTATATATATATATATATATATATAGAGAGAGAGAGAGCATATCAATTTCCTCTAAATAGTTTTGAACGACATTAAAAAAAAGGATAGTACATGTTGCGTGATGTAAAGGATTTTTTTAATCTAAACCGAAACGTAGGAGGAGCTCTACTTGAAAGGGTAACTTATAGTATTAAAGAACAATTATAATTGCATGCTTTCTTTTCCGTAAAAAATGAACAGTTGGAAAATGATTGATTACTCGACCTAATTAACCAATAATACGGCAAAAGGACTCTTGTTAACTGGCCCAGAAATTGCTACCAGCATAGTTTGCAGCTGAAGGTATTCGATATCTGGACATTCCCTGCCTTTCCTCAAACTTGGAAACATCAGACGCAAAAATTTCCCATACCTCGTTCATCTTCATTTGCAAGGAATTCTGGTGGAAAAAAAGAAAACTATCATGGTTACTATACGATCAGCAAACGGCGTGTTTTTTCCTTTCTTTTTTCATCAACTTCTTCTGCGAGACTGGGATCTTCCAATTACGCGAAATTCGATCCCGTGGGTTGGTGTAGATGATTTTGCTCGCGACGAGTTCGCTTCACTAGTCAATAAGCGAGTGTGGAAGCTCTAGCATTCCACCTCTATTAGCTCCCTGTTCCACATTCTATAGGAAGGATAAGACGACGGGGAGGGTAGTTCTTAGTTCCCGTTTGCCTTTGTAGAGTCGTCCTATCTCCCGTTCACGCTCCCGTTGCAGAAGAGTCCGCCGCTGGGGATCCCGTTCACTCTCCCCTTCTCTCTCCTCTCCTCTTCCCAATCTCCTCTCGATTTCCCTCCTCGCAGCACAGATAGCGCGGAGCAAAAGCATTGTCGAAGGAACTGCCTTTGTTCGTTGCCCTGTTCGACACGGCTGAAACACGCTGATAACGGGACAGAGGCTGATACGAGGGGGAGATTCGTCCGTTCTGGCCGATTCCTAGGAGAGAGCGAGACAGAACATTGTCGAGTCAACTTTCACTATCTCCGGACTCCATCGATGCGGCCACTCCCGTCGATAAAAGACCTCACCTCCCTCTTCGGGTCTAAACGTCATCCGCCCTACACGCATCCACCCCCCCACACCGAATGAAAAATCGTCCCTTTCGCCCCGACTTTTCGCCAGAGCAATTCGCATCTCTCGGTCGCTCCTTCGCAAACCCGATAAATAATTTGCTTCTATCTTGGTCTTTTTCAGCAAACAAGGTTTACTTTCGCTTCATGAAATCGTTTCATCGTGCAGCGTTTATCTTTTATTATAAAATGTCTTTTTTGTTGTTGCCATTCTAAAAAAAAAATAAATATTCAAATATTTTTTTCCTCGAAATGGAATTCCAAAACCCTCATTTGAACACATGCACTTTTATTTCAATTCCTATGAACATATTTACATATAAATTAAAAAAAAAATTTCCAGTTATTTAAGATAGCACTTCGGATTTTGAAACGAAGTATCCACTGACATATAAAGTAACAAATTTGTATTTTATGTTCTTATTTTTTCCTTAAAAATTAAATATGATAATAATGCCTTAAAATGAAGCAAAATTTATCTACCTACAATAAAAAACTACCGTCTATTACTATTATAACAAAATTGTCTACCTACTGATATATCAAGGCATGTCCGAGCTTGTTTCTACATGTTTGTATCAAACTGTTCACTCCTGTATCATTCCAATCTGCCTTCCTACTTTAGATACCCTGTTTGAGAATGTTCGTTTTGTCTTTGATGGCTCTTCGTTATTTATCGTTTGTCAAATGCATTATGGCAGGCCTATTCCTAACTGCAGCTTTTGAATTCAAGTGTGGTGTGACGCATAATGATCTTCATTTTTCTATATTTTACCATTTCTAGGTTCTCATAAAGTACAACTCATGGTAATTTAATGAGTGATTTAAAATATGTACCCGGTTTTAAAAAATGCAATTTTGTTCCAGGTACTTCGATTGTTGAGACAAATTTTATCGTAGAGATAAGGTCAAATATAACATACAAAATGAAACTTTGGAAGGATAAAACGAGGTGTGGTTGTAAAATGAAGAGTAAGTGCAATTTTTATATAAGCAGCGAGTTTACACTTACAACTTTCAATATTTTAAATTTTGCGGGTGAAACTGTGTGAGCTTTGGTAGCACATGAAATAAAATTCATTTTAGGTCACTCATCTAACAGACTGACCTAGGAATTAATTTGCAGGTCCTAGACCACTCACTGAAATTCAGTTTAAAAGCGTCTTGCTTAAATTAGGGATTAAACTGTACGGCAAGTTAAATCTGTCTCTTAGATCCAAACTTGTATGCATGTTTCAGTAATTCAATCAGTGCCTTTTTCCAGTATAAGAATTAGCAGGGTCAATTTGTGTGCTTTTGTCTATAAATTACGAATAACAATTATGAGCAACAATATAGAGGGTGGCCCAAAAGTCACCCTATTTTAAAAATTCTATTAAAAAATTACTACACTACTTAAAGAAAGAAGGTTTAAAGATTTTGAACGATATGTATCGAAAGATTTTAACAATGCAACCTTGTATACTCCTGTATAGGTCCTTTTAGTTTTAAGGAGAATATCCTATCATTATTCCATTTCTGGCCACAGTTATTGTAAGTCTCTGTCAACAGTAGCAATGCCGTACGTGATTAGCTATTTTAGATTCTTTCAATCGCCTACTTCTATTTCAAATTCTCTATTATTGATAAGTCCTTATAAGACAAAGTCGAATTAGGTTCTACTACTTTAACTGACTGTCCAACTAATCGGGTTATTTGGAGAAATTCAGGGTTCTCAGAACATATATAGAATATAAGTATTCACAAATACTATGGCATGGAACCATAAAGTTGAAACGATGTTGAAACTTACAAATATTCGACTTGTTTCATAGCCAAATTTTGCAGCACATGTAAGTGCACCTTAGCGTCGATAGATTTTTTGAGGAAGATATTCAACTACCAATAGTACGGGTATAAATAAAACCTGAGCAAATATTTGTTTAGGGCTATAAAATTTCCAATTTTTCTCCTTCAAATGTTGTAAACCTAATTGCTCTAAATAGTGTAGTCATTCCTTAAAAATTGTATAAGAATGAAGTAGGACTTTCGAACTACCCACCAAGCGAATAGTATACTTTAATCTCTTTTATGACACTATATTAATTTACACAAATTTAGCAGTGTATAATAAATAACTGCATACATTTTATGGATACCACAATTTTATAATGAGACTTTCCTGCAGGCGATAGGCATTAGAAATCAGCACAGATACCTTTATTTCTCTTAGCCTTTCCATACAATAGGCTCTTCAAATCTGAAAATATAACCTGACGTTTTATTTTATTGTTGTGTTTTTGAGAAAATAAGATAGCCTTTCAGTTTAATTGAGATAATAATAACAAATTGTGGGCACAAAAGTTTTAGAGAAAGTAGTTTCTAAGTGGCGCAAGGCTGAACCAAAATTTTTCAAATCAAAGGTGTTATGTTATACATCGGGTTCGAAGGATTTCAAAATTTTAAGTAGCTTCCTTTTTAGAATCTTTTTACCTTCACAACTATTCAAATTTCATATTCCAAAGACAAGCGGCGAAAGCATTTCCTTAAAAAATAAGCAACAAAAAGAGTACACAACAGACCATTTCTTATGTTTTTAATTGATTCACAATAAACTCTTAAGAATGCCACAGGCGGCGCATCATTTCCGCACATACGTTTCAGCGAAATGGGCACTTGTTAGTGTTATGAAAACCTCTCACAATAAGGTCAAGGGAATAGCAACTATTTCTGCTTAACAACGATATTTTACCGTCCCGGCAAATGCTTCATAAATTATAGATATTAGGATTCGAATTTTTCTTTTTTGTCTAAAGAGGTTTTTTCTTCTCAGTTTGAAAATCGTTAACAGAATAAATTACTGTATGTGCAGATAGTCATAATAACCTGATGGAAAAGCTTATGTTTATTGCCAAAGAGTAAAAATTAATTCCCAGAGATCAATTATATGAAAATTAGTATTATAGTTTTACATGTGTGCACCGTTCTGGAGAGATTTGTTTTTCCGCTTTCGGGAGACAGAGTGTACATTTTGGGCAATAATAAGCGTAAAGAATTTCACGCGAATATTTCTTAAATTTTCCAGATCTTTAAAGCGATATAACACTCGATTCTCTGTTTCCAGTTGAAACATTCGAGTTACCGAGTTATTGCAGTGAGGGGTATTGTTTTATCTGTCTCGGAACCACTTATTGTACTTCATCTTATAAATCTTTTCGGAGCTCAGTTATATGGATTTGAAGGTCGAAGAAATAGTGACCAGAAATATATGAGAAAGATACTGTGAAAGCATGCATTCAGATACACGTACCGGTTAAGCAATGATGTGCATAAACGCAATCATCTTTAAGCTTTATTCAGATTCTCTTAAAAGACTTAAGCGGTATTAGAATAATACTGAAAAATCCAACACACGTAAGTATTTTCAAATCCAAAAATATGCTGTTTTCACCAACTTAATTGCTATCATTAAGAAACTTAGAACAATTAGATAGATAGTACGAAATTTTGTCCATTTTTAATCATTCAACATCACAGATCTCAGATAGAGCGAAGGCGTATATATCAATTGTTAGCTGACAAATGTGAAATCTAGTATAGCTGTTTGTTGCTCTGTATTAATTGGGACAAATCAGATAGGTGGTACACTTTTATTCGATTGGATGCCAGTTACCTGCCTATTTTACCATTATCAGCATCCTTATCTGACCATTGTCGACAAGTTCTTATCGTATACAGAAATGCTATTGACTGAGTGCTTTATGTACAATTCTGCTGCAACTTTTGTGGGAAATCTTGGAGACAGCTGAGTGTAAGATGTTAAGAAAGTCCTTATGGATATTTCATGGATGCTAGGAGCAATTATGGCGATAAGCCCTAAATATTTTCCGAGAAGCCTTCATCTGTATTTATTACGAGTATTATCTCGAAACTCTTGATCTTCCTGCGTTATATAAGCAATGGCATGGAACACAATAGCTAACACATTAAAACTATTGACGTGACTAGGGGTGATAGAAGTCTTAGCTCACCCTAAAAAAATAAAAATCACAAATTAATTCTACTCTTGGAGCATTAGGGATAGGGTATTATTCATTACCATGATGTTGTGTCAGAGTTAAATATTATTGTTATTATTATATTAAATATCTGGCTCTTTGTTAATTACTCACACAATAAACAAGGAGAACGATGATTAGAACGCCTTTTGATATCACGAACTATTACAGCTTTAGGAAAACTATTACATTATTGAAAGGTCAAGAAGAAGGAATATTGTGTTGGAATTATAATTAATGATAAACGAATGTTTGATGTTTTTGTAAAAGTCACGAGCGTTGTTGACTTTGCTACAAAAATACCCCACCAGTCCAAAGGACGATTCTAAATTGGATCGGCACTGTGGAACGTGAGTTGTTGGAGAGGACAATCACTGCGACGTGAGCAAGGTCCTGTAACGTGAGCAAAGTACATCCACTTGAGTTACTCCAGGATTTCATGAACACCAACTGTTCTTAGTACCTGACTGTAGGTTTAGATTGGTAAAAAGCATTTTCTACATAAAAATTGTCATGGAGAAGGTTATTTATCGCCATGCTCTTCTTTATATTACGAATTATTAAAGCTATTGGAAAACAATTACGGTATAGAAAGGTCAAGAAAGGAAAGACATATTGTGTTACAATTACGAAAAAAGGATGTCAAACGTTTTTTGTAGAAATCACGAGCGCTTTTTATATAGCTCGCCCTGTACTTCGATTATAGTTATGTCAATATTTAAAACCGAATTTTCTCGCCTTGAAATAACATTTACATATGAAAAAAAAGACTGATAAAACGTTCAGCTTGATTTCAATATGCATCAATAGCATGATGTTAGTTATGGTGGAGGTTTTAAGAATTAAAACACAGCCTGATTTCTAAGTTAAGAAGATTTTCATTGATTAAAAATTGCATCACGAAAAATTAAGTTAAAATATATCAAGCGTCTAGAAAATACGGAAAATATAGAAAAATTATATAGGCTTATTTTCAATTTAATGTTCTGCATACGTAAAGGTTTCCATCGTGTAGTCTGAGGGGCTCTTCCCTACTTTTCTCGGTTCTGTTTTATTTCGATTACGCTTCTATTTGATGATGCCTACATAATCTTTGTCCAGCGCCAGGTATGAGTTAAAAATTTTGGATAGGTATTTTTATTAGTGCTTTAATTAGTGTATGTCTAATATGGGCCAAAGCTGTTGCCCCTAGTTGTTGCAAAACTTCACCTAGTGGATTCATAGGTCGTCCACCTAAAAAGGTTTCACGAAATTTAAATATAAATAAAGATTGTAGTACAAAACTTTTTACATCATGTTTAGGAAAACATATGTCTAACATGAGAAATAAAGTAATATTTCAGTGACTATTTGGTTATCGTGAAAAAACGCTGAGACTCAATCGATCGTAGTTAAAAGCTGATGGCTCTCTAATGGACGATAAATCCTACGAAGCAGTATTTCCCAATCTTTCGCCAGACTGGACGATAATTCTAAATGTATTGATTGTGTTGAAAAAAAGTTATTTGTATGAAACTTCGAGCGTTTTTTCATATCCTCCCTCAAAATGGAACGATGGACACAAAGGAGTTGAAGACACTAATAAAGGTTGTGCTGGGAATGCCATCAAGGAGTGTTGAGTGAAATGGAAAGAAGCCTAATGGGATGCAAATGCGAAGATTTAAATGAAATTCGAAAGCAATCCTCTTTTTGAGTTCGTGATTTTCCACTGGGGCGTGTGTTTCTAACGGGTTGGAAGTTAAGCATTATTATTCCCCAAAATGCTTTTTGCATATTTGAAAATTTTGAGGAAAAGCAATCTCTGAACGGTGATAAACAAAACGGAGAGTTATTTTGCGGAACTAAAATATTGATAATATTCTTGCCACCTTCAAAAATTTTCAAAATTACCATATATATATATATATATATATGCGTATGCATATTCTAATACAGATGTATGCTCATACGCAGTGGCGCCGACTTCATGGGTTCGAGACACTTTTTGCACCCTCAATAATTTTGTTGTGGGTTCCTCGAACCCATAATATTTTTGCTCGTGGGGAAAATACGCATACAGAAATAGAAGCACAAAGTTTTTGGTCATCAAGTCTTCAATATTTTCATTATTTATACCCTGTTCCCTGAACCTTTCATTAAAGAAAATTCTTCATTTTGTCTGGGTTCATAGAAAATACAAAAGTTTAGTCTCTAGCTCTACACACAGAGACGAGAATCTTTAGCGGCCATAGTGATAGAGGAGAAAATATGTTGTCCAGTAATCTGACCCACTCTATCTTTCAATAGCACACATTTTTCTATACTTTGTTTTGTTTTGCCTCCCAAGCACCTTTCGGAGCACCAGGGAATCTGACTTTTATTTCGGTCAATTTCTTTTAAAGAAAGACGGAAGGGGGGTAGATACATTCGAGTATTTTGGAAGCAATCGTAAAACTATAAAGGGTGTATATGTTTAGGGGAACATTAAATAATTATCTAGAGAAAAAATATTTCTATATAATCAACTATAATTTGCCTCATTTTAAATATTTCAGGTGTCTTTACCAGATAATCTGATAATGAAATTTAAATTACACTTAAATCCTTTGAAAAATGCGCGGGTAATTCAATTTAGAATTTTCGGAACCCTTATTAATTTTTCAAATCAGCGCCTATGCTCATACGCAAGCATATTCTGATATAAATGTGTGCTCATATATTTTCATATTCTGATAGAGATGTGTGCTCATACATATGCATATTCTGATATAAATGTGTACTCATACGCATGCATATTCTGATGTGTCCATTCATAAGTACGTATGTATATTCTGATAATTAAGATACTAGTTATGTACATACAGAAAATAATTTAGAGGAAGTATTTTGAACATCCGCTGGTAACTTTAAACGAATCTGAAGTAATTGAAAAATTAAACACATCGTTTGAAAACACTGGAAAAGGAGGTATTTTTAATTAAAAGATCTAGAATATATGAGTTTATTCAATTTTGATTAATGCGTGCTTGGTAGTATCAATTCTAATTCTGAATTTAATTAAATATTCAGTGGAATATACAGAATAATCTGGGACCCAATTAATAAATATTCTGCTCACTTTTAAAAGAATAAAGTGAAATAAAGTCGTAAAATATACATTTTAATATAGCTCACCGTGCAATCCAACATATATGCTTGCATTGTAAATTATATTAAAAGTTATACAAATAGCAATATAATATAGTAGTAGAAATTTTGATATGTGGGGGCGGAAAGTGTATTTACACTAGAATGTTGACCCTTCTCACCCGTATAGCAAAAAAAATATTAACAGTAGAATTTTTCAAATTTAATGGAATAAGTACAAATCAAATGTCTTTATTTCTTGAAAATTACAAACTTGTAACACAAATTGGTTTCATATATTTAAACAAAATTTGAACCCCCTCCAAAATATGAAGGGGAAAAATTAAGTTTACAAATAAATAAAACCTCAAAAAAAAAGGTAAAAATCTAGTACTTGGTAGGGCCTCCTTTGAACCGAATGACTTCACGGAACCGTTGAGGCATGCTGTGGACCAAGTTAGTCATGACATTTGGTGGGATGCTGCTCGAAGCTTCCTGCAATGTAGTCTTGAATGCAGGGATGCTTGTGCCACATGATAATGGCACACGGTTGTCTAAAATCCCCCAAAGATGCTCAATGATGTTCAAATCAGGTGACTGAGATGTCTATTAGAACACCTTTATCTTTTTGGAGGCAAAATAAGCAACTAAAATACGAGATTTATGTTTGGGGTCATTGTCTTGTTGGAAAGACCAACCCCTTTTCAATCCCAACTTCACCTTGGATAGAGTCAAATTTGATTCCAAAATCTCCTTATACTTGTGGGAGTTCATAAGGCCATCAATGAATACCAAATTTGCCATTGCATTATTGGTAAAACAACCACAAACCGTAACTGATGATGGGTGTTTGATTGTTGGCTGCAAATTCTTGACATTAAACGCTGTTCCATCTTTTCTAAACACTATTTTCTTCTGTTGTTTTAAAGGTTCAAACTTGCTTTCATCGCTCCACATCACATTTTCCCAGAATTTGAGTAGCTTATCAGCATGTTGAATTGCAAATTTTGAACTCCTTTGTTTATTTTTGGAAGAGATATAAGGTTTCTTACGTGTAATCCTTTATATCCCACCTTGTTTAACACCCTTGAAATTTGTCTCCGTGATATTGTCTTTTTGAATTGATCTTGAAATTCTTCTTGGATTTCCCTTCTCGATGTAAATGGGTTTTTGTTTATGGTTCTCATAATCGTCTTGCGCTCCCTTTCTGTGAACTTTGGTTTTCGACCTGTCCTTTGGGTGCTTACAACGTGTCCATTGATTTCATATCTTTTCACTATTTTCTGAGCTCCCATTGCACTTATTTCATACTTTTCTCCTAACTGTCTGTAGGATAATTTGCCATCCACTCTGTCTTTAGTTAAGGCTGTTCTTTCAATCACCGATAGTTCCCGTGTTTTCACCATTTTCACTCTACCCTTTATCAGCCCATGACTCACACATTCTCATAAATCGTTGATTATGCAAATTACATTATATGAAAATTACAAGCGCACAGAAATTTGCTTTAAATTTTACTTTTTTTGATGTTTCATTTACTTGTAAACTTAATTTTGCTCTTCATATTCTGGAGAGGGTTCAAATGTTGTTTAAATACATAAAACCAATTTGTGTTACAAGTCTAACTTTCAAGAAATAAAGGAACATGATTTATACTTATTCCATTAAATTTAAAAAATTCTACTATTAATAGTTTGTTATACGGGTGAGAAATGTCAACATTCCATGGTAAACATACTTTAGCCCCCACTGTATGTATAAAAATGATAAATGTTATATAAGTAGTAAATAAAAAAATAAAAACATTTATTAATCAAACCTAAGTTTTCATTTGCATTTCATAATTTTAAAGTTACAAAATACAGAAAACAAGTATTCTGTATAAAAATTAAGAACTAAAAATAAAAAAATAAAATATGACAAATAATCAATATATGTAATTTAAGTATTAAGTTTTAGCATAATTTTCTTACGAAAAGTAATTATCGTATAAATAATTCTTCAATATCACATAAAAATAATAATTAATAAAACAATTCAAATTGGAAGGCGCAACTTTTATTTAAAAAACTATAGAGACTAGTATTTTAATAAGTGTCACCAGTTAATTAATTCATATTCCATATTCACAAATGTAACTTTTTTAATAGAAATTTTAGTTCGATGTTTTCAAAATAATAATATTCATAGTTTTGTTCGTTCAGCTTAGAAACGTTAGAAACGTTTAGATGAGTTACATACCTGCGTTTAAATTTTAAAACACTTTTTTTCAAATATTTTAGTTCAGCAAAATATTTTTTAACTTTTGAAGCAAAATATGCACTTTTTTTATTAAAAGAGCATGTAAATCATTTTTATCCACAATATGTAGCCGCAAAATATTATATCATCAGCTCTATTATTGTACATCGTTCATAATTAGCATGCTAATAATATAATTAGTATTGTTAAGCCTGCGCGTGCTTTAGAGGAACAACATTACTAATGAGCCAAGTTATGCAAATATCCATAAGTTACAAGCAAAACCTTTCAACCCATTCATGCTTTAATAGGCCGTTCTCAGTTAATTGCAAAGGATGCCTTCGGGCTGGAATAAAAATAAATGTTCTGTTCCAATATATAACGTACGCCACCGGCCAGCTGGAAAGTAACCGGTTTGTTGTAGGTTTTCCACTAAGTTCAGCGACGACAGAGCCTCCTAACGAATCTACTAATGTAAAAAGATAACGGGACCTACCTTTCTGCAGCGCAAACAAATGGTGTCTAATTCTTTATCCGCCGCCGTTTACTTCCAGCCTCTCCCCCCATTTGCTCTCCAGCCTCCCGCATCCACCCCCATCCACTTCTTCATACATCCTTTGCAAAGCCGCTGGGGAACAGAAGACGCGAGGCAACTTCTAAAAGCAGCGAGAAGTCAAGAAGAAAGCCAGTTTCAACGAAAAATTGCCATCTTTTCCTGCGGGTCTCTTTACTGTCTTCTACCATCTTTTCTAAAACTAATTTGAAACGGCCCGCTTCTACAGTTTCTTAAAGTGACTTCTAACGTGTCGTCGACGCTTCTTTCTATGTTTGCTTTTCTCATCAGTAAGTTCTATTTCGCTCTTCGAAGGAAACTGACATTTTTATTCGAACTCTTCCTGTTTTATTGTTGCTGTTGTTTTCTTCATAAAGACCTTCCCGTTGTCCGTCTTCGTTAATAATTTATTTATTTGTTTCTGTCCACGAGGAAAAATAAATATCCCTTGCAAAGAACGTAGATCGTATTATAGAGCGTCAATCCACTTAACTAAAAGCATCTACATTCACATCAATTTAATAAGCATGGGATTTATATTGCTTGAAATTATGTCATATAGCATAAGTTTTAATACATATATATGGCCTGCAAAAGGGTTGCTAGTATCTAACTGGAAGGAAGCAACCACGCTGAATATATCCGACGAGGTGCGGAACCCGTCGGGCCAGTAACCTAGTGTCCTACTCCGCCTTCAAGTGGTGCGGGCCGGGCTTTCAATTTATGAAGCAAATTAATATTTGCTGCACGGATAGAAAGGGGGAAGGTGAAGGCTAATTCACCAATCCGTCTAACCAGCGTGGTGAAATGATGGCTAATTCCTCCACTATGCTTATACACCGAAACATATCGCCCCCAGTCTCTAGGCATTGGAGTGCTTCTGATCAAGGCAGCGGTCAGCGCGGCATGGAAGCAGGGGTGCTAAGAATCACTAGAATGGCCCAGGCTGCCGTTTGCTATTAACCTTGGCTACATATAATGGACGATCCCTTACTTCTGAAGCAAAACTTCAGGAATTGGAAGAAGAACTTGAAAAGATCAAATGAAACATTGTCAGACTCAGTGAAGTTAGAAGAAAAGGTGAAGAGTTCGTAGAACTTAAAAGCGGACACTTCCTTTATTTTATAGGAAAGGAAACTGGAAAAACAAATGATGTTGGCTTCATAATCAACAAAAGAATTAAAGACTACCTTCTTGAAGTTGAAAGCACGTCAGATCGAGCAGCGAGGCTCGTTGTTCAACTAACCCAGCGATACCAACTTCAGATAGTACAGGCATATGCACCAACATCAAGCCATACCGACGAGGAGGTTGAGGAATTCTATGAAGAAATCAAACAGCTACATACCAAGGGGAAACAACACATCAAGCTCATCATGGGGGATTTTAATGCAAGAATTGGACAACAGGAACAAGGAGAGACATCGGTTGGTAAATATGGATACGGGGAAAGGAATGTACGTGGCAATCAACTCATCGAATTTGCAGAAGCTGCAAATCACAGCATCGTGAATTCATGTTTTTAAGAAGGAATTACAAAAAATTGGACATGGAAACACCCCAATGGAGGAACCAGCGAAATTGACTATATACTGGCAAACAAGAAATCAATTATTGAAGATTACAGCATACTGAACAGATTTAATACTGGAAGTGATCATCGAATGGTGAGATGTAAAATGCACTTAAATACTAAATTAGAAAGACAGAAGCTCATTAGGAAACAAGTATGTAAGAGGGTGGATTTAAAGAAATTAAAAGAAAATACCGAGGCATTCAAGTTGGAATTAAAAAATCGCTTTTCTGCACTGGAAGGACTTATTGAAGAAGTTGACATCTCAGAAGCAAATGAAAACATTGTTAAGACAATAATTGAAACTGCTGGGGAAATTGGTGGTGTAACATGTAAAAAGCAGAACGGCAAATCAGCTAAGGAGACGAAACAGTTCATGAAACGAGGACGCGATATGAAGATGAATAATCAAAATACCAGTTGCAAGATCGAGTATGTAGAACTTTGCAAAACTTTGCGCAAAAACATGAAAGAAGATATAAGAAAATTCAATTGTGAGTTAGTAAGGAAGGCCATTGAAAGCAACAAGAGCCTTAGGGTTGTTAAAGGGAGTTTGTCTATTGGGAAGAAACACATCATTGCATTAAAAGGAGAGGATGGCACCGTAACAAGAAATAGGGAAGAAATACTTAGAAGAGTTGAAGAATTCTACAAAAATCTATACGAAAGTAACAGTGGATTAAACGAAGACATTGAAATAGTCGAAGGAACAGCTCCTAAAATCTTAAAAGAAGAAGTTTCATTTGCAATAAAAAGTATGAAGAAAGGAAGAGCCCCTGGTGATGATGGTATTACATTAGATATCCTAAAAGAAGCTGGAGAATATGTAGAAGACATACTTGCAAAATTCTTTACCAAATGTCTTAACAGCGGTAACATACCAAACCAATGGGATTCTGCAACAGTAATTCTTTTGCATAAAAAAGGTGATAAAGAGGATTTAAAAAATTACCGACCAATTAGCTTAACACCAGCTATTTATAAATAACATCTTCACAAATGTGCTAACACATCGCCTTCATAAAAAATTAGATGTAGCTCGACCAAAAAACAAGCTGGATTTCGAAGTGGATTCAGTATAGTAGACCACATTCAAGTATTAAGTATTAATTGAAAGAACACATGGATATGAACTTCCACTGTACGTGGCATTTATTGACTATTAGAAGGCCTTTGACTGTATTAAAACATCAGCAGTCATCAACTCTTTAAAATCAACAAACACCGAGGATGTGTACATTGACATGGTGAAATATGTGCATAAAAGTGCAAGTGCAAAATTTCGGTTGCATAAAGATACCAAAGCTATCAAAATTGGTAAATATGTGAGGCAGGGAGATACCATTTTTCTAAAATTTTTTACTTCAGCTTTAGAGATGATTTTTCATCAGATAAATCGGAATAAAAAGGGAATAAAAATAAATGGTCAATATTTAAATCATTTGATGTTTGCTTATGACATCGTTATTTTTTCAACGAATCCATTAGAACCCCAAAACATGGTACAGGAGCTTTCAACTAGAAGTAGAGAAGTTGGACACAAGATGAACCTACCAAAAAACTAAAATTATGTTTAATAATTTCGCAGAGAAAACAAAAATACAAGTTGACAACATGGAGTTAGGAATTGTTGATTCATATATTTACCATGGTCAGCTGATTTCAATGGATGGCAACATTATGAAAGAGCTCAACAAATGTATTAAACTTGGCTAGGGTGAATGTGGAAGAAACGGTTTTATCCTGAAGGGGAAGTTGCCTTTGTGTCCAAAAAGAATGTTTTTCAACAAGTGTATATTGCCAGTCCACTCTTATGATTCAGAGATATGGAGTCTAACAATTGCGACAATACGCAAGTTACAGACAACCCAAAGGAGCATGGAGAGGTGCATGCTTGGAATAACTAGAAGAGATCGAAAAAGGAACACTTGGGTGAGAGAGCAAACTAGAGTAGAGTGCATCATTGTTAAAGTAAAAGGGGCTGAAATGGCGATCGGCTGGGCATATTGCAAGAAGAACTGATCAACGATGGACAACAGAAATTCTGAAGTGGATTCCAAGAGACCACCGAAGACTTTGGAAACGTCCTCAAACTAGATTGGTGGATGAAATTAGAAAACTTGTTGGGGTGACATGGAAGCGAATTACTCAAGATAGACTTGTGTGGAAAACATTTGGAGAGACCTTCATAAAGCAGTGAATAGATAATTTTTGAATATGATGATGAGATACATATATATTTATATATTCATGCCAATTTTCATTTATCTTTCAGTGCCTACGTAAATGTTTAAATTTCTTTGATTCTATGGATATTTGGCAATGTAAAAGCTCTGAGAAAATCCTAAAAAGAATGTGTATTTCTTCTTAGTTGTGGTGTGATTGGTATCCTTTATTTTATTCACCCCGAAATTCCTTGCTACGCTATTTGATACGAAACTGACAACTGAAAGTGACATACAATTCATAGTACATATTCAAACACCGAAGCGACATGAATCATTTTTATTAATTATCATGCATGTATAATTAATTACCATAAAATCCAACACAGACCACAAGCACTAATATCGTTTTTAAACACAAATATTACCGACTTGTTTACACAGTTACAAACGAGAGCGCAATATATTTGCGAATACTTTCAAACACTTTCAAATGATAAATATATGGCGTGCTCGTCAGCCATATTGAATTACGTTGTTCTTTAAATCATTTTGTGTGGATATTAACGTATTATTATAGGAGAATATTAGTTTGCCAAATATATTCTGTGTATTTGTACAAAGTAAGCATGGGTAGAGAAAAAAAAAGCTAGAGGACGTTTTATGGGTTTAGGCGCCAGAGCCAGGCTAAAATAAACCATGGAAATCCCATAAAATGTCAACTTTGATTAGGGGCTTGTTTGTCAATTCTAGTATCGTAAACTCAGGGCGTAGTTAAACTCAAAAACAGTAGACCGCCCCGCGAAAGGAAACCTATCAGAGATCAGCAGTATAGTTTGTATATATAGCAACAGGCAAATGTACTGGCAAAACGAATAATCCTGTGAGTGGATTGTGTAATTTAATTTCATTGACTTGAGGGTCGTGCTGGGGATAGTAAGAGAAGAAAATAGAAGAGAAGAGGACGTCTCAACTTAACGTTGAACTTGGAGTTCTGTCAGAGCCTTGAGGGCAAGCAAAGTTGCAGGTGGGAAGACTCACAACCTTCCTACTTGAAAGTATCGCACGGGCTCCACTTGGAAAGTTTTTATTAAAGCTCCAAAAATTCTCTATTCGCTCACGAGCTACAAAATCATACGTCACAGCTACGTAGTTATATTCATTGCCACTGCAGAGTGAAGAATTCCGGCTGACTATAATTATTCATCGTTGATTTTCGCATCAGCAGAGCCTGACGTTTTCTATAAAACACACCAAGTCTGACAGGAGTGGAGCAGCAACATCCCCGCAGCCCCGTAAATGTTTTCTCATCAGAAATTGGATTTTGAAGTGCACGACGAGCCACAGCGTAATGCACCTGCAACAAAACAACGGTCACGTGACTGCAACACCCCATCATAACAGTCGCACGTGAGTCAATATCCATTTATTCCCATTTGTACGAGGTGTACCATTATTTAGGTTTAATTTGAAAATTAGGTTATGAAACATTCTATTTTTCCCATTTGCCCTTGCTTACTCAGGCAGTATTTCTTGCATTGTTTTAATTTAATATCTGGCATACGTTCTCAGTATTGGTGTAATTTATTGTATTGTCATATTGCAATTTAGACAGATATTGTTGTTAAAGCATTGACCTGTTAACAATCGGTATTGACAAATCACAGCACGGTAGCAAGAGTATTATTAACAAGACATTTATGTTTCTTTCCATGTGGAAACTTTCGCCATTTATAAAATTTCATTGAATTTTTAGAGTAGTAGTTAGTCCTAATTAAATTTGTTACGTTTGTTTGAATTAGTTCTCTCCTTTTTTGTGTTTTGCATCCCTATACTGATTTCACAGCCATTTGACAATCATATGTTTCGCAAAGAAACTGACGGGTTATTAAGCAATGATAAGCGTAATGATAGGTGCATTTATCCAAGTTAAGCAATTTGGCACATTATTATTAACTTAATAATAATAATAATAATTTATCGTCTCCTTTTGTCACACAAGTCAATTAAATATCGTTTTAAAAATTAACGTTTAATTTTGTTGCAAGTAGCATGTAATGTACAAAATAAATTTGGTTACCTGTTTCTCTTAATGTTTTCATTGATCAAAAATTGAAATTTCTATCATCTACGTTTCAATCCTTTTGGAAAAAACGTAAGTATATAAATGCCAAAGGTGTTATTTTTAAGATGTTTCTGACACATAACTGAGAAAATCCACATACGCACAACGCAAATACAAGAAAAGAATGGGAACAGTAAGTGTAATATGGAACAAGTTAGAGAAAGTAGACGTGGAAGGTAAGGGCAGGTTCTGGAAGGAGAACCATCGACTACAAAAGGAGTGAAAAATAGAGTAAACCAGGAAGCGAGGACAGGGAAAACCGAGGTAAACGACAGAAGCGAAAGAGCTTAATGATATATCTGGTTCTGCTTTGAAACCGATCAATGTCCTAGGTGGGAACCCAGATAGTAAATATCGTCGGACGTCCTGAGGATGTCCAGAACGTCTTCAGGGCGTCCCAAAGACGATCTTTGCTATATGGGGAAACACTAGGAGTGCCCGTGTCATGATGCTAATCCCGAATAAGAAAATAGCGAGTAAAGGAAGATTTCGGACCTGTACGTATATTTGATACTTAGTTTTCTCTTTTGCTCAATAGAAATGCAAAGTTCGTTATCTTAGAGGATGATCTACACAGTCACCTCTGAGCCACATTACTTTCACCTTATATCAAATGAACTGATAAAATTAAACATACATAAATATTTTATCTTGAACCGATCAACTTAATTTATAAATGATATATATATATATATATATATATCTGCTTTTGAACGTGTGCCAACCTTCTGCTGGAAAGAGCTTTCAAGTTCTGGTGAGTTATAAATTGCTTACGTTTTATTAATTACTTGTTAAATATTTAGATAATTTTTATTAATTAAGGGCTATATTAATATTTATTTGCTGGTATTTTTAAGCTGCAAGACTGAATACTTGATCTGGAATGGGATCAATGGCTTAACGTGATCTAATAGCTACGATACCTTTAAGCACAAATAGTGGCATTGGAGAAAGAGACTAGGAGAATTGAAACCCTCCTATTAAAAATAAAGGCATATTTTCTTTTGAACGCCAAATCGCACAGCGCACAGAGATACGCGAGGGCGCAAGCGAGAGAGACAATCTTTTTAAAATTATTTAGCCGCAATGATTTTTGAATTGTTACGATTTTTCCCGCAATCAAATTTACTGCGAGTTAAAGCGAGTCCAGTGCGAGTGTGGGTTAAAGATCCCTGGACTATACTGTATACTCTGACTATATAAATTGATATGATACCAATTTTTAATACACATATAATACTGAAATATTGTAAAAGTATCGAATAGTATATTAATTTCATAATTTAATATCAGTCTGTTAATATTAAAATTTAATTTTGACATATTATATTTATAAACGAAGTAACAGTCGTCGCTGTCATTAAATAACGTAGGATATACTATTATAAATATTATATAAACTATATTGGATTTAACATAATGGAAAATGATTATTAAATATATCTTATGTTGTAATTTTTTTAATTTAATGGCACTTAACGACAAGGTAGTGACACATATGTCAAAATACCACACATTTTTATATAAAATGCAATTAGAATATAACATGCTGAATGGTTATACAGTGTGAACAGTTATAGAATCATACATACTGAATTAATACAGAAGTATTTCGATTCAGCTATATAGGCTTGAAATGAAATAGATTAGAAAACAGAGCCAGTTATGAGGCTCTTCACTAAAAGTGTACAGAGTAAGAAGAGAAGTTGTTTCATATAAAAACACAAGTTTCGTTCATGGAAAATCTGTTTTTTAATTTTCTTTAGATATTATCACATTTTCTTGATAAGTAAAGTATGTACAGATTTTACTTGCTTTTTCCTTAAATGCCACATTAATTTGTTTATTTAAATTTGCTTTTAATTTTTCTAAACTTACAAAGTAAAAGTTAAAACAGGTTTCATAGCTAATACATATTTAATAATAATTTAACGGTGTTAATACCACATAATGTCAAAAAAGGTGTTAATAATTTATCATTGCATAAATTACAAATATGCCCATATCAATAAAATTTATTTTTGCAATAAGCACATTACTAAAAGAAAGTTATTTTAATATTTTATTATTCTAAGTCTGGATGGAAAACAATCCGTACAAACGAATAAATAAAAGACTCCTTTTGAAATATACCCCGTAGATATTTGTTTCCGATAAAATTTTTTCCTTTTTATGAATAATGGGCTTGAAAATTGCAACAATTCTCTTTTTAAACTAAACGATAGGGATTGTTTATTTCTATTTTCTGTGATTTATTAGAAACATATCTTATGACACTTTCGCTGATATATTGCTGTTTAAATGAGTGATAATGGATCGTAAACCCACGCTTATTTTTCCAAGTTAAAAAGCGTTAAATCAAAAACAACCAACACTGGGTCACACTTTAAGTCGTTTCCATTGTGAGTTTCTGCCAGGGACAAATTTTTCTCTTCTAATCAATATGCCAGGAGAAATGTAGAATGAGAAATACTATACTTGGTTATCAAAATATAGCCACGAAAGCATGGATGTCAAGGGAGGGGGACTTCCCCTTCTTGGAAATTGAAAATATACATCATAATTTTTACATTGGCGCGCCATTTATCTTTCTTGGCCTGCCATTGGCCAATTTGTTCTGTATTTGGGCCTGTGGATTGCGTGCTGAGCAATAATATTCAAATTACTTATTTACTTACTTAATAAATGTTTATACATATTCACGAACAAGGGGAGCTATTTAACATTTGAATGGATTTATTTCTATTGTTATATAATAGAACATAATAAATTTATTATTTATTTGAATGGATTTATATAGCATATATATCATCATCATCATATTCAACCATTATCTATCCACTGCTGGATGAAGGTCTCTCCAAATGCTTTCCACACAAGTCTATCCTGGGCCATTCGTTTCCACGTCACCCCAACCTCTTTTCTTATTTCATCCACCCATCTAGTTTGAGGACGTTTTCTAGGTCTTCGGTGGTCTCTTGGAATCCAGTTCAGAATTTCTGTTGTCCATCGTTGATCAGTTCTTCTTGCAATATGCCCAGCCCATCGCCATTTCAGCCCTTTTACTTTAACAATGATGTCCTCTACTCTAGTTTGCTCTCTCACCCAAGTGTTTCTTTTTCGATCTCTCCTAGTTATTCCAAGCATGCACCTCTCCATGCTCCTTTGCGTTGTCTGTAACTTTCGTATTGCTCCAACTGTTAGACTCCATGTCTCTGATCCATAAGAGAGGACTGGCAATACACACTGGTTGAAGACCTTTCTTTTTAGACACAAAGGCAATTTCCCCTTCAGGATAAAACTGTTTCTTCCAAATGCACTCCAGCCAAGTTTAATACGTCTGTTGAGTTCTTTCATAATGTTGCCATCCATTGAAATCAGCTGGCCAAGGTAAATATATGAATCAGCAATTTCTAGCTCAATGTTGTCAACTTGTATTTTTGTTTCCTCTACGAAATTATTGAACATGATCTTAGTTTTTTGTAGGTTCATCTTGAGTCCAACTTCTTTACTTCTAGTTGAGAGCTCCTGTACCATGTCTTGGAGTTCTGATGGGTTCGTTGAAAAAATAACAATGTCATCAGCAAACCGCAAATGATTTAAATATTCACCATTTATTTTTATTCCCTTGTTATTCCAATTTATCTGCTGAAAAATCATCTGTAAAGCTGAAGTAAAAAGTTTTGGAGAAATGGTATCTCCCTGCCTCACACCTTTACCAATTTTGATAGTTTTGGTATCTTTATGTAACCGAAATTTTGCACTTGCATTTTTATACACACGTTTCACCATGTCAATGTACACATCCTCAATGTCTGTTGATCTTAAAGAGTTGATGACTGCTGATGTTTTAATAGAGTCAAAGGCCTTCTCATAGTCAATAAATGCAACACACAATGGAAGTTCATATTCATGTGTTCTTTCAATTAATTCTCTTAATACTTGAATATGGTCCACTGTACTGAATCCACTTCGAAATCCAGCTTGTTCTCTTGGTTGAGCTGCATCTAATTTTTTCTGCAGGCGATGTGTTAGCACTTTTGTGAAGATTTTATAAATAGCAGGTAACAAGCTAATTGGTCGGTAATTTTTCAAATCCTCTTTATCACCTTTTTTATGCAAAAGAATTACTGTTGCAGAATCCCATTGGTTTGGTATGTTACCGCTGATAAACTTCCTTTAACAACCCTAAGGCTCTTGTTATTTTCAATGGCTTTCCTTACTAGCTCACAGTTGAATTTTCTTATGTCTTCTTTCATGCTTTTGCGCAGAGTTTTACAAAGTTCTATGTACTCAATCCTGGAACTGGTATTTCGATTGTCCACCTTCATATCTCTTCGCCTTTTCATGAGCTGTTTCGTCTTCTCAGATAATTTGCTATTGTGCTTTTTACAGGTTACACCACCAATTTCCCCAGCAGTTTCAACTATTGTCTTAACAATGTTTTCATTTGCTTCTGAGATATCACTTTCATCAATAAGTCCTTCCAGTGCAGAAAAGCGATTTTTTAATTCCAACTTGAATGCCTCGGTATTTACTTTCAGTTTCATTAGATCCACCCTCTTACTTACTTGTTTCCTAATGAGCTTCTGTCGTTCTAATTTAGTATTTAAGTGCACTTTACATCTCACCATTCGATGATCACTTCCAGTATTAAATCTGTTCAGTACACTGCAATCTTCAATAATTGATTTCTTGTTTGCCAGGATATAGTCAATTTCACTAGTTCCCCCATTTGGGTGTTTCCATGTCCATTTTCTTTGCGGTTTCTTCTTAAAAAATGAATTCATGATGCTAAGGTTTTCAGCTTCTGCAAATTCGATGAGTTGATCGCCACGTTCATTCCTTTCCCCATATCCGTATTTACCAACCGATGTCTCTCCTTGTTCCTGTTGTCCAATTCTTGCATTGAAATCCCCCATGATGAGCTTGATATGTTGTTTCCCTTTGGTGTGTAACTCTTTGATTTCTTCATAAAATTCTTCAACCTCTTCGTCGGTATGGCTTGATGTTGGTGCATATACCTGTACTATTTGAAGTTGGTATCGCTGGGTTAGTTGAACAACAAGCCTCGCTGCTCGATCTGATGTACTTTCAACTTCCAGAAGACAGTCTTTAATTCTTTTGTTGATTAAGAAGCCAACACCACTTGTTCTTCCAGTTTCCGTTCCTCTATAATAAAACAAATGTCCACTTTTAAGTTCCACCAACTCTTCACCTTTTCTTCTAACTTCACTGAGTCCTACAATGTCCCATTTGATCTTGTCTAGTTCCTCTTCCAATTCCTGAAGTTTTGCTTCAGAAGCAAGGGATCGTCCATTATACGTTGCCAAGGTCAATAACAAACGGCAGCCTGGGCCATTCCAGTGATTCTTAGCACCCCCTGCTTTCATGCCACACTGACCGCTGCCTTGATCAGGAGCACTCCAGCACCTGGAGACTAGGGGCCATGGTTTCTGGTGTGTCAACATAATGGAGGAATTAGCCATAATTTCACCACGCTGGCTAGACGGGTTGGTGAATTAGCCCTCCCCTTCCGCCTTTCTATCCGTGTAGCAAATATTAATTTGCCACATAAATAGAAAGCTCAGCCTGCACCACTTGAAGGCGGGGTAGGACACTAGGTTACTGGCCTGGCCGGTTCCACACATCGTCACATACGTTCAGCGTGTGGGTCTCCTTCCAGTTAGATACCAGCAACCCTTTTGCAGGCCATATATATATATATATATACACACACACATACACACAATACATATACATATACACATATACACACAAGCATAAAACGCCGATTAACAACTTTGAAATGGACTTAACTAACTCCAGATGGAAATGAATTTAATTGAAGTTAATAATCTAAATTAATTCAAAAACTTTTAGCGTAAATGCAATTAAATTAAAAAGAAGAAATTTTATAAAAAAAAAGAAAAGTTTGAGGAGATTTCATAAAAAGGGAAAAGTATGTCTTCACACATCAAGTGGTGGAAAAAAAAATCATGAACATCGAATCCTATAGATTTTGGTTCTTGTAAATATTGCTTTTAGTAGCGAGTTTAGTCATTGTGACAGAAATCCGAGCTAATATTGATTCTCATTCATTCGTAAAACCCCCGGGAAACTCGAAGGAAAACTTTTAAACACATATCGTCCTTAACGGAAGAGATCTGCTGCCACAAACAATTCCTCTACGCCATTTAATCCCAAATAATAGTCAAAAGGAAAAGCTATTGAAGTAAGATAGAGGATAAAACGAGAACAATCATTAATGCTTGGTACTATCCCATACTCTGCTAAACTGCACTATGCTATTCGATAAACGCTTGAAATAGTCTTTTAAACTAACCTAAAAGGTTTTTTTTTCATGATGTTACACATTCTTCAGTGATAGCACAATTACTAAGAGAAATATTCACCACACAAAGGCATCAGGGCAACGCGTTTTGAAATTTCAGTGGGAGATTAATTAAATCAGACGATTTGATAGTCACACTTTATTGCCAAAATTAGTGCTCATTTGATTGGCCACCACAAATTCTGATGGGGCGTAAAGAAGAAAAAAAAAATTATCCCTGTCTGGAGTTGATCAAGCGATCTCTTCATTGGACCCAAAACGTCTTGTCAACTAGATCACCAAGACGTGGAGACGATACCATATCTTCGTATTCATCTTTGCATGATATATTGCTACCCCACTCAGGGAAAGCAAAATTACCAAGGGAAATGATTAACACGTAATACAACCAGTGCAATATTCGTACGGGGGAGGAATAATCAAATGGGATGTTTTGACACATATGCTTCATTACTCAAACTAGCTGTCATTTAACCCATAATCACATTATTTGATTTGTATTAGGAAAATAAAGAAATCATCTTCTTGGGTTGCGGTGGAACCAACGACTAACATGTTAAAACTTTTTTTAAATATGGCTGTAAATAAAATGAGCAAGAGCCTACACTCAAATGTAAATGGTTTTTATGCCAATAAAATGTTACTAGACCCCTTTGAAAACCGATTTGGGAGACTTTGAATAATCGCATTATCTTAATTACTTAACAAGCAAAAATGATTCAAACAACAGGCAATTTTCGAAAGAAATTAGAATTTTAACTGAAATGCATTATTTTTTATAACAAACTAAAACCTGTATAACTTTACAAAAGGCTTCTGAAATTAATTATTAAATTGTTTTTAATATATATTTGGATACTTCTTATTTCTTGTAACATGATGCATACGTTTTGACGAGGATTTAATAAGGCTTTACAAGTAAGAAGGGCTAATATTTTCTCAATCCTCCAACAAAGCATTCTTCAAGTAATTCTTATTTGATGTGTTATATTTTTAAATGGCGGTTTCCAAATAGCTTCGCAAATTATGAATTATATTTAAAGCTCGGGAGAAGTATCAAGTACTTTTGCGCAGTTATGTAAAAGCCAGAGTTCATTATTCAGGACTTCGTGTTTAGGGCCATAATCCTGGTAATATATGAAATCGTCCACAATTACATTATTTCTAGCATTGGCCTTCAAATTTCGTTCCAGTATATTAATATATGTGTGGTGTAGTTCAGTGTATAGTCAATAAATTTGAAGGGCCTCATTTCCTTAGCTGCCATACACTCAACAATATAATCCCTTGACAGTCATGCTTTACTGTGGGACGTAGGATATCTTAACTTCTCAAATTTGAATTATTGTCTATGCTGTTACTTCATACCCTGAACAAAATAAGTTAAATGTGTTTTTATAAGATAATTTTAAATTTTTTGAATAAACAGCCTTCCGATATGTATTGTTTAGCGAAGTTAACTCATATATGGACATTAACCTTGCTGACGACTGATTTGTTTCCAGATACTTAGTTATGGTATTTATGTTTTTGTTTGAGGACTAGTACTTATCTAAATATTTCTAGGCTTCTGTAGTGCGCGAAAAAAGTATAAGGACAACATATAATTGAATGAAAATATATTTTATTTTTATTTTATCAAAATGAACTTTTTGATATTTATGAGCTATAATATCACATTTTACAATAACATCTACAAAACATAAAACAACAAATATGAAACTTACAAAAGTTGACCTCATAAAAATTATCACGAAAGAAATATAGAAAAAGTATAAGGACATATTCTAAATTACATATGATTTCTCTTAATAATCAAGAAAACAATCTTTGTTTTCAATTACTTGAATAAGCTGGGAAGTCATCGATGCTGAAAATTCTTTTAAAGTGTCTATGGTAATGTTATTCCAAGCTTATTTAATGGCTAACACAAGATCCGGTTTACACTGATATTGTGTGCCATTTTTATAAACTTCTCAGGCTAGAAGGCCCCATAAATTTTCTATAGGATTCATATCTGGACTCCTCGCCAGCCAATCAAGTAAATTTACTGAATTGGCTTCAAACAAGAGTTTTGCACTCTTAGAAACGCGTATGGCAGCGTTATCCTGTTGGAAAAAATAGTCACCTGAAGTCATTAGTGGGGCCTCAGGTAACAAATTTTCACCGAACATATCAACATATTTGTCAGAGTCCATTTTGTAGTTGATAAAGACTATTGGAGTGGTTCCGTTTGCTGCAAAAGTGCCCCCACCGTATTGACGTTTGGAAAAAACTTCGTTGGTTTTACGCAGATTATACCAAAAATAGGGACAACCGTCTGGCCCATCAAGGTTGAATTTCTTTTGTCTGAAAAGGTTACATCATTCCATTTTGGAGAATATTTCAGAAACAGTCCTATTTTATAACGAAAGGTTTACCAGCATATGCTAACGAAACAAGAATTGCATCATATTACTCTTAACGATGCCTATAATTCATTCCAAAATAACGCTACGTGAAAGATAAGTTATTACTGCACTACAATGCAAAGTCTATCAGCCATTGAAAGAAGAAATACGAAAATACTAAACTTTCTTTATTACGCAGTACGGTTGCTGAAAAATTTTCATAATTTTACTCAGGAATGGAAAAATAGGGTTAAAAAAGCAACAGCAAATTAGTTGCAACTGATAATGATTACATGAAACCTAATATTTAACAAATCTTTGTTATTGCTCATCGTTTCCAATTTTTTGGTTAAAATCTGTGGTTTCTAGAAACTTTTAAATGACTGAAAACAGCTCATTAACTTAAGTTTATGGTTTATGATGTCGCTAAACTGCTATTTATGAAGCGTCCATAAAGAGATTTAAATGAAGTGGTACGTAATGACAAAAATATGACCTTTTTTCCTCTCCGCGAAAACTCTTGCAAATCGTAGCTATTTATTGAAGCTCTGAAAGGCAATTTCTTTGGGTTAAGGGGAAGGGTAATTTGACTATCGCCGGGCGCTTAGAATACGGCTTTTCCGGACTCTCGTTTCACAGCGTATTTCATTATAAATTTAAGTAAATCCGCTTTTTTCGTTAGCTGAACAACCTTCACTTCACTTCACAGCAAAAGACAAACTTCTAAAAGTATCCAATTACTTTTTTAATTCATTTTCCATGTAAAAGTATTTATATTTATTAAACTGAAAATAAATACGGGAATAAAAAATCAATTTCAATGGATCTTCTCTTCCATTGCTATAAATTTTATACATCCCAAGTATAAAAATGTTGTACATCGGTTTGAATAAAATTATTATTATTATATCACTATTATTACTATAAAGATATATTAAATTTGTATATATATTGCGCAAATGTGGAATGCATTTTGCCTACAGTACATGATTTTTTTATTTATTCGTTTCAGCTTTATGATGTGCTTTAACCTTTAACGAAAGCTATCCTCAGATGAAAACATTATTGCTAAACTACGCTAAATAATCGAATCGCCTGTAGCTGCTTTGTAGGTGCATTTTGATGACTACATGTGATAAAAATAGTGAAATGGATTTAAAAAATAACGATTAAGAAATATACTCCTAAATATATGCTTTTGTAGATACTGCCATATTTATCCATTTTAGTTTTATTGCTGCTGACATCAATTGTTTCACTTTTAAAATGACAACATTGGAGTTACGTGAAGGAACATTTTCGTGGTAGTGTACATAGTTGTAAAACGTTGACAAAAAAAGAGAAACAGCATACATATGAATGCTATAATAAAACGCTGTTCGGTCCAACTTAACGTTTGATATAATCAATCCTTGATTAGATAATTGCTGCGCATGGAAGAGGTATTAACAGGATAAAGTTTTAAATATATTCCAGGGAATACATTGATGCTGCAAAACACGAATAAATATCTTCTGTAATTCACGCGATATTTCTGGCTGTTTTTTTGAGCGACCTTTCTTTAAATTTGTACAACCGAAATGAATCCATTACATTCAAAATCTTATCCTCTACTAATGCTTCGTTGCTGCACCATAGTTATCAAGTAAAGGGGTGGCTATACTAGAATACTAGAGAGCAAGGTAAGCAGATCAATGTTTTATGATAATATTTATGCATGTATTGTTTGGTTTTTCCTTTCCTTAAAGTTTTATTGTTGTCTGGTCTATCTGCCTCTATAAAAGCTTTGGTGAAATTTTGTTGTCGCATTTTTGAGAAAAGGCGCCATTTCAATCAGTTCAAAATGAATAAATACAATTATACCTCGGCGAAAGAATAAATTTATATCATAACGTATTATAATTTCAGCATGGATAGTTTCAGGTTTCTGATTAATATCGTCGCTAAATCACATGTAAGGAGTAAACTTTAATGTCATTGAAATATTTTAAATATCACTGTATATACACTCACTGAGTAAAACAGAAAAACTGCAGTATAAAAATTTGATTTGCTTAAAAATGTCTAAATAAGAAAAGTCACGCAATACTCTAAGACCTCATACGACAGTTGAGAAATAGAGATGATAAGAAAAAAAAGATAACGACGTTCATGTACATATCGAAAAATTATCCATGAAGAAAATTTGGTAAGGAATAAGAGATACAAATTCAACATAAATTCTGAAATTCGGCGTCACTCCACAAAATAAATTAATAAAGAAAAAAAACTGCAAAGAAAATCACTCTACAGAAAATAATGAACTAGAAATGCTGCTCTTACTAAATTTTGTACCAGGTGCCAAATTTCACAAAATTAATAGTAATGTGTGATAATACTTTTATTGGAAAAATGTAAAAAAATATTTGTAAGAATTTTTTATATTATATTTATACTATATTTATATATTGTTTAGATATAAGGAGAAAGAGGAGAGGAAAAATTATTAAATTTTTTCTATCATTTACTGTAAGTGTTGACTATCGTCGTACTGACAAGTTTTTCCTAATGTCAACTACACGTGACTCAGTGAACAGAGAAAGAGTGATTCAGAAATTCGGGAAATGCAATATTCACACAACAGGAAGTGGTAAAAGAAACTGGGAGTTTGGAAGTCCAATTATGCCTTAAACTAGTGGTTTTCAACCTGGAGGTCCTGACCTAGTTTCTGGAGATTGCCAAAATTATTTTTATAAGAAATTTCATACCAAATATTTCCAACCCTTTATATGTCAACATGGCTACACACATTGCAATATATCACTAATGGTTGTTAACATTATATCTATTATATACATAAATATATAATTAATATAATATATGTAACGAACATACATAACTAACATAATATATAATGAATATGCATTATTAATGTCATATATACAATGAAATACATAATCAATATAATATATATAATGAATATACATAATTAATATAATATATATAATGAATATGCATTATTAATGTAATATATACAATGAATATACATAATTAATATAAAATATATAATAAATATACGTAATTAATATAATATACACTCTATAACAAAAAAATCGAAGCACTAAGAAGGATTTGTCCGATTTCGATAAAAATTGTTGAATATGAAGAACACATATAGAAAAATAAACGATTAAAATTTCAGAACAATTGAATGATTTATTGCAGAGTTTGACCGTTACAAAGGGAGGAAGTCAATAAGGCGTTGGTCCACCTCTGGCCTGGATGCAAGCTGTCACCCGGCGTGGCATAGACTGATAAAGATCCCGGATGGTGTCCTGCGGAATTTCTTGCCAAATTGTCTCCAACTGTCGGGCTAAATCGTCAACATTCCGGGATGGTTGCAATCGCCTTCTCATACCGTCCCAAATGTGCTCTATGGGAGAGACATATGGAGATCTAGCTTGCCAAGGAAGTGTTGGGAAAGCTTGAAGACAATTCTTAGCAACACTTGCCGTGTGCAGTCGAACATTGTGCCCAGGGTGTCGCAAAAGGAGCGGTAACACAACCGGTCATAGAATGTCGTCTACGTACCGCCAGAAATGACCACCAAAGGGGTTCGGCTATCAAAGGCGATGGCACCCCAGACCATAACGCCCTGTTGTGGGCATGTGTGTCATGGCGATAGTAAGAGCAAGATCCCCACGCTGCCCTGCACGTCTCCAGAGACGTTTGCGGTTGTCGTTAGGACCCAGTTGGAAACGGGACTTGTCACTAAAGACTATACGTCCCCAGTCAGTGCAGTTCCAAGTTGATCGAGCCTGGCACCACTGTAATTGGACTTGACAGTGTAAAGGCGTGAGAGTTAAGCGCGAGCGTAAATTCCGCTCTCTCAGTCGTCTGCAGAGGGTCATGTTGGACACATGTGTGCGGGCCACACGTTGGATAGTTGATAACGACGAATCCGGTGCTGTGACAGCTGCTCTGACAATCGCTCTGTCTTCCCGTTCTGTTGTGGCCCTAGGTCGACCGCCATCCTACCGACGCTGATATCTACAGTTGTTGACCCACTCTTGCCAGAATCAACCAATTGCCGCACTACTTCAACACACTTGTCCAGCGATTCTTCGATTCGTCCAACCAGCCTCTTTCAATCTCTGGTGAGTCGATTGTTTTGTTATAGAGCGTATATAATTAATATAATATAATTTTGTATTTAATGTGTTTTCTTTACTCTGTTAAAAATGCTTTTATTATTCTGATGTGGCGGTGGCGAAGAGAGGGTAGTCATAGATCTTTTGGTTACTGTAATGGGGATTCGTGGATGACTTGGCTGCCATAAAAATGAGTCGCTACTTGAAAACGGTTCGAAACTAATGCATTAGACACTAAGGATAAATTAATAGCACGTGTTTGAAGACAACTCTAGTAAATCTCATGGCGAATATCATAAATGTACATGTGAGGTATAGAGTTGAGTGTACACTATGCAAACAAACGCATTCGGACAACTAGGTCGAAGGAAAACAGTACTTATTACCTGGAATCAGTATCTCGCCGACCTACATTTGCAATAACTGCATTGTCTTTTTAGGCGAACTTTCCTTGACATACTTGTATATTTATACAAAAACATACTTCATTTATCTAGCAGGGTTTTTGTTAACGTTGTCACAGAAGGAAGCCTTGATTAAGGGAAATAGATGTACCGTTTCAGATTATGCTATATGTAATCTATTTTTTTCACGCCAGAGGTATTGGAAAGTTCGAAATAGGTTTTCAAAGCAAATAAGTTATGTAAATTCTTTGTAACTCATGAAGGAAAAGAAACAGCAACTTGGAGTTTAAAATTAAAGAATAATGAACTGTAAATTACGAATATACAGGCTGAATTTAATCCTCCGCACCTCCGATACATTTTTGAAATCCTTATGTTATTATAAGCCTATTTGCAAATCATTGTTGGATCGGAAAATGGAATTTTATATGGGCTTTTTTTTTGAGTGGACTATATTTTCTGAATTAGCCAACCATAGGTTAGGGGAGGCCAACCTTCTTTTCAAGATTTCACGCCCATTTGACGAGACATTCGACATGTTCAGCCAAATTAGTATAAGATTTATTACGGCAGTATTTCGTTCCAAGAAAATAAGTTTAATTATTGGTTTTATGACTATTCAACACAGAATAGACTGAACGGAATGATTTCATATTTTGGCTAGAAACTGAATACTCAATAATAAATTAGACAGGGCTAATTGTAATAAAGGTGTAATCTGCAGCATTTACAAGAAAGCTCGCTAAATTCTTAAATGCAATTTTCAAAAAAAAAAAAAAAAAAAAGTTTGGCTGACATTATTTCGCGAAAACATCCACGCGCGGGATTCAAAATAAAATGAATGCTTCTCTTATGCACGAATTGAATTGCAACTTGCAATGTGATTATAAAAATTAAAGTAATTTGTTTTCTGCTATGACTTTCAGCAATAAAACAAAAATAATATAGAACTTCAATTTAACAAATAGAGAAAAAAATAACTTTACAGCTACTTCAAAATCTAATACGTTTAAATTTAAAAAGTTAACGCTAGCTCTGTATTACTGAACGTATTCTAAACTTTTAGAATACATCCCGCGTTCGCTTTTTCACATTTTTCGACCAGCTTGTTATCCCGCCGCGTGTTGCCAAAAAGGTTTCAATTGGCTCTATTTTAACTTTTAACACTTAATTTCTCGATTTCTAGTGGGAGGGCATAGCTGCTAATTTTCACACATTAAGGTTTGTAATGCGCGTGTACAGTAAGTTGAATTAAATTCGTTAGATTCGGCATGTGAGCTCCGAGGAAGTGGGGGAGGGGTTACTTGTGAGTTTTCCTGACTTTCTCAGTCTGTAATGTAAATACGAGCCAATCTCCTAAAAATTCCTCCAATGAGGCAATCCTCTCTATCTCTCCAAGGGGGGCCGGTACCTACACGCTTCCCCCCACTTTCCAAATCCTGTAATAACTTGAGAAATTCAAGAAAAGTTGAATATCATATTCAAATTTAGCCTTCTTATAAAGACCGAAGTATAGGAGGGGGCAACATAGGGTGAAGTCCAGGCCCCCACCACACGTAGTTAATAGGCAACGTATTTTTGTACGAGAAAAAGAGGAATCTTGACTTTGTGCCAGTGGAACTCGTAACGTGTCTTATGTTCAGTGTATCTATTGGATAAAGTGAAAGAAAATACAATGTTTCAGTAACGTACGCAAACATTTTATAAGGGGTTATGGGTGTACTAAGAGGTGGGGAGAGTTTCGGCAATCAAAATTTAATTGTATACAGGAAAATGGAAAGTCAATGGGGTTATGACTAACCCCTGCTCCCGGTGCTATTACAAATAGTTTTTATGTTACAACTACACAAGGGTCCGACATTAGCTGAAGCCATTCCTTCCCACCTCAACAACCAAGTAGTTTTTAAACACAAAAAGATAAAAATATTACTACTGATAGGTTGTACGAAAAGTGCTCACGAACTTACTTTACAACTTTGTAATAATTTTATGAAAGACGCTGATTAGAGCACGGCTTGACTACCCTCTACCCACAAAAAAAATAAAATTAATTGATGAGCTTCGGAACCATTGATTAGTTGTAATATCATCAATCAGATAATGACAATTATTAACGCTGTATTAGGGTAAAAGGTCACTAAATTAAAAATTTACAGGACGGTGCATAAGCATTCCCAGAAAGTGGAAGGGGGTGAGGTTTATTTCAACCCACAATCCAGAATATTAACCGTGTTAAAAAAATGCGTGTTAAAACTTAGGCGATGGAAGACAAACCTCCGCGACTCCCCCCCCCTCCACCGTTAGGATAGGCAAATGGGACGATGTCTAAATGTTCTCTAGTGCATAATTTTTAAAAACTGAGGTTTTTTATATTTATTAATTATGGAGAGATTTAAGAAATAGCGATGGGCCGCCAATTCTAATAAACTGATCATTCTCGCGCGTAAGAATATTGTAAATTTTATTTTCGTTGTTCATAACACGGTGAAGATAACTTGTAAAGTCGCCAAATTTGGGCTCACCCTTTTTCTGATAGTATAGAACCAATGAAAAGGTTATCTCGGAAAAATAAACAACCCAGTAGTTACTCGTTAGCGCCTATTGGTGAAACTAGTCCAATCAGTGAACAGATGGCTATTTCAAAAATGTTTCTCTAGTGCGGTGGTTTGAACTCACCCTGTATACTTCGGCTATGTGTAGTAACGAAAACCAATATTATGTATAAATTTAAAATAGACTGGGTCCGTTGAAAATGATTTCGAAAAAAATACTTTCATTCTACAAAGTAAAGAACGTATTTGAAAGCTTCCGACCAGCATATTTCGTAAGTTCAATGCTGAACAACAATCACGAAACTCAAGTAAAAATATTTAGTAAATGGTTGCAGATGCTAATTAAAATTTAGTGAAAAGTCCATGTTTGGTCTATTGACAGCGATCCTAACGAAAAACGCATGGGTAATGATGCAACAAGAAGTTGAGGAACATTATGCAAAACAAAGTAAATTAAATAACACATACACACGCGTATTGTTTGTCATATAAATATGTGTAGTTAACTATTATTATTCAGAATATTTAATGCCGCCGATAAAATATCTAGTTATTTATCTTTAAATAATATGCAAAAATTTTATATCTTTTTGGGTATTTTTTATTTTTATTATTTACACGTTTCTAGAATATGCTCTGATAAATAAAAACATTTAAGGATGTTTATGTGTAATAAAAATATTTAAGAATGTTTATATGCAAGAACAGTGGTCTTTATCACCACCTTCACTTACACTGAAATGTAAATTGAGAGATAACAAAATATGGAGATTTAGAATATATTTGATCATTGTAATATAAAAAAAGACGAAGTCTTGGAAATATCTAAAGATAGAGCGTAAAAAAGTGTTTCAAATAATTTTTTTTTTAAAAAATTGCTCAAGTTTCAAAATTTCATTTTGTAATGATTGATGACTTGTTTTGAAATAATTAAGGAAAAAGAAAGTGAGTGATGTAAATTACGATTTTTTGTGAATTTAAAGGTAAGCCCCACCCCACTAGTATTAAATAAAGAAAGCTTGTAAAAAAAGGAAAATAAAACTAAACTTATTTTTTGTATACTTTTTTATATTTTACGACTCGCTTTGCCCGGAAATAGATATTATATAAATATATTTTCAAGCTGATTATTATTAATCAGCTTATATTAATTATATCTTTTCTTTAAATGTTGTTTATTATTTATTATCTAATAAAGATACTTTATTAAGCTGAGCATCATTTTCATTCACAAAAGAATCTATTCAGAAGCATGTATAAGGAAAAATAACGAATGCTTTGTAAATCTGTAAAATAAAAATTCTCGTCATTTACACGGCTAAGAAAGCCAGTAAAAAATTTAAAATTAATCCACAGTTATGTTTACATGATATTCTGTATTATTCTTATCTTCACATGTTTTTTATTTACTTATATATATGAACGTAAGCTAAATGCTTTATATTATTTATTATAATGCGAAAAAATTACGGATAAAATAATTTATAATATACACAAATATATATTATTGCTCTTATTATAATACATACTTTAATTTTTGGAAGACAATATTCTAGAATATTTCTTCTAAAATGCATTAATTTTATGTCTATGCAACTATATTACGTTTATGTATACTGTTATTTTTGATTCGTAACGTACTCTTGTCTATTTGTTGGTGAAGACGATTCTTGACATGATTGTTTTCCATTTTTTAAAGATAAAGGATATACCGCATTCGACTTCAGGAAGAAATATAATTTTCTTTCTAGAATATAAAATACGCGTAAGTTAATAATTTCCATATTTCGTGTAGATTGGCAACATACGTTGTATGGTTATCATCTAGAACGATTTTTGGAATAATTGATATTTGGGTGACAGGGAAAATAGGTACAAAAGTTATCGAACGAAGTTTTAAATCCCGAATTTGTCTGAATGCGGGCTGGGTTTTGGTTGGGTGACCATATTGCCAAGCTTATACATTTCTTCTGGAAACTCCATCGCTGCCATAAAGTATCACAATATGGTAGTTAATGCATATGCATCTATATACGGGTGTTACTAATGTGTGTATAATCATTACACGTCTATATCTGTATAGGGGTACAGTTGCCTAAAGTTTATTCCATTAAATGACAATGCTTCCTCTCGTAGGGCTTGAAGGGTTGAAGGACACCTCTAAGAAGATTGGTTGGTTAGTTTGGTTTATTTTTATGGCGCAAGGAAAACAAAGGTCATTCTGCGCTAAGTAAAGTGAGACCTTACATACAGTTTTAAAATCGAAATAAATCCAAATTATAATATTTAAAATACATAAAACATTCAAAGAGACGCTCTAAGAATAGATCACGCAGTGAATGATTTGCCTTGGTTTTCACCAGACCATTAGGTAGGCAGAATAATTAACAGAATCAAGTTGCGAACGAGTTTAAACACCTCTTCCACAAGGCCTACTAGCATTTAGGTGGTTTTCTCTGACCTGGACAATGGATGCCTTCCAATTTACTTATTGGTATGGACTGAAAACACAACGCTTGCATGACTACCAGAAAAAGTTACGTTTTTAACTGTACATTTTGTGTAATAAAGGAATGCGTATTAAGAAATCTATTAAGGGAGCGCATTTGTTCAATTTATAAAAACATTAGGGCCTCGATTTATAATTTACACATTTCCTAGTCTTGTTTAGTAATTTTAATATTTCCTGGCCTTGTTCTGGCGCAGTGTGGTAACGCGTTCTCCTAGTGCGCCGCTAATCCGGGTTCGACTCCCAGCAGTGCAAAAAGAACGCTTACTCAGAGATCTCATAAAGATCGCACTGCTCACTGTAGTCCGGGGTTTGGTTCCCTAGGCCTTAAGAGGTTCGGATTCCTCGGAAAACAGTAGGTCCAGAGGTTCAAATTCCTCGGAAAACAGTTGGTCCCTGCGCAGCATGACCATTCTAGTCCTTGAGCCGTAAAACAACAAACAAACAATTAATATTTCCTGGTTTCAAAGTTCTTAGTAATCAAACTTACACCTAATTATGTTATCAAGTAAATTTTTATAAAATGGGTCAACTCGTGGCGCATATGGTAGACACTATGTACAAATAGATAAAATGTGAACTATTTACTTAAATACTCAAGATATTTCATTATATGTGTTTATTTCCTTATTTGCGTTTATAACTGACAAGTAATAAAGCAAATTCGTTCAACAGATGCGCCCGAGTGATAGTCTAACATTATTGTGTTTTTCTTCTTCCACGAAAACTAAGGCTAAAGGCAAGGGTTTTTAAATTTAAATGTTCCAGGAAACTTAGAGGATTTAAAGGCTCTATTAAGGGCAAGTGAAAATGAATCAGATGATAATACTGAGGACGATTCTTGTAATTTGGAAACAGAATACATTGAAAATCGTTCTGAGACATAAAGACGGATACACACACACAACGCACGGTGAAATATTGGATTTTTGTAATGTTTGTAAAAAAGAAAATACCTAAATCGATGAGGATAAAATAACGAAATGTAAAAAAGAACATTTCTTGAAAATGTAGTAAAACAAAATCTGATAATATTTTCATCATTTAATGAAGTCAAACCATTAGGCCACTACGCTTTAAATAATCCATGAGATGTAAAATATTTAAATTTATTTTGAATACCAGACTCTTTTGTGATATAAAAATCATTGTTTCATACAAAATTTTCATGCCCTTGTATTTAAAAAATCATAAAATTTCAATACGTAATATAATTTACAAATATGAAATATAATATACAATATAAACTATAATTTACAAAACATGAAATACAATTTATAAAATATAAAATATTTAAAAAAAAATTAGGTGTTAGGACAACGTAAATGTTTCTTAATGCCTAGTTTAGACGTTTAATTGGATAAAAATAGAGAAAAAATAATAATGTTATATATAAAATCATTTCGCAGATGTATCGCGGGCGACGTCGTTATGTTCTGACGAATGTGGCCAATGGGTTAATTATTTTTGAAGCACTCCATTCTTATGTTACTCCTTTAAATTTTGAAAAGTAGTGTATAAATTTATTTTGAAAACATTTAAATGTTCTAGTCACGGAAAATTAATTAATATAGTTCCCAATCGCTTTACTTTTAGTTGACACCAGCAGCAAAAAGCAAGCAGAAAATAATCGCTTCCTTCCTAAATGTATATTCATCTGTTTTATTCATTCCTTCTGAAGCAAAAAAACCTTTTCTACTTACCCGTATCCGCAAACCAATTCAACCATTAACAGCAATCTCCCAAGCAATAACTAAGCGAATGAAATGCCACACAAAGGCTGCTATACAAAGCCTACCGTTTCAAGGGAATCATGTCAATTGCGAAGCCTGCTGAATAGATATGATTGGGTTTTTATATTCTTTTCGTAATGATATTCGGGAACTTGGGACTAATGAAACCATACGGTTTGATTCAACCCATTCATATTAAATGATTACACATAATCATTTAGTGTGAATTAAATGATAAATTATTCATATTAAATGAATTCATATTTGCGTTAACAATAAATTGAATTATTGACCAGAAGTGTATATTAAATAATAGCTCCTGGAGTATGTATTTTATCCATAGTGTCCATTTTTATAGCTACATAGAATGTAATTTAAAGGTTATGAAAACAATGTTAAATAGGGGAAAATTAACTTTTAAAATTAGTAAACGGTAAGGTATTCATTTATATCAAGGAATACATAAAGTCTAAAAACAGATTACGTAGCAGTACAAATTCTATACACAATTTCAACATATTATAATAGAAGAACATACTACAACTAAATATCTAACTCTACGAAAGCCGTGTCTAACTAAATAACAAATAGACTTATCAGTACAGTAATGTACAACAACGAGCCACTCCCACTTCGCAATACCAGCAGTGGCGGATTTCTAAGTAGGCATATAAGGCATTGGCCTAGGGCTGGCACCTCTAGGGGGCGGTATCAGAAAGCTTAAAAATAAAATTTACCGAACTCGACAACGTTAAAATTAATGTTTCTTTTAATTATTGCCCTGTTTCCCCAATAGCGATGACATATAAGCGATTACTTTAACTTGCCTGCAAATACAAACTACAGAATCGAAAGACAAAGGGCTATCACCATATTGTTTATATTGCAATCAGGCCCGGAGAGACCATATGGGTGAACTGGTTTGGATAATTAACTAGTTTGAATAATTATATGAAAAATCTCCTTCACATATCAAATGTTAAGAGTATGATATGTGGTTTTTTTTTTTACCAAATATTCCTTTCTTAGTAAAGGAGGGAGGGGGCGGCAGTACAGGCTGTGCCTAAGGGCGGCAATTTTATAAATCCGCCACTGAATGCCAGTCTGCTATCGAAGAGATAACACCCCCACTTTAACGCACTTTTACATGACAATTAATCACATACAAAATTCTGTTTTACATTTTGTTTCAAAATCCTCTCTCCAATTCTATATCATGGCTAAACTTAAAACTTCTATTTTTTTTATAAAATTCCGAACTCTCCTTTTTAAATGATTAACAAATTTCTAATCATGACTCACGAATAGATAGAATCCCGTGTCGTAACCTTCTAAATGACTAGAAACGTGGTTTGGCGGAGGTCCGAATGCATCAACAAAGGTGGTCTTCATGTAACAGTAATAATGCAACTGAAATATGAACAGATAAAAAAAATTATAGGAAGTATTTTGAAGATTTACTGCTTATATTCCACCTACTATCGTGACTCACCATTAAACTATTAGTATCAACATAATTTAAACAAATATTTCAAAGAGTTGATTTTTAATATTAATTTTTTGTCTAAAGTTATGATTTAAATAAGTTATATAAATAAGCTTACATCCACAAAATTATATCACCGTCTAACAATATAATATATATAAATGGGTATACGTATGAGAAAGAGAGGGATTTAAAACCACATGTGTAACTCATGTTTGAGCAATAAGAGACACCTGTCAGTTACCTTATATATATATACACCTTTAGTCACTGTCGTTTCATCTGTATATCATGCCAACATACAGTAAAATTACTCGAACAAATGCACAAAATCAACAGAATGTTTTTAAGATTAAATGTCACCAATTTTAACCAATTTATTATTGCTACACATAGGCGATAATATTCATCGTTTTAAACCTACATCATACTATTTTTATCCTGTAATATTCTAAACTGCAGAAAACTTAATTGTCAACTATTTTTCTTTTGGTGATTAGAATCATACTCATGTTGGTTATGCGAATTGTTATACTAGAGAAAGAATATTTATTAAATTTCGATTATAAAATATATTTATGTATTCTGTATTCCAACGAAATATTAAATATAAAACAATGTTAATTGAGGCTTATATTGCACAAATTCGATGATAAGAAGTGTTTAACCTACCGTATTTATACTACGTCTTTCCAAATTACCTACAATATATTTCGTTTCTGGACTAAATACTTTATAATTAACGGGAGGAGTTGTTGAGATGCATTCTACAACGTAGTTATTTTGAACGCGTCTCAGCTTCTTGAAAAAAAAAAAGAATCACAAAACTGAAAATAAATTACCACACGTACAGAATATACTTTAGATTATAAATCGTATTTCCGGCATCATTTTTCTAAAGCTTCCCCCGAAAATCAATCAGAGAAAATATTTCTCCCCACAAGCTTTGCTTCTGGGATTCAATTTTTTAGTATATTTTGTAAACAGAAAACGCTTACCCGATATTCTTACTTTTATTTGAAACTCTTTGTTTTTAAATTAAATTTATTTAATCAAAAGGGATGTAAATGTATAGAGAACTGTTTTTAAAATATATCACATATATTTTGTTCCAGTAGTCCCATATATTGTTTGTATGATTTTTTAAAATGTGGATGCGTTCACATAAGCATCCATTAGTGAGTAGTATATACGGGTAGACACAGGGGGTAGTCACAGGGGTCATGACCCCCAAATATATTTTTTCACTGTAAAAAATTCCAACTTTCATGATAAATGAAGGGTGTTATTCCAAGACCATGGCAAATTCTGTCCTTGACCCCCAAAATGAAAGTCTGTGTCCGCCCCTAGTACTACATTTATATGTACATTTATGAACTACACGTTTCCATATACATTTATCGATTGCAGGTTTATATATAAATTCAGTTGCGACATGTTTATATATATATACATTTGCATGTTCACAAAAAAATTCATTAGTATAAATTAAATTTATTGAATCTATATATTATATCATACTTCTGGTGCGTAGTAATTAGCTTGTTATATTGGAGTATTTGAATTAAAAAACTTTTGTTGATTAGGTCAGTTTCATATTTATATACACATACATTTGTCATACGTTCATAAATAGATTTATTGACGAAGATCCTATTTCTATTATCTTTCTGGATACTCTGCGTACATTATTCACTACGACCAACCACTACGAATATTATAATTATCTGTTATTTCATATATAGTGCGGAAACTATATCTGTTTATGCTATCCATTACGCTTATTTAAGGATGTGGCCGGAGCTAAAAATTGCAGATAGCGTCGAAACCTCAATTCACTAAATCCCCTCGCAAATTTCTTCCTCAATAAATAAAATTTCGCTTTAACGAATACAGACTAAGATTATTTATGGTTGATTTCAGTAATTTAGTCGTCAAAGTATTAGAAAGAAAGCTCAAAGAATGTTGGTTTGAATACAATATAAAACATGGCCCCTTTCAGTTCTGACTTTTGTGAATTAAGATTAAAAATCTGCCATCTGTGTTGAAGTCGCGGATGCGCAAAACATCAGTTTGATCTGATCCTTGGACAAGAATTGGATTCCATGTCCTCAGGACTATCGGACACCCTTATCAACAGTATTCCAAACCGTTCTGGAGCATTTGTGGCTGTTCACGGTGTCTGTACACCGTATTAATCTTTCCACGACTACTAGGGTGCCATTCGTGATATAAGCGGTGTCATGTTGATTACCCCGTGTTCAATTTCCCCCTCATTTTTGCTTGGATTAAGTAAAACCAAGCTTCTTTATTTTCCTTTATTGTGTCTTATTATGTTATATTTATTTTCTTAGACTATTGCTCATAGCTGGATGAGGTAAAATCACCCCAGATAGCAGATTCCTTACCTTACGAACATGTTTATTATTTTATATTCCATATTATTCTGTGGCGACACATTCTGTAATGGATGACCTTCACGAGATGCACTAATTGAATAAAAAGGATGTTAAACTGCTTGTGCACGCTACGAATCCGAAATAGCGCACTGCGAATTTTTTTTATGGCGCCAATTGTATCAAGGTCTTATTTTTTACATTAAGAATAAATAGCTAATTAAAAACTATTTATTTTCCACTGAATCAATGAAAATAGGATTAATATTAAAAGCTCGAAGCTCTTCCGAAGGAATTTCCGGAGGAAGTACAATTTCCTCAGGAAGCGTAATTTCCTTGAATTACTCCAGTATGCTACACAAAATAATAAAACGCATTCGACCCCGTCTTGTGAATTATTAATAATATAGATATCGGAAATAGTTATGTATTATAATTCTAATAGTTTCTGTTCAACAATTCCAATCATTACTATAACTGTTTACATTGGGAAAGAGAAAAATTGTTAAATACCATCCGAATTGTTTTCGAAAATTGTGTTTTCGTTTTAAAGCAAATCGAACGGAAGTTCAAAAGCTATTGTTAAGCTTGTTTTTAATCTAAGTAGAATTATCCATATACCTGTCCTATCTAGTAAAAAAGGGGGAGGGAGAACAACTTCTTAAACATATGTAACTAACGCATATCTCTGCCTGTGGTGTTTAGCAGCCGCTCTTTGAATCTGAGGGCGCTTTTGTTTTGCTAGAGCACATGGATTATTTACTAACTAATAACTAGCAATTAGTTACTATCTCTGTATAAATCACACATGGAATCAGGGGCGCCGAGAGCCAGCGCAGATCCCTATAATTCATCCGGGGTCCCCCCCCCCCGGCTGCAGCCATTGCTGTCCCTCCCTCTCATCGGCTTTGTATGGACAGAAGAATAAAAATCGTAACTGCTATTAAACACGTGTCATATATGTAAAACATGATTTCTTAAAAGGGTAGTGACCATTCACAGGGACCAATATATGCACGGCCATACAATCAAATACCTAGTCCTCCTGTTGGATCGAACTGTGTCTTCAAACAACAGGTTTGAACTTAATTGTAAATTACGTTGAATGTCACGGAAAACAGTGTTAAACTGTTCTCTGTGTAATAGTAGTCCAGATTTAAGTAAGTTATTTATTGGTTTATATATGAATGGGAAGATAATTAATTTTAATTGTATTTTGTTTGCAGGAATTTGGCTTTTGCCATTTTTAACTTCTAGCTGTGTTTATTTCGATCCTTCGGATATTCTCACGAGAAATTATGATATCCGATATAGTAATGGACGCACATTCTGAGGAAACGATAGCCGATACTTGCGTTCTCACTTCGTATTATATCATAACATAATATAATTTAAGCTAGATTGAAAGCGATTACTTTTATTTCCTATGTCGGTACTCTAAAGTTTAAACTATGAATGAAAATACGCTTATTGCTTATTCTATTATATAAATAAATATAATCGCGTCGATTTATAAGTAAAACATAATTTAGACTAATAACTGATAAAGGATATCTTAATCAATTACTTTAAGAAACAGATAACATAATTCAAATATTAAACGAAGGAGAAACTCTTCAAGAATAAAAGGAGGGTATGAAGGAAGTAAAACGATCCAATGTTTTGAAGGGTTCGTACTAGAACATATATTTTTAGATAGATAGAAGAATATACAGGGTGTCCCAAAAACATTGACCGCGTAACGATAACATGACTTATGAGCATGGATTTCTCTCAATGACCTATTGTCTGCATGTACCTATTGCTTCCTTCAAAAAGTGATGTAAGTCAGTTATTTTGGGTCTTCATATCTCTGGTTCTTTTTCCACTAGAATTCTGAAATTTTGTATATTAACCTATTGGAGTATGGAGAACATTTGACTCATTGGAAACTTTTGAGTACAGGGATTGTACAAAAATTAAAATTTTGTGCGTTTTCAAAAATAATCCTCTGCAATTTTAATCAATTTCATAAAATTCTGCACTTTTTTCCACACCATTTTGCAATTTAATGCATATGTCTAGGATCAATATTTAAGGAATTAGAGCTGCGGTCAATGTTTATGGGACAACCTGTATAATATGTACTCAGTTTGGAGTACGTACTTCACAGCCTGAGTAGGTGGATATTTTTTTCTTTCCTCTACGTGTCAGTATAGCTTCTGGCAGCAATCCTATACAAATTGGAGTATCAAAACTGCCGATTTATTTGTTGGACCATTGTATAAATTATATAACGAATTCATTGACCAAGAGATGTTTCTACAGGAATTGAAAGTTACAAAAATAATTCCTGTGTTCAAGAAAGGGAAAAGGGAGAGAGAGATTAGAAAATTATAGGCGTATTGCTATAACATCTATATTTGCACAAAAATATTTTAAAAATTAATTTATACAAAAAAAAATACAAAATTCATAGACAAGCAACATATAATTAGTGATTACCAATATGGTTTCAAGGAAGGTAAATCAACTGAGGGAGCTCTATTGAGAACAGTAGGTAAATTAAGAGAGATAATCGAGAAGGGGGAATATGCAGTAGGCATATTCTAAGATTTAAGTAAAGCTTTTGACGTTATTAATAGAAATATATTATTAGAAAAATCGAATAATTATAGTTTACGTGGAAAATAAATAACATATTAAAAAATTGGTTAACAGAAAGAAAATAAACTGTATATATTGATGGGTTTGAATTAAATGCAATTACTTACAAATATGTTGTTCCCCAAGGTACTAATATTGGACCTCTCATGTATTCATTATATTAACGATATATTTAACGTTTCGAACACTGGTCATTTAACTTCGTTTGCGGATGACACTAGTGTATTGGTTAGGGATAAAAATTTAGAATTAGCGCTGGAAAAAAGTATTTTTGAAAATGAGAAATATGATAGGTTGTTTAAGGTGAATCAACGAAAAGTGAATGTACAGAAAACTAAAATATTAATATTTAGAAATAAAAAATTAAATTTCTCAAAATTTTCAAACAAAAATAGAGGAAAAACAATAGAAATCGTTGAAAAAATAAATTTTTTGGGTTTGACATTCAGTAATAAACTTAAATGGAACCTATAAGTTAAGAAAATTATTAAAAAAATAACAAAGGAATTGGATTATCAAGAATTGGATTATCTCGCTTTGATAATCTTTACAGTCGTTCTACCTCTTATTTGGCACTTTTTTTCACTATACATTCATATTTAGTCTCAACATGTTGTATATTACTTACGTTCATAAAGACAGATGAATGCAAAGTACAGAAATAAAAAAAAATATTGGTTATTTCTAAGCTGTCTGAGCAAAAACACAAAATTTAATAATCACATATGTGCCGTATCTTTTAAAACGTGAGAAAGTGTTTGGAAACTCAGTTGAAATCACCACCAAGGGGAAATATGAATTCCACAGGAGAAAAATCGACAGTTTTGAAGGTTGAGCGTGTCATTAGGTGATGATGAACAGCCGTATCGGTAGCGCAAAGCCCTTAACCAACGAATTATACTGTCTTCGATGTGGTGAGTTTTAAGGTATCTTTTTATAGGTATCTGTCTATTAGGCTCTTAATCTGAAAAACTTCCACTATATACTGTAATGCGTTCTTGACAAGTTTGGTTTTGGTATCTCCGAATGAAATCTGTTTATATAAAATAAGTTGTACTTGATAATACTGTAGATTCATGAGCCTTTTACAATACATGTGATTAAATTGGGCCTAACACTCGAGAGACATTAAACTATGAAACCAAAGGTGAAACCAAATTTTAATGTAACAGGAATGACGTGCTCCAAGAAAGAAGAAATAACTTAGGTCATATTAATTGGAAGTATTGTTCCAAAATTTCAGACAATTTGTTTATGAAAAACAAAAAGCAAAACGATAGATAATAGCGCCCACCATTGAATATATGGCTGCCAATTAAACTATTTTTGTGCATTTTTTAGCAATATTATGTAATAAACATTTATCTAATGATTGCTTCTCTGATACTTTTCTTGGCGAAATTCAAATCAAAACTGAAATGAAACAAAATAGAAGTTGGATGCAGGGAACATACAATCGCAATAAGAAAGCTTTCTCCGCAATGGGACATTTTAGTGTCGAAACTATTCTTGTGACATTAAGTTTCCTTGGGTTTTACACACGTCTTTTCAAGTTCTCAGCTTTATGGGACTTTTGAAAGTATAAAGGACCGACGGATCAAATATTTGTCAAAATGCTCTCGTTAGATAAGATATAATTCAAATTTCCATTTAGCGCGGAAATTGCTTGACACATAATTATGTCGCTTGTCAGTCTGAATACGGCTACCTAGGGTTTTTGGGGTACCAATGAAAAGTTATTTTTCCATTAATTTTTTACAATACAATCTGTAAGAAAATTATCAAAAATTAATAGCCTATTTTTAATTCTCATTCGTGTACAAGGAAGCGATATTGAAGAAACTTATCTGTGGATTCACTGAAGTCGGAAGATGACTTGAGATTTAATATTAGGATTTATTTTATTTTATTTATTATTTATTAATCTGTTTGTAGGAGTTTTCCCACGTTTAATCATTGCTATGATGTAAATATTTAACATGATACTCATCTATTAAAGTTTTCTATAAAATAAAAGGTTTTTTTACCTACTTAATCTATTTCTGAAAGGAATCGGTCACGAAGGCATTTAATTATGATGTCTTCTGTAATGATTCATTCAACAATGATTCGTACTTGATAAATCTGCACCAATGGTAACTACGCAGATTCCATGTACGATTACCACATCCATAACATCGTTAAATAACAGCGAATTAAGATAACTGAAAGGGCTATAATAACTCTATTGATTACCACTAATTAGCTAAATTACTCTCGCTAATTTAATAACCATCGCTTCTCTTTAGACCTTTATGTATACCGTCTCGAGTGTCCCTTAATGACAAAAGGTAATTACGCAGGGTATTTCTTTATTAAATTTGCATACAAATGAAATTAACTGCATTTTATATAAGGAAATATTTATTAATTACCCACTGCGCTTTTCGTTATGAACAACTGGCAAATGAACTGAAGTTTTTCAATTTAAGTGGTCTAAGAGGGAGCAATAACTATCGTTGGTCGCACTAATTAAACCAGCGCCTTGATTCGACTTCAACGCTCCAAAGACTTCAAAAATCAAAAAAGAGTTTTCTTTATTTTTTTGCACTTCACGAACGATTACGTATCACTTTAAGCGCTACTTTTCTGCTCCCTCGGTCATCGTCGCAATTCGCAGCATTTGAAAAACTGACAGTGATAAGATGGTCAAGTTAAGCTGCCAGCCCTGTTTTGGAGGAGTTCAGCGTTATTGTGATGTTAGGCTACATAATTAATAAGCAAAGAATGTAGTATATTAAAGAATCACTTGAATGACCCAGCATTTACCCTGCTTTCCTAACAACGCCAAAAAAACGAAAAAGAATTTCACTCACTCACCGACAAACTGTTCACTGAAGTACTGCAGCACTACAGGTTGGTTCACTAGGCGCTAGGAGTTTCAAATTCGTTGGAAAAATTAGGTTCACTGCCCTAGGGTGGCGTATAGGGGAACACATTCATCTATCATGCCCTTTGGCGTAAAAAGGTGGGGGCCAGGAAGGGCCCCCCCCCCCAAGAAATGTCCAGCATTTCATTTTTTTATTGTGAATAAGTGTAAGGTGGGTTAGTGCTAAAGCCCAAACTTTCCCGCCAAAATTTCATAAAAATACAAGTGTCAGTCGTGCATGCGTAAACACGTGGGTAAAGGAATCTTCCCTGTGACTACTTTCTATTACTGGATAGGAAGATGACTATGTTTGCAACATTCTAAGTTAGAAACTTGACATCTTTACGTGACACTTGCGGGGTACGTGAATGATGACCAGGAGCGAGAAATCGATCAGTAGGTATCAGATGCTGTCTGTGTGATGAACATTCTATCCAATCACATCACGTGGGCGGAAACAAATACCATTCGAATTAAAAACTTTCTAACCTCAAATCACATGTACCGAGCTGCGCTTCTAGTTTGATAAAACGCATTTTCTCATCCTTCGCAATTTTTTTCTTGTGTGGTATTTCAACTCACAACCCATCATTTGGACATAACCCCCGCTACAACGCCCTGAAGTTGGTAATCTATGGAGTGAAAAGCAAACTTCTTTCCTTGTTGGACCCTTCTTACTTCATGTATGCGAGTGAAAAGCATCTGTGCTCCACTAATTGACTCTAACGGATACACTATAAACATAGAACCAGAGTTTGGAGAGGGCCGGCCCAATTGTACGCAAGAAAGGACTTCAACCATATTAACTGCCGCTGGAGCAATTTGGAGATAGCCACCTCAGTAAACTCTGGACAGCCATCGGTTCCCCCCTTTCTTAAGAAATTGTATTTACGCCGAACGGGAAATACGCACCCGTGAGTTTGAATCCTCAGGCAAGCACAAAAAGGGTGAGTCTATATCTATTCTACAGTGAGTTTCGTTGTCATTAACGGCTTTGCGAATACTGCTTGGTTTTACGTTGCCGATTGCGCATTTCTGTATTTCAAAACCGCATGCCCATTACTGACTGAATTTAGAGCTAAATTGAATTTTTATTATTGCTGAATTTACTACAGTCGAACCTCGTTAAGACGAACATAAGGCGAATTACTTTTAATAGGAACCGTTTTCTGATGCTTCGTCAGATTATATAGCATAATATCCTTGTCGGATAAGACGAATTACTGTTCATGTGAACAGATTTTTTTGTTCTCCCTTGATGTTCGTCTTAACGAGGTTCGGCTTTATATAATAATTGTGTGTTAAAATTGATAATATGCCTTATCAAATCGAAGCTGTTGACGCATCTCAAGTTGCGCTCTTAGGTTTACGAATTCTGGAATTTTGGCCAAACAATGCCCGGCTACATTTTAGCCAAATGGAATCGTCGTTCCAATTCTCTGTTATATTCTCTGTTATACATACGTTGTTAAACTATATATATATATATATTATTATGTATAAATATATAAGGGACAACAATAATATTTTATTATAAAATATTTTGTCACATATTATTACGTTAATATTTCTTATGTTATAAGTAAATAGTGGATAAATAAGAAGTGGATTTGATAAAATGCATTTCTTAAAAAATAATATATTCATTATAATTTAAAAATGTTAGAGATACCAAACGGAGTATAGAAGGTGGTCTCCGAGAGAAAAAAGATTGACAGCCAGCCACTGGTTTAAATAATTATATATTTAACTGTGATTACGTGTATTTTATATCTTCCATTCGCACTGTGTCATACATCTCACAAGTGTCAGTCACACCTTGAATCGGGACATATGTCGCATGAAAGGTTTATATGAGTAATGAGAGAAATCGAAAGAATCAATCTGCAAAACTAAATTTTCAAATTTTTATAAATTTTTAAGATTTCGATAATTGAACTGAAATGTAACTTTCTTGCGTTACTTCCAAGCTATGCGACAAGTAGTAAAATAGGGGAGTCATTTTTAATATGGTGGTGTTTGGCGCAATGAGCAAGTTTTTCGGAAACCAATAAAATTTTGCGGTGAATGTTAACGCAAAAACAATTGATTGCAGTGCACACCTTATACTGTGCGGAGTTCTAGTAAAGCTAAAATTGACGCGTTATATCTAATGAAGTTACTGACTACTGGTGAAATTATTGACTAACAAATTTTATTTCACATAAAATCCATTTGAAAAAAAAAACCACTGATACCAGTCAGTGGCATAGATACAGAGGATGAAATGAATAATCTGCCTGGAGAGTAAAAATAACCAAATCAATATTTAAAATCTAAAATTTTTTAAAAATAATCGGCGGTATAGAACTTAAAAGTAAAATGCAAAGAAAATACCCCTTCCCCTCATTTTTCCCCCCAAAAAAATTCTACTCTAACCTACAAATTATACCATACGTAATTTAATAAAATGCAAATTAAATTTGTAACATACATCTTACTACTTTCAAGAAGAAAAAAGCCGCAAGTATCAAACAATAGATTGTTTGACTATGTTTGCGAAACAAGATTGAGGTAAGAATTTTATAATGTTCAAATACCATATATCATGATAACTCGTGAAAATAGTAAAAAACGTAAAATGTATGAAAAAAATTTGATCACAATGGGTCAATTTTTCTAAGAAAAGAAGAATCTCTACATTCATTAAAACCACGTTCCTTACGATCAACTTGAAATGATGTAGCTAAAATATTATGAAATGAGGCAACAGCACCGTTAGTAGGGGTATATTAACATAGGTTTATATTTCTCGGAATGAATTTGATTATAAACCAATGAATGCGTTTCTATTATTCCATTGTGTTCCATTAAATTTATTGCAATTTCATTTAGAACGACATAGTTTAAAATTTTT